>JAEAOA010002363.1:717500-1130000 GCA_016746295.1 Potamilus streckersoni | reverse complement strand
GGTCTGGTCTGGTCTGGTCTGGTCTGGTCTGGTCTGGTCTGGTCTGGTCTGGTCTGGTCTGGTCTGGTCTGGTCTGGTCTGGTCTGGTCTGGTCTGGTCTGGTCTGGTCTGGTCTGGTCTGGTCTGGTCTGGTCTGGTCTGGTCTGGTCTGGTCTGGTCTGGTCTGGTCTGGTCTGGTCTGGTCTGGTCTGGTCTGGTCTGGTCTGGTCTGGTCTGGTCTGGTCTGGTCTGGTCTGGTCTGGTCTGGTCTGGTCTGGTCTGGTCTGGTCTGGTCTGGTCTGGTCTGGTCTGGTCTGGTCTGGTCTGGTCTGGTCTGGTCTGGTCTGGTCTGGTCTGGTCTGGTCTGGTCTGGTCTGGTCTGGTCTGGTCTGGTCTGGTCTGGTCTGGTCTGGTCTGGTCTGGTCTGGTCTGGTCTGGTCTGGTCTGGTCTGGTCTGTCTGGTCTGGTCTGGTTGGTCTGGTCTGGTCTGGTCTGGTCTGGTCTGGTCTGGTCTGGTCTGGTCTGGTCTGGTCTGGTCTGGTCTGGTCTGGTCTGGTCTGGTCTGGTCTGGTCTGGTCTGGTCTGGTCTGGTCTGGTCTGGTCTGGTCTGGTCTGGTCTGGTCTGGTCTGGTCTGGTCTGGTCTGGTCTGGTCTGGTCTGGTCTGGTCTGGTCTGGTCTGGTCTGGTCTGGTCTGGTCTGGTCTGGTCTGGTCTGGTCTGGTCTGGTCTGGTCTGGTCTGGTCTGGTCTGGTCTGGTCTGGTCTGGTCTGGTCTGGTCTGGTCTGGTCTGGTCTGGTCTGGTCTGGTCTGGTCTGGTCTGGTCTGGTCTGGTCTGGTCTGGTCTGGTCTGGTCTGGTCTGGTCTGGTCTGGTCTGGTCTGGTCTGGTCTGGTCTGGTCTGGTCTGGTCTGGTCTGGTCTGGTCTGGTCTGGTCTGGTCTGGTCTGGTCTGGTCTGGTCTGGTCTGGTCTGGTCTGGTCTGGTCTGGTCTGGTCTGGTCTGGTCTGGTCTGGTCTGGTCTGGTCTGGTCTGGTCTGGTCTGGTCTGGTCTGGTCTGGTCTGGTCTGGTCTGGTCTGGTCTGGTCTGGTCTGGTCTGGTCTGGTCTGGTCTGGTCTGGTCTGGTCTGGTCTGGTCTGGTCTGGTCTGGTCTGGTCTGGTCTGGTCTGGTCTGGTCTGGTCTGGTCTGGTCTGGTCTGGTCTGGTCTGGTCTGGTCTGGTCTGGTCTGGTCTGGTCTGGTCTGGTCTGGTCTGGTCTGGTCTGGTCTGGTCTGGTCTGGTCTGGTCTGGTCTGGTCTGGTCTGGTCTGGTCTGGTCTGGTCTGGTCTGGTCTGGTCTGGTCTGGTCTGGTCTGGTCTGGTCTGGTCTGGTCTGGTCTGGTCTGGTCTGGTCTGGTCTGGTCTGGTCTGGTCTGGTCTGGTCTGGTCTGGTCTGGTCTGGTCTGGTCTGGTCTGGTCTGGTCTGGTCTGGTCTGGTCTGGTCTGGTCTGGTCTGGTCTGGTCTGGTCTGGTCTGGTCTGGTCTGGTCTGGTCTGGTCTGGTCTGGTCTGGTCTGGTCTGGTCTGGTCTGGTCTGGTCTGGTCTGGTCTGGTCTGGTCTGGTCTGGTCTGGTCTGGTCTGGTCTGGTCTGGTCTGGTCTGGTCTGGTCTGGTCTGGTCTGGTCTGGTCTGGTCTGGTCTGGTCTGGTCTGGTCTGGTCTGGTCTGGTCTGGTCTGGTCTGGTCTGGTCTGGTCTGGTCTGGTCTGGTCTGGTCTGGTCTGGTCTGGTCTGGTCTGGTCTGGTCTGGTCTGGTCTGGTCTGGTCTGGTCTGGTCTGGTCTGGTCTGGTCTGGTCTGGTCTGGTCTGGTCTGGTCTGGTCTGGTCTCTGGTCTGGTCTGGTCTGGTCTGGTCTGGTCTGGTCTCTGGTCTGGTCTGGTCTGGTCTGGTCTGGTCTGGTCTGGTCTGGTCTCTGGTCTGGTCTGGTCTGGTCTGGTCTGGTCTGGTCTGGTCTGGTCTGGTCTGGTCTGGTCTGGTCTGGTCTGGTCTGGTCTGTCTGGTCTGGTCTGGTCTGGTCTGGTCTGTCTGGTCTGGTCTGGTCTGGTCTGGTCTGGTCTGGTCTGGTCTGGTCTGGTCTGGTCTGGTCTGGTCTGGTCTGGTCTGGTCTGGTCTGGTCTGGTCTGGTCTGGTCTGGTCTGGTCTGGTCTGGTCTGGTCTGGTCTGGTCTGGTCTGGTCTGGTCTGGTCTGGTCTGGTCTGGTCTGGTCTGGTCTGGTCTGGTCTGGTCTGGTCTGGTCTGGTCTGGTCTGGTCTGGTCTGGTCTGGTCTGGTCTGGTCTGGTCTGTCTGGTCTGGTCTGGTCTGGTCTGGTCTGGTCTGTCTGGTCTGGTCTGGTCTGGTCTGGTCTGGTCTGGTCTGGTCTGGTCTGGTCTGGTCTGGTCTGGTCTGGTCTGGTCTGGTCTGGTCTGGTCTGGTCTGGTCTGGTCTGGTCTGGTCTGGTCTGGTCTGGTCTGGTCTGGTCTGGTCTGGTCTGGTCTGGTCTGGTCTGGTCTGGTCTGGTCTGGTCTGGTCTGGTCTGGTCTGGTCTGGTCTGGTCTGGTCTGGTCTGGTCTGGTCTGGTCTGGTCTGGTCTGGTCTGGTCTGGTCTGGTCTGGTCTGGTCTGGTCTGGTCTGGTCTGGTCTGGTCTGGTCTGGTCTGGTCTGGTCTGGTCTGGTCTGGTCTGGTCTGGTCTGGTCTGGTCTGGTCTGGTCTGGTCTGGTCTGGTCTGGTCTGGTCTGGTCTGGTCTGGTCTGGTCTGGTCTGGTCTGGTCTGGTCTGGTCTGGTCTGGTCTGGTCTGGTCTGGTCTGGTCTGGTCTGGTCTGGTCTGGTCTGGTCTGGTCTGGTCTGGTCTGGTCTGTCTGGTCTGGTCTGGTCTGGTCTGGTCTGGTCTGGTCTGGTCTGGTCTGGTCTGGTCTGGTCTGGTCTGGTCTGGTCTGGTCTGGTCTGGTCTGGTCTGGTCTGGTCTGGTCTGGTCTGGTCTGGTCTGGTCTGGTCTGGTCTGGTCTGGTCTGGTCTGGTCTGGTCTGGTCTGGTCTGGTCTGGTCTGGTCTGGTCTGGTCTGGTCTGGTCTGGTCTGGTCTGGTCTGGTCTGGTCTGGTCTGGTCTGGTCTGGTCTGGTCTGGTCTGGTCTGGTCTGGTCTGGTCTGGTCTGGTCTGGTCTGGTCTGGTCTGGTCTGGTCTGGTCTGGTCTGGTCTGGTCTGGTCTGGTCTGGTCTGGTCTGGTCTGGTCTGGTCTGGTCTGGTCTGGTCTGGTCTGGTCTGGTCTGGTCTGGTCTGGTCTGGTCTGGTCTGGTCTGGTCTGGTCTGGTCTGGTCTGGTCTGGTCTGGTCTGGTCTGGTCTGGTCTGGTCTGGTCTGGTCTGGTCTGGTCTGGTCTGGTCTGGTCTGGTCTGGTCTGGTCTGGTCTGGTCTGGTCTGGTCTGGTCTGGTCTGGTCTGGTCTGGTCTGGTCTGGTCTGGTCTGGTCTGGTCTGGTCTGGTCTGGTCTGGTCTGGTCTGGTCTGGTCTGGTCTGGTCTGGTCTGGTCTGGTCTGGTCTGGTCTGGTCTGGTCTGGTCTGGTCTGGTCTGGTCTGGTCTGGTCTGGTCTGGTCTGGTCTGGTCTGGTCTGGTCTGGTCTGGTCTGGTCTGGTCTGGTCTGGTCTGGTCTGGTCTGGTCTGGTCTGGTCTGGTCTGGTCTGGTCTGGTCTGGTCTGGTCTGGTCTGGTCTGGTCTGGTCTGGTCTGGTCTGGTCTGGTCTGGTCTGGTCTGGTCTGGTCTGGTCTGGTCTGGTCTGGTCTGGTCTGGTCTGGTCTGGTCTGGTCTGGTCTGGTCTGGTCTGGTCTGGTCTGGTCTGGTCTGGTCTGGTCTGGTCTGGTCTGGTCTGGTCTGGTCTGGTCTGGTCTGGTCTGGTCTGGTCTGGTCTGGTCTGGTCTGGTCTGGTCTGGTCTGGTCTGGTCTGGTCTGGTCTGGTCTGGTCTGGTCTGGTCTGGTCTGGTCTGGTCTGGTCTGGTCTGGTCTGGTCTGGTCTGGTCTGGTCTGGTCTGGTCTGGTCTGGTCTGGTCTGGTCTGGTCTGGTCTGGTCTGGTCTGGTCTGGTCTGGTCTGGTCTGGTCTGGTCTGGTCTGGTCTGGTCTGGTCTGGTCTGGTCTGGTCTGGTCTGGTCTGGTCTGGTCTGTCTGGTCTGGTCTGGTCTGGTCTGGTCTGGTCTGGTCTGGTCTGGTCTGGTCTGGTCTGGTCTGGTCTGGTCTGGTCTGGTCTGGTCTGGTCTGGTCTGGTCTGGTCTGGTCTGGTCTGGTCTGGTCTGGTCTGGTCTGGTCTGGTCTGGTCTGGTCTGGTCTGGTCTGGTCTGGTCTGGTCTGGTCTGGTCTGGTCTGGTCTGGTCTGGTCTGGTCTGGTCTGGTCTGGTCTGGTCTGGTCTGGTCTGGTCTGGTCTGGTCTGGTCTGGTCTGGTCTGGTCTGGTCTGGTCTGGTCTGGTCTGGTCTGGTCTGGTCTGGTCTGGTCTGGTCTGGTCTGGTCTGGTCTGGTCTGGTCTGGTCTGGTCTGGTCTGGTCTGGTCTGGTCTGGTCTGGTCTGGTCTGGTCTGGTCTGGTCTGGTCTGGTCTGGTCTGGTCTGGTCTGGTCTGGTCTGGTCTGGTCTGGTCTGGTCTGGTCTGGTCTGGTCTGGTCTGGTCTGGTCTGGTCTGGTCTGGTCTGGTCTGGTCTGGTCTGGTCTGGTCTGGTCTGGTCTGGTCTGGTCTGGTCTGGTCTGGTCTGGTCTGGTCTGGTCTGGTCTGGTCTGGTCTGGTCTGGTCTGGTCTGTCTGGTCTGGTCTGGTCTGGTCTGGTCTGGTCTGGTCTGGTCTGGTCTGGTCTGGTCTGGTCTGGTCTGGTCTGGTCTGGTCTGGTCTGGTCTGGTCTGGTCTGGTCTGGTCTGGTCTGGTCTGGTCTGGTCTGGTCTGGTCTGGTCTGGTCTGGTCTGGTCTGGTCTGGTCTGGTCTGGTCTGGTCTGGTCTGGTCTGGTCTGGTCTGGTCTGGTCTGGTCTGGTCTGGTCTGGTCTGGTCTGGTCTGGTCTGGTCTGGTCTGGTCTGGTCTGGTCTGGTCTGGTCTGGTCTGGTCTGGTCTGGTCTGGTCTGGTCTGGTCTGGTCTGGTCTGGTCTGGTCTGGTCTGGTCTGGTCTGGTCTGGTCTGGTCTGGTCTGGTCTGGTCTGGTCTGGTCTGGTCTGGTCTGGTCTGGTCTGGTCTGGTCTGGTCTGGTCTGGTCTGGTCTGGTCTGGTCTGGTCTGGTCTGGTCTGGTCTGGTCTGGTCTGGTCTGGTCTGGTCTGGTCTGGTCTGGTCTGGTCTGGTCTGGTCTGGTCTGGTCTGGTCTGGTCTGGTCTGGTCTGGTCTGGTCTGGTCTGGTCTGGTCTGGTCTGGTCTGGTCTGGTCTGGTCTGGTCTGGTCTGGTCTGGTCTGGTCTGGTCTGGTCTGGTCTGGTCTGGTCTGGTCTGGTCTGGTCTGGTCTGGTCTGGTCTGGTCTGGTCTGGTCTGGTCTGGTCTGGTCTGGTCTGGTCTGGTCTGGTCTGGTCTGGTCTGGTCTGGTCTGGTCTGGTCTGGTCTGGTCTGGTCTGGTCTGGTCTGGTCTGGTCTGGTCTGGTCTGGTCTGGTCTGGTCTGGTCTGGTCTGGTCTGGTCTGGTCTGGTCTGGTCTGGTCTGGTCTGGTCTGGTCTGGTCTGGTCTGGTCTGGTCTGGTCTGGTCTGGTCTGGTCTGGTCTGGTCTGGTCTGGTCTGGTCTGGTCTGGTCTGGTCTGGTCTGGTCTGGTCTGGTCTGGTCTGGTCTGGTCTGGTCTGGTCTGGTCTGGTCTGGTCTGGTCTGGTCTGGTCTGGTCTGGTCTGGTCTGGTCTGGTCTGGTCTGGTCTGGTCTGGTCTGGTCTGGTCTGGTCTGGTCTGGTCTGGTCTGGTCTGGTCTGGTCTGGTCTGGTCTGGTCTGGTCTGGTCTGGTCTGGTCTGGTCTGGTCTGGTCTGGTCTGGTCTGGTCTGGTCTGGTCTGGTCTGGTCTGGTCTGGTCTGGTCTGGTCTGGTCTGGTCTGGTCTGGTCTGGTCTGGTCTGGTCTGGTCTGGTCTGGTCTGGTCTGGTCTGGTCTGGTCTGGTCTGGTCTGGTCTGGTCTGGTCTGGTCTGGTCTGGTCTGGTCTGGTCTGGTCTGGTCTGGTCTGGTCTGGTCTGGTCTGGTCTGGTCTGGTCTGGTCTGGTCTGGTCTGGTCTGGTCTGGTCTGGTCTGGTCTGGTCTGGTCTGGTCTGGTCTGGTCTGGTCTGGTCTGGTCTGGTCTGGTCTGGTCTGGTCTGGTCTGGTCTGGTCTGGTCTGGTCTGGTCTGGTCTGGTCTGGTCTGGTCTGGTCTGGTCTGGTCTGGTCTGGTCTGGTCTGGTCTGGTCTGGTCTGGTCTGGTCTGGTCTGGTCTGGTCTGGTCTGGTCTGGTCTGGTCTGGTCTGGTCTGGTCTGGTCTGGTCTGGTCTGGTCTGGTCTGGTCTGGTCTGGTCTGGTCTGGTCTGGTCTGGTCTGGTCTGGTCTGGTCTGGTCTGGTCTGGTCTGGTCTGGTCTGGTCTGGTCTGGTCTGGTCTGGTCTGGTCTGGTCTGGTCTGGTCTGGTCTGGTCTGGTCTGGTCTGGTCTGGTCTGGTCTGGTCTGGTCTGGTCTGGTCTGGTCTGGTCTGGTCTGGTCTGGTCTGGTCTGGTCTGGTCTGGTCTGGTCTGGTCTGGTCTGGTCTGGTCTGGTCTGGTCTGGTCTGGTCTGGTCTGGTCTGGTCTGGTCTGGTCTGGTCTGGTCTGGTCTGGTCTGGTCTGGTCTGGTCTGGTCTGGTCTGGTCTGGTCTGGTCTGGTCTGGTCTGGTCTGGTCTGGTCTGGTCTGGTCTGGTCTGGTCTGGTCTGGTCTGGTCTGGTCTGGTCTGGTCTGGTCTGGTCTGGTCTGGTCTGGTCTGGTCTGGTCTGGTCTGGTCTGGTCTGGTCTGGTCTGGTCTGGTCTGGTCTGGTCTGGTCTGGTCTGGTCTGGTCTGGTCTGGTCTGGTCTGGTCTGGTCTGGTCTGGTCTGGTCTGGTCTGGTCTGGTCTGGTCTGGTCTGGTCTGGTCTGGTCTGGTCTGGTCTGGTCTGGTCTGGTCTGGTCTGGTCTGGTCTGGTCTGGTCTGGTCTGGTCTGGTCTGGTCTGGTCTGGTCTGGTCTGGTCTGGTCTGGTCTGGTCTGGTCTGGTCTGGTCTGGTCTGGTCTGGTCTGGTCTGGTCTGGTCTGGTCTGGTCTGGTCTGGTCTGGTCTGGTCTGGTCTGGTCTGGTCTGGTCTGGTCTGGTCTGGTCTGGTCTGGTCTGGTCTGGTCTGGTCTGGTCTGGTCTGGTCTGGTCTGGTCTGGTCTGGTCTGGTCTGGTCTGGTCTGGTCTGGTCTGGTCTGGTCTGGTCTGGTCTGGTCTGGTCTGGTCTGGTCTGGTCTGGTCTGGTCTGGTCTGGTCTGGTCTGGTCTGGTCTGGTCTGGTCTGGTCTGGTCTGGTCTGGTCTGGTCTGGTCTGGTCTGGTCTGGTCTGGTCTGGTCTGGTCTGGTCTGGTCTGGTCTGGTCTGGTCTGGTCTGGTCTGGTCTGGTCTGGTCTGGTCTGGTCTGGTCTGGTCTGGTCTGGTCTGGTCTGGTCTGGTCTGGTCTGGTCTGGTCTGGTCTGGTCTGGTCTGGTCTGGTCTGGTCTGGTCTGGTCTGGTCTGGTCTGGTCTGGTCTGGTCTGGTCTGGTCTGGTCTGGTCTGGTCTGGTCTGGTCTGGTCTGGTCTGGTCTGGTCTGGTCTGGTCTGGTCTGGTCTGGTCTGGTCTGGTCTGGTCTGGTCTGGTCTGGTCTGGTCTGGTCTGGTCTGGTCTGGTCTGGTCTGGTCTGGTCTGGTCTGGTCTGGTCTGGTCTGGTCTGGTCTGGTCTGGTCTGGTCTGGTCTGGTCTGGTCTGGTCTGGTCTGGTCTGGTCTGGTCTGGTCTGGTCTGGTCTGGTCTGGTCTGGTCTGGTCTGGTCTGGTCTGGTCTGGTCTGGTCTGGTCTGGTCTGGTCTGGTCTGGTCTGGTCTGGTCTGGTCTGGTCTGGTCTGGTCTGGTCTGGTCTGGTCTGGTCTGGTCTGGTCTGGTCTGGTCTGGTCTGGTCTGGTCTGGTCTGGTCTGGTCTGGTCTGGTCTGGTCTGGTCTGGTCTGGTCTGGTCTGGTCTGGTCTGGTCTGGTCTGGTCTGGTCTGGTCTGGTCTGGTCTGGTCTGGTCTGGTCTGGTCTGGTCTGGTCTGGTCTGGTCTGGTCTGGTCTGGTCTGGTCTGGTCTGGTCTGGTCTGGTCTGGTCTGGTCTGGTCTGGTCTGGTCTGGTCTGGTCTGGTCTGGTCTGGTCTGGTCTGGTCTGGTCTGGTCTGGTCTGGTCTGGTCTGGTCTGGTCTGGTCTGGTCTGGTCTGGTCTGGTCTGGTCTGGTCTGGTCTGGTCTGGTCTGGTCTGGTCTGGTCTGGTCTGGTCTGGTCTGGTCTGGTCTGGTCTGGTCTGGTCTGGTCTGGTCTGGTCTGGTCTGGTCTGGTCTGGTCTGGTCTGGTCTGGTCTGGTCTGGTCTGGTCTGGTCTGGTCTGGTCTGGTCTGGTCTGGTCTGGTCTGGTCTGGTCTGGTCTGGTCTGGTCTGGTCTGGTCTGGTCTGGTCTGGTCTGGTCTGGTCTGGTCTGGTCTGGTCTGGTCTGGTCTGGTCTGGTCTGGTCTGGTCTGGTCTGGTCTGGTCTGGTCTGGTCTGGTCTGGTCTGGTCTGGTCTGGTCTGGTCTGGTCTGGTCTGGTCTGGTCTGGTCTGGTCTGGTCTGGTCTGGTCTGGTCTGGTCTGGTCTGGTCTGGTCTGGTCTGGTCTGGTCTGGTCTGGTCTGGTCTGGTCTGGTCTGGTCTGGTCTGGTCTGGTCTGGTCTGGTCTGGTCTGGTCTGGTCTGGTCTGGTCTGGTCTGGTCTGGTCTGGTCTGGTCTGGTCTGGTCTGGTCTGGTCTGGTCTGGTCTGGTCTGGTCTGGTCTGGTCTGGTCTGGTCTGGTCTGGTCTGGTCTGGTCGGGTCGGGTCGGGTCGGGTCGGGTCGGGTCGGGTCGGGTCATAATGAAATTTGATCCATAACCATACTGGCTTTGTTAAAGAGATAATGTTCTAATGATGTGCTTTATAGTGAACAAGATGAAATGAGGTTGCACTTTGATGTTATGCTTCATATTTTATATCCTATCTAAACAGGGGTGTTTATTTGAATCTTTGTGTTTGTATATCCATTCTTCTGGAATCAGTATACAATTAATAGAATCCGGTTCAGTACCCACGAATGTAGTCCCAGTCTATTTTTAGATTACTTTTTCCTGTCTGAAATTGGTGGTGATACTAGAGTTAGATTTTGGCATTCTTGGTAAGGAATTAAAGGCAATTGTTTATTCTTTCAAATGTGAGCTTATGGTGTGGTTGTCTGTGTGTATTTCGGCGACAGTGTACATTGAGTAGTAAGGTCATGGTGATGATCCAGAAGTAAAATCTGTGTTCTGTTGCCTGGTGTTTTGTTTACAATTCAGCCTCTCAAAAAACTGCAGGTCAACCCTTGACAAGAACTAAACCGTAAAGTCATCTTTGAAAGTATTTTAGATTAATATATGATTTGTATTGATTGTCACACAGTGGAAAGTTCAGTATTGAGAAACAAATGTAGAGACAATAAAGTGAAATTAATTTGTGTTCTAAGGCCTGTCAGTAAAAACTTGAAACTGATAAAAAATTTTTATTATTAATGACATACATATGAAATTTTAATATGTTATGTATATTGACTTTAAAAATAAAAAAATGAAATTAAAAATAAAAAAATAATTTTAATTTTAAAAATTTAAATGAAATATAAAAAACAATTAAAACATAAAATATTTCCACCAAGTATACACATATATAATATTTTTTGGAATGATATTAAATGATATCAGCATATATATACTCCTACACCATATACAAGCTCAAATGATGGATATTTGTCAAATTTGATCAGAGAAAATATCTTTATTAGTCAAAATGAGACCCTCATTTAAACTACATTAAGACAAAATTCTAGTTTGCTTTGTACCTTTAGGTCATTGAAACTATTTATTTGGGGTCCAAACAGTTAATTTATGTGTTGATGATGGGGTGACTTCCCAAGTAACACATCTGCTTGTATAGCTATCAGTAATTGTTTATAAACATAGTTATAGGGTATTTAGTGAGAGGACAGAGATGAAGACTTTATACTTGAACCTGTTCAAGTTCTCTACAAAATCATATTAAGCTGTCAGAGAATGAAATACAGGTCAGAGTTGTAAAATATACTTTACCCAGGTATATTTACCATTGCATGTAAGAAAACAGCAAAATGATGTAAGTTGAACACAGAATGCATTCCATTTTATTGTTCAGCTTCTTCAAGATGTTGATTGATGTAGTGTGGCATTGTGGCCCAGATGATAGTATGAGAATTCTCATGATCCATTTTGCTTTATGCATTATTAATGACTAAAAATATTTGTTTTCTGACACTTTAAATATTACATAAGTAATATTCAAACAGATTATTTGAATTTAACTTTCTACAACTGATCTTATCATGGTTACATAGCTGACATGAACAAATATGCATATATTTTGTAATGTTTGGAATCAAAAGTTGACATTGTTAAGCTGACATAGTACCTATAGTGAATCTGTAAGGCTCAGTTTTGACTGTGTGCACTTAAAATATCCCAAGATGTTTTTTTCATCATGAATATGCCTCTGTATGGTAACACATTTCAATTTAGTACTTTGACAGAGGGCGGTATTGCAGCATCAGCTGATATCTGATTCCATTGAATCATTGAACTTAATAACTTGGTAGTTAATACTCTTAAAAATAAACTAAAAATGTTCAAACAAATTATTTGAATCATGTTTGCACATGTGATTTTAACAAGTACATTGCATATGTCCCACACATGCAAATATCCATCCTTGTTTACAAGTTTTCAGGATGAAAATTTCACATTTAGTTGATGATATAGGATCTATTGGTACCTATAGTTGATCTGTGTGGCCACATTTTGTTTCTCCTATGCCAGTTGTACAGTTAGAATGTCCTTCTTGAGTGAGTTGTAAGTGCCCTTGTGAACAAAAAATTCAATGCCATGATTGTGTTGTCCCCTTCATCTGTTGTTATTTTGCCAAATTTTTCTAGCACACATTGCAGAGACTAATAATGTTTAAGTTGTACAACTCATGTGTAAGTTCTTTAAACTTTCCCAGTCCTCAGTATTCTAACATGTACCTATAATAATATTGTCTCTCCCATGGATCTTGGTAGTGGGGGAACTAGTAGCATACTTGTCACCTTTGTCATGGTGTGCTGTGGAAGGCACAGTTATTGTTGACCAGGCTGCAACCGATCCAGTATGGAAGAATTGTTAGTTGTCTTCATGTAGTATGTCAAGGGCAAGACATAGCCTGGCAGAGCCTATCCCTCTCCGGATTGGATGACCACAGCCGAAAACCACTGTTATAATGTGGCATGCCCTGCCCTGAGCACATGATCATTGAGCTCATCTTGTAGCCGTTACACCCTGGCCATTGACTTCATCGAGGAAGACTTCTGCCCAGTGATGCTGTGACCACAGCTACAATTTAGAATTGTTGGAACATGACTCAGATTTCGGAGGGACCAACATATGGCCAAGCTAAGGGTGCAACCTTTACCCTACTAAACTTCTGTTTAAAAGCCATATTGAAGAAGTCCACAGACAAGGAGACCAATTTCATCCCTCATACAAACACATCCTTGATAGAAGGAAATTGAAGAAGTCCACAGACAAGGAGACCAATTTCATCCCTCATACAAACACATCCTTGATAGAAGGAAATTATGGGAAATCAACAAAACAAGGGTCATTCATAGGACACTCTCCTATTAAAGCTCTACCAACTGAAAGCCGCAGTTCTAGCATGCCATGGTGGATGTAGCTCCAAGAGTGTCCTAAAATCTATTCCAGACTTTCCTTGATCCCAAAAGACATTTGTACAAATGTAATTATAAAAAGCCTCATGTGCATGAAAAATTAGTGGACCAAATGAGCTTCTTTAAATAAAGCGATTATTATTATTATTATTATTGTTATTATTATTATTATTATTATTATTATTATTATTGATTTCATTTACAATGTTTAAATAATGTTTTTTCATATGAAGATAAATAATGGATTCAGTGTGTGACTCGAACCACTGCCCTATTTATTTTATAAAATATTCTTTGTGGTAAGCTTTTTCACTATCGTTTAGTTTATGAACATATACTCTATAGGTCTTTGTTAGAAAAACTTATCTCACTTGAAATACAGTGCTTAAATCCTTATACTTGTCACAACAAAGTTTCATTTCTAAATATTAATGGGTTTGGCTGACCAGGAATGGTTAATAATATAAGTTATGTTTAGACTCTTTTGAGACCTTATCCTAGTTGTTAGTGAAAAAAATTAAAGACATACTTTTATTGATGGAATTTCAGTCCTTAAAAGTCTTGAGCTTGGAAGACTTATTACTAAAATTAGTACCTAACTCATTGGTGCAGAACTGAAAGCACGTTTCAAGCGCATGTAAGTCCAGAAAATACAGCAGCTCATATCCTTCCTCTACCCAGAAGCTAACATCCAGGTTTCATCTATGCTGATAAATAAATGTTTGATCATGAGCACTCAAAAATTTTAAGTTATTGATATTTTAATATGGTGTTTGCATAAGTTTACTATGGGAACTGAATTAGTACCGCATGTCCTATAGACAGCCACGACAATACAGTGACTCCACATATGCAAATTCAATTAACTTAATCATTATAAATGGAATCATATGGTTCTATTTATGGCTATCAAGCAAAATTAATACCATTTGTAAACTATAGTGACTTTCAGTGGGATATTAAACACATATTCAGATATATCAACTGTTGCCAAGAAGGGGGAGGGGGAACTGTGTAGATTTTACTATGTTAGGTGGACTGTTTTGCACTTTGGTTTATATTTAAGCATTACATATATTAATTTATACAATTTACCATTTATTGAGTAATATAGTAAGCAATATGATATTTCCTAGTTGTGTTTTGAAACAAATGTTTCAGATATGTTCACTTAGGTCTCTTCCACTATGCTTAATGGTAATGATCTCTCATGACTTTGCATCCAGCTAATTTATTTCAGTGAATGTTTAGAATGTTCATATTTTGCATTTTATTGGACTTGTATCTACCTTACTTAGTTATAAATTATATGTCTTCAGGGAAGAATTTTAGGTCATTTTTGTCATTTAAATGTCTTTTTCTGTAGTAATACATGTACATATAGAAGGTCACCTTGACCTATAAATCATTAATTGCATATGACAAGGCTGATACTATATTTCAGTATTAAATTGAAGAGCAATAAATGGTAATATTAAAAAAGAGGATTCTTTTTAGACAGCTTAATTTCAATATTTTTTTCTGATTATCTTAAAAAGCTCAAATATTTAAATGTCACCTGAAATGTACCATTGCTCTTTAGGTAAAAATGAACTTGCAATATCATTTAATATCTTTGATCAGCAGAACTATGCACATTGCTTACTTATGTATTGAACTACTATTCCTATGGCAGTCAAGAAAATCAAAAGTGGATATAGGACACACGGTGCTAATGATATCGAAAAATGGGAACAAGCCTGGAAATGGGTGAATATGAAGTAGAATATATGAATATATATGGCTTTGGCTTACCAGGATTGGTTAATAATTTATGTTTGAGGAAAAAGAATCTTTTGAGAGCTTATCATAGTTGTAGGTAAAAAAAAATTACTATGGGAACTGAATTAATACCCTGAGTCCTTTAGTCCTGCCTCCTGGTACTTGATTATACTGGTTTTCAAAATCCGAAGAATAGCTAATTGCATTGACTGGTACCTGGTCTACAAGGGCATGTGAATATCATAGACCTGTACCTGGTAAAATCTGCATCTCCTGATTATGTAGGTGTGTAGTGGAGTGCATAGCCACAATCATAGGAAGCAGAGATAGGCATGGTGCATCATGGAAAAAAATTACATTGATTCCATGGTTACACCAAGATGGAGGATGCTAGTTTATCTGCAGTCTCATGAGCATTGTAAGTGTGGTACAGTTGTTGGTAAACTATCTGCTCAGACACATTGGATATTTAGGTCTCCATAGGTACATTTAATGATGCATATTGGCAATTTGGATATTCATGTCTACATCGGTACAATTATAACACTGCATACTGTAAACTGGATATTTATTTATGCATGGGTACATTTAAAATTATGCATATTTGCAAATTTGTTTTCAAGCTGCATAGGAACATTTAAAACTTATGCATATATGCAGATTGGTTATTTAAGACTACATCGGTACTTTCAAAACTATGCATATCTGCAAATTGGTTATTTAAGACTACATGGGTACTTTCAAAACTATGCATATTGGTAATTTGGATATTTAAGTCTGTATGGGTACGTTAAAAATGATGCGTATTGGCAATTTGAAAATTCATGTCTTCATATATATATTTAAAACAATATACATGTACATTTGAAACTGCATATTTGCAAATTAGTTACTTAAGACTGCATTGGTACAATTAAAACAATGGTGGATGTGTCATTGATTCAGGTGAACCAATTTTTAGATAATTTTGGTAATCTAAGCTCGACTATATCAGGAGAGGGCAAGATGAAAATAAAGATATTCAAAATATAGTAGTCTTTATTTGCATATTTAATTTGTACATAATATAAAAGTAAAATGGAAAGCATATATGATGAGTATTAATAGAGTCAGATAAAGTAAAGTTTAGTTAAATAAAATATTTTACAGAGATTTCACAACCTAATAGCTTTAAATAGAAAAAAAAATTGTTCACAACTGGTGAAAACTAGAACAAGAGTATATATCTTTAAAAAGTTAGATATATCCACAAATGCTTTTTGTTGTAAAAATCACTCTGTGTTCTCCTCCTCACAAATCATAATCAATTAAAAAATAACCCACAGATCAATAACACAGTCTGTTCTGGAGAAGCATCCATAGAAAGATAAATGCCAAAAGCGGCCAAACAGAGACTTAGATTTACAGCAGTTTATTATCAGACATAATGCAACATGTCAATACAACTGTCCTTCAAGAGAAATAGCCATAACAAGATATTTTAAAAAGGCTACTACAATGGCCCTATAAGCTGTTGACATCATTTTTGACCAATTACATGTACTAAGCAAGAAGTATTCATGAAAACTTTATGTCCATACCGCTTAATAGTAGTGATAAACATACTTTTAAGAGGCCTGCACCACAAGCAAGTTGTAAGTCAGATCAGACTGGTTTTGTTTTTGTTTTATGGCACTGCAACAAATGAAAGTCATATTATGCAAAGGCAATCTGATAAAGTGCTTTGGTAACCATGGTAACCAACCCAGGTTGATCCAAGGGTAGAATCTGAACCCATGCACTTTTGGTCCAGAGTAAACCATACCAATCACTGAACCACCATGACTACTAAGGACATCGGCAACAATTTCTCATGGTCATTTAAAATTAGCCAATCAGAATGTTGGTTCAATTGAGAGAAGCAGGGATAATATGATGTTGGAGGTAAGATCAAAAGTCTTTTTAATTGGGGACCTTTTGCTACATCTCAAAAGTCTTGTTGTGAAAACTCCATGTCATTATAACCATCCATTTATGTCAAGAAGTTTCATTCAAGACCATTTACATATGAAAGGTCTCAGTAAAATTTCATGTCAGTACGACCATCCATTCAGTAGTGATAAAAAGCTTGCCAAAATGGACAGCATGGTGGTCATGCAGGATGCAATATATTGGCACAATTTTACCTACGTGTAAGCCGTCTTTCAGTGAAAGACCATGTTGATATGATCCTGCCTTCAGAAGGAGCAGCAATAATGAGATTTTCAAGGAAAATTAATGATAATGAGACTGCATAGTCACGATAATGATTATGTTGGATGTGATATTGGTACCATATATGTTTCAGATCCTTGGCATAGCAGAAGTCTTAGTGAAAACCCCATCTAAATATGACCATCTTTTCAACCAAGAAATAGTGACAACCAGGTTTTCAGAACAGCAGTTGTGGTGTTTATAGTTGATGTTTAAGGGACACTATTTTCATTTAGGACCATTTAGAGCTCAGGCTGAAACTGTGTGACTTTTTTTCTATGTACCTTGAAAGTAATAGCAATAAACAATCTTGCAATCCAGTATAATGTAAAATAGCTAGGAATGACATTTTGAAAAAGTAATGAAGCTGTCAATGATGGAGTTATAAGGATCTGAACATGTATATATTTTACAGGATTTCGTATTCAAAATGATTCTTGGTCCTTGAAAAAAAAGGCTGATTTTTATACACAAGACAAGACTAGCACATCCGATCAGCAGATTTCAAACTACTGATCAATAGATTTGCTTATAATCAGTAAGATTTCTTATTAACATAAATTTTATACATTTTATGGTAAGTGAAAACAAAATAAGTTTATTTTTTAATATGTTCTGCCTTAATATTATTTTTAAGAAAATCTATTTTTAAAAATGAATCAGATTCTGATGGCAATTTTGCAATTATGATTAATATGAATCAGGATATTGTCAGTTAGTGAAATGGTAAACCCATAAAAATATTACCAAAAAATGAAAAGTATACCATGACATGTATCCATGGAAATGCTAACAGAAACACTAAAAAATAGGAACATTGTGTCATGCAATGCCAAAGGAAAGTTTATACAGTATACATATAATGTGATATAATTGATTGTCTACTTTATAATGTGAAAATTCAATCCCATTATTTATGGCACAAATTTAATTGCAATAATAATCTGAATTATCAGCCAATTAATAACAAATCACACTTCAGAAGATAATGCAAATGTCATTACAAACAGTTGTCAAATTCTAGTTATAAATAAATATAACAATATCTTTAATTTAACATGAAAATTTAAAAAAATGACATTGGCATTTAATATATAACCGGAGGTTAGAATTTCCTAAATGTCCCTATGCAATATAGCATACATGATGTAACCAGCAAAAGCTAGAGAGAAAACTTTATATTGCATACATTATTTGACTGATTGGAGGCCTGAATTAATTTTCATTACAATAAAACTTAAATAAACTGGTTTCTCTGTAACTCGGCATACTCATCCTGACTAACCAAATATTTCAACCATTTAAGTATGGATCAGACCTGTCTAAACTTCTCATATTTATAAACCTGCTGAATTAAATGGTCCCAACAGTTTCCATGAAGGGGCACTTTCAATGTAGTCTGTATCTACTCTCTGATAACTGTTAAGTGCAAAAATTTGAAAAACTATATGCATTTTGTTCACACAGCAAGTGCTAATTCAACTCTTCTGATACATCCTGAACTAATTGCATTAACTGGAAGGCTTGTAAACCCATACTCCCTGCATTTGTTTGTGTCAGAATGGTAGTATCTAACTGCATTGTGTATCAACCAGTATTCACTGCATCTGCTTGCATCAGAATGGCATTAACTTGAGCCAACAGGAATTTTTTATCTTGACCTTCCTGAAAAAAGAAATTCTATAAATAATTTATGTTGAATCCTTTCTTTGTGGACACCTCTATATAAAGGACAATACTCGTCAAGGACAACATTCATGCACCACTTAGGTTTATTGACATATAAAACTTGTATATAAATAGCACCTTCTATGATCTATGTAAAACCATATCACGGTCAACTGAAGATCTTTTGTTGTTGTTGTTGTTGTAGGGTTTAACACCATTTTTAAGCACAAGATAGGCTATACATTGTGGAGGAAGAACCCTGAAAAACCTCGGAAAGAACCACCGACCCACGATAAGCTACTGGCAGACTTACCCACGTTATTCGAGTCTGGACTCAAACTCATGCAGACAGAGGTGAGATGGCAGTGATCCATAATGGTCAGCGCCTTAGACCACTTGGCCACTCAGGACACCTAAGATCTTTTCTAGAAAGGTTTCACTGTGTATTGTACATTAACACTTCTTCTTGCAACCACCTTTAACACAAATTTCTTCAAGTCTGAAGAATGCACTCATAAATGCTGTTATCAGGCTGCTCATTTTCAAGGACCAAGGACTCAAGCATGGAAAAAAATTTAGAATAAGGAAAATGTTTGTAAGAACCAAATATCCAATACACATCATCTAGCAACAGAAATATTGAGGACATTCCAGATGAGAACAAATATCAAGGAGTCAACACTAAATATCAAGACATACAATATTTTAATTTTAAAGTAAAACTGTCAACATTTCCCTATATATCACACAATACCATCTTAAAGGGTAAAATCTAAGGTTACAAAAAAATGTTATATCTGTTTAAAACTAAGCAATGTATGCAGTAAAGTATACCAGTTTACAATAGTATTTTTTCCTGTGGTATACACAACACTACTTTTTCACAGTAACAATACATCAGTAGTTTCTGTCAGTAAGGAATGTATGGAAATTTCATAGGAATTTATCTACAACTTAAATATTTACAGTGACTTTCAATTTTCATGACAAAATAGTTCATAAAATTTATTTTGTGTTTACTAAACAGTTGTATCTGTCATAAATTATTGGTGACAAATATAATTCTATTTATGATTCTTGTTTTCCACATCTTTGACAATTGTCATGTATACCACTGTGATGGCTAAATGAAACCTGAAACAGATCTGGGCATATTCCAACTTGGATTAATAAAATAAACATAAACAAGCCCCAAAACAAAATTTTTAGATTTTTTAAAACTATTGTTATATATATTTATATATATATATATATATATATATATATATATATATATATATATATATATATATATATATATATATATAGATATATATATATATATACATACATACATACATACATACATACATACATACATACATACATACATACATACATACATACATACATACATACATACATACATACATACATACATACATACATACATTCCTTTATAAAACTGAATCATCATACTATGTTCAGGAGCACACTTGTTTTCTGTCCAAGCTACATGTAATTTCTCTAGACTATTAAATGTTTTTCTCATTTTTGAGTAAGTGTGGTCATGATAAATATCTTGCCCGGTTGTTTGCATCCCATAGTTGCCACACTTGTAATCAATAGTATAGCTAGAAAACTGTAGGCTTTAGTATCAATACTTTCCTATTTTTGTCCATAGTATCTCTATTGTCAGCAGCATGTCTTTCATAGATAATCATATTTTACACTCTGCTTTAAGACAAAAAGGGCAATAACTCTTTATATTGTGGTAGCAAAATGATTTGTCAAGATGTGCATCTTTCAGATATGGCCATAAAAAAGACCAAGTTTCCTGGTGATTGACTGAAAAATTACAAGATTAGTTGTGTTCACAAGATTTTCTCTTACATAACATCTATCTGCAAGTCATCAAGGCAAAATCTCTTATAAAACTGGACAACCATTTATTTGTTGACATGTGCATCTTCAGTTAATGATCATATCATTTACAAAGTTTCATGACAATCTGTTAAAAATTGAGATTAATTGCATTTACAAGACTGGCTGTTGGAAGGCTGGTCATGAGGTTTTGTATATACACTTTACAGATAATGGAGTAGAATGAGAGCAAGATTAGAAGTGGAATATTTTGCACAGTACAACTTATAAATATGAAACAAAATTACTCAACACTTCATTGTTTTTCATTTTATCCATCAAGAATTATAGAACTAGTTATATTGACAAGAGTGTATATCAGGCAGTAGAATGACCATGAGGATTCCTATAATCTCCTGCCTCTAGAACCTGGAGCATATTGAGAACCAGATCAGGAATGGAAACTTTACATTGTGTAACCATTGAATGGCAAGCCAAATAATTAAACTTTTGCAGCTACTTGGGGAATTATATGATAAGTCTAGATTAGGTATAAATCAAGAACAATTATTATGATATTCCTAAATGGAAAAGACCAAGGAAAATTACCAGAGTTAAACATTCCTTGTTTATTCATTAATATAAATTAATATTAATATTAAATAAATCAATATTCATTAATATATTAATATTAATATAAATTAATATTCACTAATATAATATAATTATATATATAATATAATATAATTATATATAATATAATATAATTATATATAATATAATATAATATAATATAATATAATATAATATAATATAATATAATATAATATAATATAATATAATATAATATAATATAATATAATATAATATAATATAATATAATATAATATAATATAATATAATATAATATAATATAATATAATATTACAACAAAATAGTCTTTTCATATATTTTTTTGATCAATAATGAACAGCAATTACAAAGCTAACATCAATTATTCTTTTGATAGTAATAACAATAATGCTAATAATATTGGTACCCATGCGCTTACAATCTGAAAAAGGACTATTCTCCAATTTATCATGTACAACAGCAAATATGATTCAATGAAATTAGACTACTCCCTAACAAGACCATATTTTTCATTGTGGTATTCATGCCTATTGCTCAGTAATTGTGCCAAAAAGCCCCAACCTATGCATAAAAATTGCACACCATACTACTAAGTTTATATCTTCACTAAATTTCTCCTATTTACAGAACATTTCCTGTTTTTAGAAACAGTTCCAGTGGTCTTAATTGGGATGTTTAACATTACTGTTAAGCACAACATTTTCATAAATTCAAAAAAGTCAACTATATCTGTAAACTTTTTATTTATATTAACTGCACTATACTATAACAATTAACTTTTCAAACTGAAATCATTTTGCAAATACTCTAAATGTAATAATCAATCCACAAATAATTAATCTCTAACACTATGAGTGACAGATATGTTCTGCTAGTATTTTAACACTCAAAGATGGATGACTTGAAAGTACTGTATAAACATTTTTTGTTATTGTGATGAACACTGCATGATCTTTTCTTATCTCTTGCCAATAACATTTACATTTTGATGTGAAAATATAACCACTGGGGTCAAAGTCCCTAGAGTTTGCTGTAGTTGGGGTTTGTCTTGGTGGAGGATCTGTTTCTTTATTATTATTGTTAATGTTAACATTAGAAATATTAACAAATAACCTAGAGTTTAATCACTAGGACGTGGATAGTTTCCCCAAAACTTTAACAAATTTCTGTCTGTCTGTATGTTAACTGTCTGTTTATGAAAATAATTCATGTTTATATACTTACCCAACACTGGTTGTATATTTCTTATCAAATTGCAAAAACAGTGGAACCTGTTTTGAAAAACCACTCTTTTGACAAAAAAAATATTCTCTCTAGATGTGGGTTCTCATAACATGTCGCAATGCCATATAATCAATCAGTTTGCACACTGATTGTGGTCTCTCAAGACAGGTGATCTCTGATAGTAGTGGTCTTTCAAGACAGGTTTTACTGTTTATATATTTCTTTATTGCATTTAGAAAGGCTCCAAATGTCAGACAAGTACATGTCTGTATAGAAATTATACTCATTTCTCTTACAAGGGTCATACTCACCAATTTTAGTTGGACTGTCAACAATTGTTCTCTTTTCTTGTATCCCTGCCCCAGTAACCAGAAGTAATACATAAGCAGTCTGAAAGTGAAGAGAACAAAGTCAATTAATATTAGCCATATATAAGCAGCAACTTGACAGTATACATAGCTATGACAGATTACTATACAGGACAGTATACATAGCTATGACAGATTACTATACATGACAGTATACATAACTATGACAGATTACTATACAGGACAGTATACATAGCAATGACAGATTACTATACAGGACAGTATACATATCTATGACAGATTACTATACAGATAAAAACTCTATTTCATGTATTTAGAAGTATTTATTGCTGAGTATGAAATTGAGAATATAAATAACTCATTTTAAATTGGATTAGATGAAAATACTGCTAGATTATCCAAATACTTTTATTCATGTAATTGACTGCATGGATATGAAGATTTTATTAATTAAATATGCTTATTTTTGGTCCAAATATGAACAAAATTTATTCACACAAACTTTTGGAGAAAAAAAAAATATTTCTCCAATATTTTCAGCCTAGGTATGGGGACTTTTCCCTTGCATTAGCTATCTGGGTACAATAGATCTATGGATAACATGGTCTGGTTTTATTTATGAAAAGGCAAACATATATATTTATGTATTTGTTTTGTCTACAATGTTAACTGGATCCATGTAGTCAGATTTTATTAACTTTACACTTATGTAACTTAAATGAGAAAATTATGTATGAGCTGTTATTACCTTAAGAGAAACTTCTATGAATTTTATTTGTCATTAGCCAGCATATCAGATACAGTAGAACCTGTCTTGAAAACCACTACTTTTGCCAAAAAATGATGGTCTCTTAAGACAGGTGGTCTCTCATAACAGGTCAAAATGCTGTATAATTAATCAGTTTGTGCACTGAGAGTGTGGTCTTTCAAGACAGGTGGTCTCAGATAGCATTATAATTTCAAGACAGCTTTTACTGTATCATATTTTCAGTTTTTATAGGGTGTACAGAATTTTGGAAGGGGTTTATGAAAATCACATGACATTCAGACAAAAAGTATCAATGGAATATAAAGAAAATGTCTACCTTCATTGTACTGATTCAAAACTTATAAAATGACTATTAGATATATTTTTTTTAAATCTGAAATATTTTTTTAATATTTCAAATATGTTAAATATAAATATTCTATGGTAATGTCACAGTAGTATTATGTCAGTGAGCTTTACATTACAGATGCCTATAAAAGCCCTAAAATGAAACTGAAATGATACCATAGGATGATGGCAAGAGCAAAGCAGTAACCAAAGCAGTAAACTTTGTGTAATTTAGCAAGTGAACAAACATTTGCTAAATTGTATGCACATTACAATTTTGTGATTACAAAGTTGCAATGCAATAAATGTCAATGACCATCTTGAGAGAGGGTACAGGAACTGCATTTGATATTAGCAGCTACTGATTTATAAGATCAATATTTTTTTGGTGTACTGGTGGATGTTGGTTCATGTAATTTGCAGGTTTGTAATCCCCTTGTGATTTACATAGAGAAATCACATTTTGGCTCATTTGTTTCTACACAACACAGCACACCAGCACAATGCAAAGCTAAGGCATTATGTTTAAACTGTGATACATAATGCCTCAAGGATAATTGGTTTGTTTTGTTGCATGATGCCAACTAATTTACAAATCCATACCGATTTTCTGATATATTGTTTAATGATATAGCAGGGGTCATGGTTTCTAATCAAAGCCATAACTGTCACAACTGCTTGAAGTTTTTTGTCAACACTGACAATCAACCATATTTTTGTTAGCTGAATTATGCTAATGAAGTATGAAGTATAAATAGGATACCCAGCACTATCAAAAGTTATTTAAGTTTATATACTGGATAGCTGTCGTTGTAAAACAAAATGGACAAAATTTATCATATGATATGCAACAAACGAGAGGCACTGCAATAGGTGTCAACCCCTTGAGATGAAAACCTGTACTCCAGACCAATAAAAACCTTACAGTGACCCAAAAACCTTATATGATGTTGTTGTTGTTGTTGGGCTTAATGCCATTTTTCAGCACATGATAGGCTATTCATGGTGGCCAGTATTAATGGTGGCGGAAGAAACCGGGAAATCACCGGAAAGACCCACCGACCCACGAGAAGCTACAAGCAAGCTTTCTCATATATCCACATTTGCCGAATCCTAGACTTGAACCCACGCAGACAGAGGTGAGATGGCAGTGATCCGTAATGGACAGCACTTTAGACCACTCGGCCACTTGGGGCCCCAAAACCTTATATGAAAAAATGTATTTATACATTATAAGATCAACAGTTATAAAACAACTAATGCTATACACAAAGTATTTATGCATGTAATTTCATAATTATTTATATTTCTAAAACTTTATTTCATTCCTGTTACTTATAACACTATCAGACATCTTCCTGCTTTGGCTGAGCAAAGAAGCTTTTGATGGATGTTCCCTTCTTCATATCAAAATTTCTTAAATGCAGTTTTGTCCTGAAGTGTTCCTCCAGATCATATATGCTTGATGCCACCACTTTAATGTCTTTACTGCAAATTTTACAAAAAGCATGGGAAGATCCCAATGTTGATACATCTACAATGCCAGGGAAGACTTTTAATAAAATCAGTCTGAAACTTGCCATGACCTCCATAAGTGTCTTCAAGCCTGCATTTATTTGCGTTAAGCTGAAGATTTGATGGGTTGATTATTTCAACTATATCTGACATGTGATTTAGGAAGATCTCCCGATTACAAATATGTTATGAATTTATAGTTTCCCCCATAAAGCCCAAGATATTATGTAAGGAGCTATCCAAAAATAGTATTCTAGAAACTAAATAATTGACAAAGTAGCAGTCCAGAAGTTATACCTCGTAAGCTGTTGATCGTCTCTATTAAAATTGCATATCTGGAGTTTATAAGTTTTGAATTTGCTATATGGTGTGTCAATTTTGATAGAAATTGGCAGTGTTACATATTTCAAGCCCCGAGAATGATGTCACTCGGTATCTGTACTACTTCCGTCATTATGGCAATGTATCTTCCAGTTTGCATTATATATCTGACAAACTTAAATCAAAACTATGACGACATGATAAAATTCTAGTTCTAAATTCAGCAGACTATTTTCTAATTAGTATATTGTTAAAAATTTTAAAAACTACTTTATCTCAACATAGAAAAGTCAGATGAATTATGGTTACTCCAACATACATACATACATACATACATACATACATACATACATACATACATACATACATACATACATACATACATACATACATACATACATACATACATACATACATACATACATACATACATACATACATACATACATACATACATACATACATACATACATACATACATACATACATACATACATACATACATACATACATACATACATACATACATACATACATACATACATACATACATACGTACGTACATGCATACATACATACATACATACATACATACATACATACATACATACGTACGTACATGCATACATACATACATACATACATACATACATACATACGTACATACATACATACATACATACATACATACATACATACATACATACATACATACATACATACATACATACATACATACATACATACATACATACATACATACATACATACATACATACATACATACATACATACATACATACATACATACATACATACATACATACATATATACATACGTACGTACATACATACATACATACATACATACATACATACATACATACATACATACATACATACATACATACATACATACATACATACATACATACATACATACATACATACATACATACATACATACATACATACATACATACATACATACATACATACATACATACATACATGATTGAGAATTTTAAATTATATTAGTTCATATACATTCATGATCATAACTAGCACCCAAATGAAATGAACTTTGTATCAGTTAAATTAACGCCAAACACGCTGGGAATTTTACTTTAAAACAATGCAGCAGATCTTCTTATATTGTGCCCAAAATATTAAGTTGTAGAAAAGTTTAAAGCAGAGCAATGTCTGAAAATTACAAGGCATTTAAATATTTTTATTTGCCACCCCTCCAACTATTTTCCAAAACTAAACCACGTCCGAAAACATACCATAAATACAGTATTAAACATTGGTATGATTTTCCTTACTGGTTCCATTTTGAATCATATTATCACAAGTGTGTTAAAGCAAGGGAGAGTTATATGTAGATTTACTTTGTATGTAAATACATAAAGATCAGACAATTCTGAAATTGACAATGTCAGCACTATTACTGTTAGTGTAAAGTAATTTATAAATGAAATTGATGAATTAGTGTATATTGAAAAGAAAGTCCGTGACTATGGCATTAAGTAAGATATAAATGAACTCACACAAGCAGTATCATTACAGGAACCAAAAATCCCACAGTTCCAAAGAAAAAGAAAATATCTCTGGCAGTATCTGGCCAAGACTTGATTGTAAAACTGATTGTATCAAACATCACATTGGAGCTGTTGCTGTAGACTCGGAATGGTCCACAACTCTGAGATGGAGGAATGCTGCAAAAAAAAAAAATAAAAAAAAAAAAAATGCATTCCACCAGAAAGCAATAAGATTCATTTGAATGGTGCATTGTTTTAGTTCATTAGGATAATAACATTTAGGGAACAAGTCCTCTATTGGATGCATACATGTGATTCTACTAGCAATAAGCATAAAAAAAAAAATCTAGGTGTTGTAACCAGTCATGATGTGACATAACGGATAAGCATGGGTACATTTTCCTACTTTTAGAAATAGTGGTCATGTTTTATAATGGATCAGCAACAGTTGTGGAAAAAAATATAAAAAACTCTTTTATGACAGAATGCTTTGGTCAAAATTCTGTTGGGAGTTTATTTAGTCATGACATGAAGAAGTCATTAACCCTGTTAGTGCTGTGTTTTTTTCTTGAAGAAGTCATTAACCCTGTTAGTGCTGTGTTTTTTTCTTGAAGAAGTCATTAACCCTGTTAGTGCTGTGTTTTTTTCTTGAAGAAGTCATTAACCCTGTTAGTGCTGTGTTTTTTCTTGAAGAAGTCATTAACCCTGTTAGTGCTGTGTTTTTTTCTTGACTTGAAGAAGTCCTTAACCCTGTTAGTGCTGTATTTTTTTTTGACTTGAAGAAGTAATTAACCCTGTTAGTGCTGTTTTTTTCTTGACTTGAAGAAGTAATTAACCCTGTTAGTGCTGTTTTTTTCTTGACTTGAAGAAGTAATTAACCCTGTTAGTGCTGTTTTTTTCTTGACTTGAAGAAGTAATTAACCCTGTTAGTGCTTTTTTTTTCTTGACTTGAAGAAGTCCTTAACCCTGTTAGTGCTTTTTTTTTTCTTGACTTGAAGAAGTCCTTAACCCTGTTAGTGCTGTGTTTTTTTCTTGACTTGAAGAAGTAATTAACCCTGTTAGTGCTGTGTTTTTTCTTGACTTGAAGAAGTCCTTAACCCTGTTAGTGCTGTGTTTTTTTCTTGACTTGAAGAAGTAATTAACCCTGTTAGTGCTGTTTTTTTCTTGACTTGAAGAAGTCCTTAACCCTGTTAGTGCTGTGTTATTTTCTTGACTTGAAGAAGTCCTTAACCCTGTTAGTGCTGTGTTTTTTTCTTGACTTGAAGAAGTAATTAACCCTGTTAGTGCTGTGTTTTTTCTTGACTTGAAACCAGTGCTGATTTGTTTCTATCTGCACTGTCTGTGCATGCTAAATTTTTTAAAACAATACATACTTTTTGGGCCAAGTCCATATAACAGCTTCAGAACTATTATTTATATACAGATTGTACAGAATAACTCATATATGCATGAAGATTGATAACATTAAAAATGTCAGTAAAATTGATGTGTTCATGGTTATCATAACAAACAAATAGAGAAAAAGGGTGGAAAAGTAATTTTTGACAAAATTAAATACAGTGTATACTTTTCCATCAAATATAGTTATTTGGAATGTGTTTATAAACAGTTAATTGTTTTCTACATATCGCATATGCTCCATTCATTACTTTTTGGCCTGTGTTAAATAATTAAAACTTTACTTTCAAACATGTCTCTACATTTCAGTATGGTACAATATTTAGATGATGCAATATTTATGTAGTTATTATTCACAAATTTTATCCATATAAAATATCATTCTATTCACTTTCAGTTCATTGAAAAGGAACCAATACTAATCATAATGAAATTGATAAATATAGATTTACTTTGGTTGCCACAGCAACCAGAAAGTAATTAGTGTTTGGAAAGGTTTGAAAGACTGTTTAAAATAATTTTGTTGGCAGAATATTTTATCAACTAAATACAGCATTCATTTTTCAAAGAACTCAATGTTAGAAAGCTGTTTTAATTATGAAAGTAAAATAACAATTGTCATAATGTAGAATAATTGTATTGGTCAAGTTTTGAGGTGAAGAGAATGTGATTTATGCAGTGAAGTCAAACTAATGGAAAATTATTTCATTCATTTGAAAATTGTTGAAAGGCAGATGTCTTAGATTGTTATGTAAACATCTCTGTAAGTAATCACTGTTGCTAGCAAGAATAAATTTGATGAATACATGTATCTCTAAACATGTGACAAATGTAATAAATGACACAAATCCATCTGCTGATTTGTCATCGACTGCAGTGGACTCTATTTTTTCATCACATCATGTCAAGGAAACAAATATAAATTTTTCTTTCAAAATAAAAATACTGTTGAAAAAGTTAGGATTTCATTAATGTAATTAATAACTTTTAGGATTATTTCTAGACTCATACGATATAAACTTTAATTTTTGCCTGCATCATTACTAAAGCTCATGTATGTCATAACTTTCCTTTACTAACCATTAACATGCAAACTGAATTCATATCAATATTAAAGGGATATATTATTTCTTTTATTTCTTTAATTGCTTTTATAATTAATGTATTCTTTAACATATGATAACACATATAGTTTTAGAATAACTTTCTTTCCAACTCAAGCTGTCTTAAATTCATATTTTTTATGCGTCTTCTGATATTAAACTAGTTTGAACACGACTGACTTTTAGTGGCCTACCAAATAGACATTTAATTTTCTAACATTCTAGTGTCTGTATCTAAATGATTTTAATGTAGTATCATCAGACAGAGCAATGTTATCACAGACATCAGTTTGGGTCTTCTCTCCATACAATAAAGTAATGAACCATTCTCATGAGAAATAAAAAAGATTTCCGCTAGGTTGAAACAAAGGTCTTGATTATTAGATTCCCAAGTCACACACATTTTATACTGCTGTTGTTAGAGTGGATTATTTGAAAAGTGAATCTCTCTCTCTCTTGTCCATTTCTTTTCAACTTGATTGTTGAGGAGAGAGAGACAGAAGCAGAGCAAAATGAACTTTATAATGTGATAGGAGTATTGTGATTTTTATTTCTTAAAAATGATAGGCAATGAAGAAATGCGTATATCTGATAATCAGCAGCAATTGACTATGGGACAGCTGTGAGACTGCAACTGCATAACAGTCACCTTATTGTTTACATCAATGTCCACTGTTGACAACAGACTTTCTTGAGCAAATAAGTCTATTTGAATATTTGTTTCACTGATGTTACAGTAATGAAAAGCTGTGATCTTCAAGACTATTACATATGCTATCGCCCTGCTATTATTAACACATGATTAATAACTGAGCCAGATTGGACATCTATAGACATCACTGTATTGTTCCATAAAAATATGGTATCTGCACAAAGTGATTAGTGATGTTTGATCTTAAGTATATACTTCCTGCACACATAGCCAGGTGACATCATCCATAAATATTTGGCTTCCGCACTACCAGGGTTAAGAGATTTTTCTAATTTCAGTACTGGCAGCCATTTGATCATACTGGATTGTTTGTACAAAATTAAAAGCCTTTTCTGCAAGGAAATTTTCTATCAAATTTGTCATATTCTTTGGATAGATTTTTAAGAAGAAACCATTCAACGTTCTCTCTATGTTTAGCAATGATTACACTATTTTACTGTGGACAAGCGCCATTTGTACAAATCTTAAAGACCTTCATGCCAGAATGTTTTATGTTAAATTCTGTAAATTATTTGTGTGCCAATATTTAGAACTTGTTTGAAAGCTGCACTAATTTTAGTAATGGTGACCATCTGGATCATTGTGTATAAATTTTAAAATACTTTATTCATGAATGCTTCCTGTCAAATTGGTCAAATTCTGTTGAACAGTTTTTTATAAGAAGTTATTGAAATGTTTTTCTATTTTATGGCCTAGTAAGCTAAACATTGTTACTTCTATGTTAACCCTTTCTCATATGCAAGTGCATTGAATATCCCTACCTCATTTCAGTGTAAGCATATTCAGTCACCCCTATTGCATTTCACTGTATTAGCATGTTTAGTCACCCCTACTGTATTATAATGGAAGCATGTTTAGTCACCTCCACTGTATTTTAATGTAAGCATGTTTAGTCACCCATACTGCATTTTAATGTAAGCATGTTAGTCACCCCTACTGCAATTTAATGTAAGTGTTTAGTCACCTCTACTGTATTTTAATGTAAGCATGTTTAGTCTCCTCTATTTCATTTTAATGTAATTATATTCAGTCACCCCTACTGAATTATTTTAATGTAAGTGCATTTAGTCACCCCTACTGCAATTTAATGTAAGCGTTTAGTCACCCATACTGCATTTTAATGTAAGAATGTTTAGTCACCCATACTGCATTTTAATGTAAGGATGTTTAGTCACCCATACTGCATTTTAATGTAAGCATGTTTAGTCACCCATACTGCATTTTAATGTAAGCATGTTTAGTCACCCATACTGCATTTTAATGTAAGCATGTTTAGTCATCCATACTGCATTTTAATGTAAGCATGTTTAGTCACCCATACTGCATTTTAATGTAAGCATGTTTAGTCATCCATACTGCATTTTACTATAAGCATGTTTAGTCACTCCAATTGCATATTAATGTAAGCATATTTAGTCACTCCTGCATTTCCATGTAAGCATATTTAGTCACCTCTGCTGCATTTTAAGGTAAGCATGTTAAGTCACCACTAATTCAGATTAATGTAAGCATGCTTATTCACTCATAAAACATTTTAATGCAAGCATATTTAGTCACCATTACTGCATTTTAATGTAAGCATGTTTAGTCACCCTTATTGCATTGTAATGCAAGCATATTTAGTCATCATTACTGCATTTTAATGTAAGCATATCTAGTCATCATTACTGCATTTTAATGCAAGCATATTTAGTCATCATTACTGCATTTTAATGTAAGCATGTTTAGTCACCTCTATTGCATTTCAGGGTAAGCATGTTTAGTGACTTCTACTGCATTTTAATGAAAACATGTCTGAATGTTCCTGCACTATTTCTATACAAGCATTACTGGAAGCTCCTGGAAAACAACCACCATTTGCATCATCAATTCATACCACCACCAGGCCACCTGATGAAAATATCTTTGCTGTTATTTTTACATGCAGAATCACACAGTCTAGCCTATCAGATCATTTTCTGAGGATTAAATTTATCTCAAAGCCTTTTCAGTAATCTTAACAAACTGTATTATAAGCAAAAATGAACAAAAAGGATCTAAATAGCCTATTTAACAATATCATTAATCACCAATTTTGAAGTCCAACATTTATGGAATCTATAGCACACTAAGGTCTCACCACTTAATGTTCAAGAAAGCAGGACCATTGAAGTTTAACAGTTTATATTTTAGAAAGAATCAACAAGTTTTAAATAATGAATTGGAAAGCTTTAAACATGCATAAATCAAGTTGTAGACATGCATAAATTAATGTAATTTTTTATCAGTCATATTTGTATGGATACTAACAGATGGTGTCATGATATATATTTCAATGTAATTCAGTGGTAGTCAATAGGAAGCAATGGGTTACAATTTCTTCTACAATGGAATATGTATTTACTATCCCATTATAAATCCAACTGGTAGATCAAAAAAGGTGTCTATTTAGATTTCCATTGCACACCCAACTGGTACAGTGACAAAGATGTCCATTTACCATCTTACCCTATACCCAACTGATTCAGTGAAAAAGACATCTACTTACTATCCCACGATATAGCCAATTCATACAGTGATAATGAAGTGTACCTACTATCCCACCATATACCCAATTCATAGAGTGATAATGAAGTGTACCTACTATCCCACCATATACCCAATTCATACAGTGATAATGAAGTGTACCTACTATCCCACCATATACCCAATTCATACAGTGATGAAGACATCTACTTACTATCCCACCATATACCCAATTGGTACGGTGACAAAGACAAAGGACAGCAGAAGCACCATCATGAAGAGAGAATTGGAGCGTGAAGTGGCATTGGTTTTCTCTGGTTGGGCACAGTTACTCAATAACGTCCACTGGAAAAATAATAAAAACTATCAAAAATTCTTTTTTAATGGGTATTCTGAAACTTTTAAAAAATTTTGTTTGGCAAGTTCCAATTACATACTATTTTGAAAGATATTTCAAAGAAAAAATACTTGTGTGCAATTTCATGAAAATTTCACCTACAGCAAAGTAGACAATGAATTATTGGACTTTTAATGGAACAGATTTTGAGCACTCTGGAATTAATACACATTTTATGTCCTTCATTTAAGACAATAGTAGAAAAGGAGGGGCTTAATCTATATGATGTTTAATGAATAAGGTAACTGTAAAATTAAATTAAACATGATGTGTGTATGTGATCTTGCCTACATGACTGCTTGCCTGTTGTCTGTATAATTATATTAATGGACCTATGTAAAAAGTATAATTAGAAAAAAAATGGACAATGCTAATTGGTCAGATAGCCACTACAACTGAAAACAGCATACTAATTCAACAATGGAGAAATGAATGAGAAAGATGGCAGATACAATACAATCAAATAACTTGCACTTTGTGTCACACAGAGAGCTCATGTGGATCAATTATATTTATTTAATATGTAAATAATTCTGAGTAAAGTAAAGCTCAAGACTTGACATTTACCTTTCTAACATAGAAGAATATAATGCACTTCAAAAAGGTCATGAATGGAATTAGCGGGCTGAAGAACATGCCAAACCTGGAAAAATAAACAAGAAATGAAACCATTCAGAATACAGCACATCTTGCATGTAAATATCTATTTTGACGAAAAAGGCCTGTATTTCTCAATGACCATTATATTCAGTACGGAGTAATGACGAGTCTAGCCAAATTGTAGATATACCTGACCTTGTATGGCAATACAGTGCTTGCCATGCATATCTCCAGTTTTATGATTGCACCAAGAGCATTCTCCCAGAAAATCACCAAAACATACAAGGTGTACATACTAGTAGTCACAGAGTATGAAAAGTATATAACCAGGCATAATGATACCAACAAAAAGTGGGTGGCTGAGTCACCTAAGAAATGCAAAATTCACCTTCTGTTAGAAAAGTGAAAATGACTTTTTTTCCAAGATGTTTTTTAATCCTTGTGTGTTTGCAGCAGTTTTATATTTTTGAGATGCTCCTTCACCATATTCAGGTCATTCTCACTGTCGTAGCACATGACAAAATGTATTGCATGTAGTGTTGATAACAATTGTGCCAAAAACTCTTGCACATTCACAGACATGAATAGCTGACTGGCATTAATCCTTTCCTAAGTAAGTTATCTCTTCCTAATTTCTGTAAGTTACAATATGATGATGAAAAAATAGCAATTTAAGTTAAAATTAATTATAATTAATTAAAACTAATTAGAGTTTCAGCTGTACTCTTTTAAATCATTATGGCCAAAATACACTATCTGTCTCTCCATCCAAACAAACACTTTCAATATTAATACATTGGGCATGAATATGATATACACACATAAAAGTGTGTTTATAAAAAATATATAACACAGAATTTTCAACTTGAAAATAAAAACCAATGTTAAAACCAAATATGCATACCAAGAAATTATGGACATTATTCAAACAAGAGAATGAAAACACAAATAAACACACACACATTGTGTTTCTTGCTTTGCTGCCACTTCTCCTTGTTCAGCTCTCACTTCTCCCTACTCTGTCCAAGAGGTCACTTCTTTTTAAAACTGAAGTCTAGCTTGAACCCTGTATAACAATTCATAATTCTAGCAATATGGCACCATTTTTTAGTATAATGGTGAAGTAAAACTCTAAATATATGCATCTATTTAAGAGTGTACAAGCAAGACTATTTGAGAAACTGACTCACACATAAAAGGAAGGCAGAGGCCAATATTGGAGATTAAAATGTTTGGGAACAACATTAGCTTTCCTGCAGGCAAGCTTATTCTCAGTATCTTATATAAGTCAAAGTGACCTCCAAAATAGAATAAATAAAGATATGTGTGATTGTGTGTGTGTAGCATTTTTGTTTCCATGCCAATTTAATTCTATAATTATGCTATTACTGTTTATTTATAGTGTATACTCATTACTAACAGTTTCAGTATCTAATACTTCATATGGTATATAAATGTGAAGCTAGGCTCTATGTATAAATAATATTTTAACATTAAAGCTAACATGCCAAATGTATCTCAGGAAAGCCTGAAAAATGATGCTGTATTATGCTTACTTACCAGCCAATGGTCTGTGTATAGATGATATCTATGACGTTCTGGGTAAGATCAAACTGATTGGGTCCAAGTTTCTTTACCAGTCCATACTTCTTTTGATACTTGTTAAAGACCAGTCTGGTAATGAGTAATACACAACAGGTCATATAATATTGGTCTGGTAACAAGTAATACACAACAGGTCATATAATATTGGTCTGGTAACAAGTAATATGCAATAGGTCATATAATATTGGTCTGGTAACAAGTAATATGCAATAGGTCATATAATATTGGTCTGGTAACAAGTAATATGCAACAGGTCATATAATATTGGTCTGGTAACAAGTAATATGCAACAGGTTATATATCAATCTGATAGGAATATAACACATACCAGGTCATAACACCATTCTGGTAACAAGTAATACACAACATTATATCATCTAGTAACAAGTAATACACAACAGGTCATATATCATCTCCTAACAAGTAATACACAACAAGTCCTATCAGTCTGCTAACAAACAATACACAACAGGTCATATATGATTTGGCTGGCAACAAGTAATACACACTGGGTCATATATCAGTCTGGTAAGAAGCAAAACACAACAGGTCATGCCATAGTTATTCTAACATACATGGAGGGTGTGGTGCAATTTCTGGGAGTGGGGAGAGGGAGGGGGGACTGCATTGTACCAAACATCACTGTTTGACTGAAAACATTCATAAATTAAGTTTAGATTTGCCAACAGTCGATGGGTTACTCATGTACTGTTTTAGATATTTGAACATACTATAATGATTATGTATGGATCTATAAATTCAGATAATCCTTGATACAGTAAGATTTTCTGTGGAACAAGGAGGGGGGACCATTTATTAGAAGAAGGATTTCTATTAGAATAAGTATCGGATATCAGTCCAGTAACAAGTAATACACAACAGGTCATTATGTCAGTCTGGTGGAAAAAAAACATACAGAACAAGTCATGAAACAAAATAGAAAAAGTAAAAAAAAAAATCATAATAAAAGAAATTATTTTATCACGATGAATACAATATTTCATCTATGCAAAGTAACAGGTATAACACTGTCCTAAGACTGATTTTTCGAACAAACTAAACTGCTTCTGTTCCTCTTTAGTATATATTTATGGCAGTTTGTCTTGGCATCAGAATTTAGATAATATTGCTCAATTTTATTTATTGTACTGCCAGTAAAGTATTACCAAATATACAAGATAGCCATGATACTTTGGAATTATGCTAGGGAATTATGATAGATAATCTACCCATATACAAAAGCACAAAATTGTTCCTACCATTCCTAATATAGGCTCTAAATATATCATGCCATAAAATCACTATTACTGCTCTGCTTACTGCTAACACAGGCAACAAGAGTTGTACCTTAATAACACTAATAATAGACTCACTCAACAACAATTATCTCATAAAAACATCCCTATCAATGCTAACACAGGTTCAACAGGAGTCATACCTTATGACACTCCTTCCACTCTCTACTAACACAGGCTCAACAAATGTCATACCTTAAAAACACTCTACTAACACAGGCTCAACAAGTGTCATACCTCAAAAACACTCTACTAACACAGGCTCAACAAATGTCATACCTTAAAAACACTCTACTAACACAGGCTCAACAAGTGTCATACCTAAAAAAAACACTACTAGCACAGGGTCAACAAGTGTCATACCTTAAAACACTCTACTAACACAGGCTCAACAAGTGTCATACCTTAAAAACACTCTAATAACACAGGCTCAACAAATGTCATTCCTTAAAAACACTCTACTAACACAGGCTCAACAAGTGTCATACCTTAAAAACACTCTACTAACACAGGCTCAACAAGTGTCATACCTTAAAAACACTCTACTAACACAGGCTCAACAAGTGTCATACCTTAAAACACTGCTAATACAGACTCAACAACAATGATCCAATAAAAACATTCCTATCAATGTTAACACAGGCTCAGCAAGAGTCATCACACATTAAATCACACCTGCCACTCTCTAATAATACAGGCTCAATGAGAGTCATACCTTAAATCACTCCTGCCATTCTCTATAACTAATACATGTACAGGTTCAGAAAGAATTGAAGCATCAAACACTAACTCCATTGTTAATACAGACTCAACAAGAATCAAGCCACAAAAAATTCCTACCACTAACTGCTAACATAAGCTCAACAAGAATCATGCCTCAAAACACTCCTACCACTGGTAAAACAGACTCAACAAGAATCATGCCTCAAAACACTCCTACCACTGGTAAAACAGATTCAACAAGAATCATGCCTCAAAACACTCCTACCACTGCTAACATAAGCTCAACAAAAGTACAATGATGGATGCTGAATGACTTCCAACAAGAGACCCCATTTTGTCAAACCCATCTTTTATTCAACTTAGTAAAAACTTGAACACTGAGGTCAATCAAGGGTACAGATAGATGGATAAACATGTACTCCAGTTATTACTGTGTTACATTCCATCACTGTAGGCTTGACAAAATCCTACCACAAAAAGTTAACATAACTGAGAATGATCAAGTTGAGCCAAAAAGCAATACCCCTATCTCACTCTATGCTAAAGCAGGTAAAACAAAAAGCTGAAAGTTGATCTCTCTTATACATGGCTCACCTCCTGGGAAACTGGACAATTACAACAATAACAACCTCTACAATCAAATCCAGTAGTACCAGCTTGTATATTTGTTGTCCCACATATGTCTCCCAGCACTGAAATATAGATTGAGATCATATCATTATATCATTCTTGAACATAGCTTTAGCTTTTCAGTATATGTAATATTGATTAATCAAATGCTATTTTCAATTTCTGACCTAATGAAAGATGAACTTGAATTTTTTTAAATTAATTGCATCATGGTGCCCTGCCTTAGTAACTGACCTAAAAGCTTAACCAGACCGACAAGGCAAACACTATATTCCCTTACTAAAGCATAATATCAGTTCTTTACTGACTGTACACAGACTGGTGTTTTCTTGCAAAATTAACAACATACATAAAAATGGAAGAATTCATGTTTTTTTTAACTTGCTCCAGTTTAATAATCTGATACATTTTCTTGATAATGTTGCAAAAGTAGTCACAATCTTCATTTGTCTGTTCGTTGGCCGATTGATATATCCGGTGTCAACATTTGAGCTTATCTTTCTTAAAGGACAGTATCATCTGTTTTACTGAGTGGCTCATAACATTTTGCCAACATATGCATGTGTTCGGGAGGTGAGGAACAATACCAGAGACTGAAGACCAAAAAGGTCAAAGGTCAATAATACAGGAAACAATTGTCTGAATTTTATGTGAGTGGTCAATTTTTAAAAGATACGGAGATGTACTCCTACTGCTGCCACAGATAAATCTGACATAGTGAAGCCATTTATCATGGGACATAAAGTATTGCTACAAATGTGGTATCAAGAGGTCAAAGGTTAATGTCACTTTTGTTGGTTTAATAGTCTTTAGAACAGACTAGATTTGTATTTGTAAAACATGTATGCCCCCAATGCAGTGTAAAAATTGAAGTCCAAACAGTCAAAAATGTAGAAAACTTTTAAGCATTACTCTAATAACATGAAAATCTAATTATGTTGTCAATGTATACAGCCAAACATACCTACTAAACTGAATTTGTCTACCTCAAGAGATGATTGATTAATTGTGCAGAGAAGGTTTTAGGAAGGAAAAAGTTGCAAAAGTTTACAAACATTTAAACACTGATGTAATGACTCAGCAATCAAACCAGGTCAGCAAAATAATGGATACAAAAATGTTAGCAAAATTAGATTTACCTACTTAAAATGCTTTTATGCAATCTTGCTAACAAGCTTGTACAGATATATGGATGGATGTATTGATATATGATGAACATGACCCACTTAAGATACTACCACTGCCAGAAGTGGGTGCATAACAAAACCTAATATAATTGTGCATATGCACAGTAATTTTTAAAGGTATTTGACTTCAAGCAAGATTTACTGGTGTACATGAAAAAATCTTGAGGATGATAGAGCGAAGGGTAAAAGGTCAAGGTCATAGTTTAAACAACTAAGCCAATACTACTACTAATACTTTTAATAATAATAATAATAATAATAATAATAATAATAATAATAATAATAATAATAATAATAATAATAATAATAATAATAATAATAATAATAATAATAATAATAAATATGTTGATAGTGAGCAACTTGATTAGACCAGGACTATTCTCCCTGGAGGCCATTTTAAGAAGTATAAGAATGTACATGTACATCACACAATGATACTAGTAACTATTACTATTTAGTTCAACATTATTAAAAACATGACATTGAATTACAATCTATCAGAAGCACACACATGCTTGTGATGTCTGCTCTAAATACTGTAATATTGTACACGTAGTGGAAGCTTGTTCAACAAAACTAAACCAGACTAAATAAAGTTATTTTTAAACTTCCCTACTTCTGGTTTGGCAGATTAAGGTTTAAGTTTGATGTTGATCTCAAATGGCAATGTGTTCAACAAGGCCTGAACAAAATATATCAGTTTAACAGTGGAAGCAATGGCTGGGTCGAAATTACAGGGGTCACTTTGTCATGTGTTTTAATTCCACAGCAACACTTTTATGGGTTTGGTAATAAATATAGGTATTTTTCTTTCAAAATGAATTTGTTTTTTCAATGTGTTCATTTAATAGTACAAATTTAAAAAGAGTTATTACTTGTTTTGTTGCAGTATTCTAGAAATATAACTAATTCATTTAGAACAAATTAAACTAAAAGCAAACCTTGTGCTTTTTGGAAAGAGTGCAATGTGGCTTGTTACTGATTGAATCAATGCATATATTATTTTCAGCAGCATATTATAGTCCGAGCCTACTAACCCGTTGGTTTGTACCCCTCTGCTGATTTCAATAACGGCAACTTTAATTTGATAAAAAGTGCAAAGAACTTAGTCAATTCATTGATTTATATTTTCTAACCAGACTGTGAGTAGAATGGCTCAACTTAAGTTGTCAATATTATAGACGGACATGCCTAAGACCCATTTCCAGTTCCTGGACAAGTCCATTTTCAGCAATGGCGTGTATGCACAACTAAAGATGTACATACATATGTCATCTGCTTCCGATATTTAGAGTGTCGAATCAAGCAAAGGAAACAAAATGAAAAAAAAAATTGCCTTTCAAGTGAATTTAACAAGTGGTTTCATTAATATGTGAAAATATAATTGCAAACTCAACATTATGGTAAATTATGGAATTATCCGGCAGTTTTTGAATAGGATGAATTACATCATTATGTTGTGGGTTGGAAATAAACTACCTGATAGTGTACGGAATATGGCATTGTGTTAGTATAGAAAGTCCATTAAGTAAGAAAGGTGCAAGGGAATACCAGTATTAGTGCCATTCTGCTCACAGTCAGGTTAGAAATTATAAATCAATGATTCAGTTGACTTAATTCTGTGCACTTTTTATCACGTTAAACGTTTTAGTTATTGAAATCAGTAGTGGGGGTACAAACCAACGGGGATGTAGCATCGGACTATAGTATTTTAGTATTGCTTTTAATAATAATAATAATAATAATAATAATAATAATAATAATAATAATAATAATAATAATAATAATAATAATAATAATGACTTTATTTAAAGAGGTTGATCCAATTAGCTACATGAAGCTAATCCTACTTGCAGCATCCTATTATATGCATATTTACATAGTTTATAGATATGGTCTTATCGGGCATAATAACCACAGACAAGAATTGGCTTTAGGAGATGTTACCTGAATATAAGGTTATAATATCAATAGATTTTAATGAATTTTCCAAATTAAGCACATTTGTGATATACAATTGTTTGTAATTCACTTTTATTGGAAAGATACAAAGTAAAATGTTGATTATCAATACACCATTTATACACAACTTTCACCGATTCAAACTACTGTAGTGTCTTTGAAGCAGGTGGATAACTCTGTGCTTATCATTTCAGTCAAATACTTCGAGAAAGTTTTTGTTTATTTTTTATAAATATATTTTTTCTAACTGCCCATGAAGGTTACTAAAAAGACTATTCTTTTTTTAAACATGCTAAATTCTAGCCATTCTACACTCACTTCTTCCTATTTTGCACACAATTGGAGAAGTCTCTTTACTCCAAAGTCTGAGTTCAGCATGAATTATGTTACATTATCACTACTTGTCTGTTAAAAATCAATGTCTCAGAAATTTTTAGATGATTAACATCTGACCGTAAGATTTGTACATTAAAACTTCAGTAACTCCAACATCAATCACGCTAATAATCTACATAATTTATGATCTATAAAGCTGATTGCACACTTTTTACATTACATTTTAATTTTCACAATTTATATTTTTTTATATCATATATAGTTAAATAATAAGAATTTTCTTGAGTACCTAAAATAAAACTTTTGACAATAAGAAAAAAATCTCTTGTTTAAAATATTCACAGACAAAAAATTTATTCAATGGATTATGAACAAAATAATGATGGTGTGAAAATTTACAAATCTGTTTTGTTTGTTTGTTTGTTGTTGGGCTTAACGCCATTTTTCAGCACATGATAGGCTATTCATGGCAGCCAGTATTAATGGTGGAGGAAGAAACCGGGAAATCACCGGAAAGAACCACTGACCCACGAGTTCTTTCGGCTCTACTACATATAGTACTTTCTCATCATTATGCAATAAGCACTTTACAATATACAGTAGTCCTTCTCTTATACGGCCACCCCTTCTGCACCGGGAAAGTGGCTTTTCCAGAGGGGGAATACATTTTTTGTGAGAATTATATGAAACGCACAAAGTTAGAAAGCTAGTCTTCATAGCATTTAATATCCTCATCTAAAAGTAAAATTAATTATTAAAAGGTTCTTCTTGTTATAATATTTGACTTATTTCAACTGAATATACATTTAATAGTTCTTATTCTTGGCATAAGCGTGATATGAGAGTGGGTGTTGTTGTCATGCACATTACAAAACTGTTCATATCATTTAAATCTTGATACATACATATTTCTCTTTCCATTTGCTCCATTCACACACCGCTGCTGCTGAATAACCACCTTATCTGTTATGATGTTGTTTATTTGAGTCTTTTCAACATAAAATTGTTTTATTCGAGTCTTTTCTACCTAAAATCATTCGGCAAGTTCCCCTCCCCACTTCACCTGATGTAGAGTAGAATAACAAACTTTTTTCTAAAATAATCATCTCAATTTACATGACAACATATTAATGTTTTGTAATGACTTGTTCGGATGTTTCTAATTGTATGCAATTTAATTATGGAGACAAAACTTTTGCTGAGTGGACGAAATGACTTCTTCCTAAAGGAATGAGTTGTCACATTTTTTGGTCCTTGTGTGGTACCATATTTTGTTCAAAGCTAATTTCTCTGTGTGTGTCTACAAAAATCTATTTGTAGACCATGCTGACCCTGTTATGATCTTTACAATTAAGTCCAGTTGTAATCATCAGTGTTGACAACAACAAGAAAGATAAAACAACTTTCCTGTATTAAAACAAAATGCCAAATGTATTTTAAAGGCAGCAATTGTGTCACATGATTCATTAATGGTATGGTACCCTATTTGTGTTTACTTTTATTTACACTAAAAAAGAGAAGCTGAAAAAGTTTTGATATGTAAACAGATTTGATTTGAACAATACCACCTCGTGGTCATTACAATTTGTAATCTTGACAATTATTCAATTGTTGTCAGTAGTAATAGCAACTAATTATGAAAATGAACAAGCTCAACATCTTGCTAAGGGAAGCCATTAAGGCTTTCAAACCATTCCCCCCCTGCTGACTTGTGTATTGTACATCAATACCACCACTTCTCAACTGTTACTACTATTCAATAATTGTAATCTTAACAATTATCAGTGTAACTAAACTGGACACCTCATGATAACACAGCAGTAAGTTTAATCAGATTACATATACTTACCTTTCTGTGTGGATTAAAATTTGAGTCTTTCTTGCTCTATGGAATAAATGTGGCTTCTCATGAAGTGCAAATGATATATTAACCTTAGTGGTACATGTACTTTAATCAACACTTTTTTCAGGAACGAAAACCTGACATCAGGAAACCAAAATCAGATTACTTAACACACATTATAAATGAAATTAGTTCTGGATACATATTACAAAATAAAATGTGGCCACTAATATGAGGGGTAAATTTGATTTTTTTGCACTAATATGCTGGCCACTGGTCACATCAGCAGATTGGTCTTTTGTGAGGGGTACATTTGAATTTGTCAGTGCCGCCAGATTCTAACCGTAAAGATCGGGTGGCCACTGGTCAGGAAGACGTTCCAGAGGGGGGGACTACTTTAAAATGAGGCTCCTTGATAAAAAAGAACCACTTTATGTCATAGATACATTTTCATATCAGCCTTATAAAATCAAACGTTATGAAGAACCACATATGGAGATGAAATCATGTAAACTGTTATGAAACCATAAAAATACTTTAGTAACTCCAAATTTGTTGCAAAATGTAGGGAAATTTCATTTACATCGTAATTATGTGATTTACAGTACCTTGATGCTGCCTTTAATAGTACTTGTTGAGTTGGAGTCAGTCCATTTATTGTTACCACAAGTCTTGTAATCAGCTGATCCAAGGATGAGAAGTCTATACAAGGTTCCTACTAATACCACTAGGGAGGCCAGCCGTAATATAATGGATCTGAAGATAAAATTAATCATATATCATACAGTGTGTGCCATCAGCTGTCAGTCAATTGTTACTGAAAATGCAATGAATATGATCAGTCTTTAATGCAGGCTATGCATGAATCATGAAGTAATTGCATGTATACCTTTTCCTTTGATAACTTACACAAAATGGGGTCTTACTTAACTGTTAATAATATTTCTTAAAAAGCTGCCACTAGCAGCTAAATAATGACATTTTAATATATTTAAATTTTGTTGCAATTTTTGTCTGAGAACATAATGCAGAAAAATTAACACAAATGATTATCTCCTGATTGTGAGAATAATGATAAAAATGGCAACTCTTGACAAAGTGAATATTACAAAAGTTCTCCTGTACTTTCTTCTGAGTGAAGTTCATATTACTTTATATCCTGTGTTTGTAAAACTCTACCTGGCCTTCTCTTCATGGGTTAAACCTATAGAAACATTGTATCTCAACTAGCCAGTATAGATTTGTTGTGAATAATGAAAGATGTTTCTATTTCCCTAGAAGATATTTGATTCTAGATATTTGATTTTATATATATATATATATATATATATATATATATATATATATATATATATATATATATATATATATATATATATATATGACTTAAACAAGCAATTAAATGTTTATACTTTTTAAAACTTTCCCAAAAAACGACAGTCTAAATGGTTCATAATTAACTCTAAATTAACACATTAAACATAACACACAAGTTACTCGTCTATGACATCAGTGATCACAGTACAGTAGTTAAATGGATGAACACTATGGTGTGATGGCACCTATACAAATGCAACAATATACATATTAAAGGGGTTGTTTCAAACTAGTTTAGAAATGTTTTTCACTGCCATCTCTAAGTAAATTTTTAGAAACTATTTTTTCCCACAACAACAGAAAAAAGGAAATTTCAGCAAAATGTTTATTCAGCCTAGCTAAATCTAAAAAAAGCTATGGACGGTTTCATGCAAAATATTAATAAATGAAAATACTTTGGCTGTTCTGAGGGCTACTCAGTAAGTATATGTACCTGGGGGGTGAGGAGCCCAGCAGGAACAGTTTAATCTGAATATGATAATACTAATGCTGACTTCTTCAGAGAAACTGATAATTTCTAGGTGATCCTGGGAGGAGTCCAGCTGGTTTCTATCATACACTAGTTTAACTCAAGTAAGCCACATGGGCATTTTATCATTCTAATGTATTTGGGGAGAGCCAGTGGCAAGTTTATATATCAAGTAATTTTGTACCTGGGGGAGCCCTGGCAGGTTTCTATCATACCCTACTGTACCTAGGAGGAACTGGGTGGGTTTTGATTATACTGTAATGTATCTGGGCACAGACTGGCAGTTAGACAAAACAATATTTCAAGCTTGATTAATTACTTCAAGTACAGAAATATGGCTGTCCACAAGAAAGCTTATTACAACCAGATTTCGATGAATGTCAGGATTGGGGTCAAAGTTCATTAGGAACTTCAATTCAAGTCAAAAGTCAAAACAAGAAAAACTTTACCGATATTGTTAATGAGAGCAAAAAGTCAGCAAAGGAAGGAGAAAGGAAGGAAATAAAATTATAAATACTTATCAGTACTGTAAGTGTCATAAAGGAATGGTGCTCTAATCAACCTAACAAGCCAATAGTTACTACTAGCATAATATTCATTGTAGCTCAGTAAAAAGACAGCTCTTATATAAATTTGTTTCATGAGTAAACATGTTGATACTTTAGCTGAATGGCTAATTAATGTCATTACATCTTCTATGCCTTTATCAATACATACTTTAGTAAACTTATCAATACAGAGAAGATGGATAACTATTAAAGCAGTAAAAATGTACACAAACTATAATTACATCATATTAACATACAAATAGATTCTTTTGCTTAATTGGTAGTTGATTAAGCCTATTTTGAATTATAATACTGCAGTCTAGGTATTCCTAACAGTTAATATGAATATTATATATATATATATATATATATATATATATATATATATATATATATATATATATATATATATATATATATATATATATATATATATATATATCAGTGCATAGGTATCTAAATAAAGTAAAACATTAAATATGCAATCTTTATTTGCACTATTTCTCATTTAATATGCATTGATTTAAGATGTTAACTGTGCCAATGAAGCACATAGTTTTGCACCAATTCCTATTACCCACCCCCTTTTACACATAGCCTAGGGGATAAACACACAGCATTTCCTTCAGTTAAAAGACTTGTTTGCTTAAAGCATGGTATGGTACATAGTACAGTCCTTCTCTGTGGACCCAAACAACCATTGTGCTATAGCAGGTTTTCAGGCTTGCTCCCTGTTCAGTTGTCACTTCTCCATGTTCTGCCCTTTGCTCCCTGTTCAGTTGTCACTTCTGCCTATTCTATCCAAAACAAGATGTCATTTCTCCCTAATATTCAAATCTAGTTTAACTTCTGAGTTTATCATAATAAAAAAGTTCAAAGTATTACCTGGCTAATGTGAAGTTGATCTCAGCTCTGGAAGAATATTTTTCAAGGACTACCATCTTTTGGAAGAGAATGGGAATGACAAAATTCAGGATGGTTATGGTTATTGTGGGAATATATTGCACTATGAAGGCAACAATTACATGCAGCTCTTGTTTTTGAAGCTGAAAAATAAAGCACAAGCAAATAAAGAAAACAAAAACCAGAAAACTAATCAAACACTTTGACATTTTTCTTGAAAAGTCCAAACCATACAATCTTTGCCAAAATTATCAGATAACATTACTGTGTAGACTAAAAACTGTATGCACCCAAAGTTTTTGAATAGTTGTGGTTTGCAATTTAGTTTTTAACCCTCATTTTCTGTGACACTAAATATCAAGATTTTTCAAGTTTTATTACATACAAAGTTATTATTTCAAGTTTTATATTGCACATAGTTTTAAGGTATGTTTATTTATTATTTCAAGTTTTATATTATACATAGTTATTATTTCAAGATTTATAGTATAGATATTTATTTTTTTCCAGTTATTATTGCTTATATTTATTATTTCAAGTTTTATATTACACAATTATTATTTCAAGTTCTATATTACACATATTTATTTTTTCATGTATTATATTATACCCATTTATTATTCCATGTTTTATATTATACATATTTATTATTTCATGTTTCATATTCTACATATTTATCATTTTAAGAGTTTTATTATACATATTTATCAATTTATCATTTCAAGTTTTATATTTTACATATTATTTCAAGTTTTATATTAGACATATTTATTTAATGTGTTTTATTACACATATTTATTATTTAAGTTTTTTTATTATACATATTTATTATTTCAAGTTTTACATTATACAGTTATTATCTACAAGTTAATATTAATCCAATGAAATAATCCAGAAGAAATTCATATCAGTTTGCAATAGGAAGTTATGTGTGGTGAAATTATTACCATGAAGAAAAAGCATAAAAGGTATTAAAAAAAAGATAAATTTACAATACAGATGTGATAAACTTTCTTTCCAAGTACCATTTAATTAAATGTTGAAAATGATTATAATCTGTCATGATTCTTTAAGACACTTGGTCCCTTGCCCCTTGTAAGACACACTGTTGATGTCCTACAAAACCATAAAATGTCCTAAATAAAGAATATATTGAATATATTTTCCCTTTTTAAAATGTGCATTTATCCTGAGCCAATCAAAAAACAAAATTTCTAATTTAGATGAATTTTAAATTTGCATAACATTTACTCTTACAGACACCTGACATTTATAACTGATTAATGTTCACCATGCTAAATAGCAACTAACCCATTCAGATGTCAGCATGAAGTTTAAATTATAAAAATTATTCATGGTGATAATACTTGATACTATGTCTCATTTTGATACTATGTACAATTTTATCAATGCTTTATTACAAAGTGCCAACTGGGTAACTGTTTGCTCTGTATAAAAATGGTGGTGCACATCATTGCAGGCCATTCTTTGAACTATGACCAAGGAAATGCAAAAACTCAAGAACATGTTAATGAACTAACTATTTTACTCCCTGTTTTGGAAGTTACTGCTCTTTTTTAAACATTAATGATAGATTATGCAAAAACTATGCAACACAATTCAAGCATGTGCAGTGTTTCTGACTGCATCTTTTATAATGATTGAACTGGGTGTCTAAAAGATTTGTCACAGTGAGCTATGTTTGATATGGTTTGGTTTAATATTATTTGATATGACCTAATAATGTATCCTTTTTAACGTATCCTTACCTTAAAAATTTACAGCATGTTTTCTGTTTCTAATTTTATGGTGTTTGTTTTTAATTTTTGTAATCATTTCATTATATATGTTTTTTTCTTTTTTAAAAAATTCTTTTTAAGCATTGTCAAATGTTGTAAAGTGCTTAGAGCTTCTAAAGATTAGGCGCTATATAAAGTCCTCGTTATTATTATTATTATTATTATTATTATTATTATTATTATTATTATTATTATTATTATTATTATTATTATTATTATATGGTTAAGCTACTCTTCTTGGGATGTATCCACTTGCAAATTTTCATGAGTGTGGGTGAAATAGGGTAAAAATATTGATAATGTGACAAAAGAATGGCTGAAAATACAAAATCAATACAATTGGGTAACAGTGGTCTAGTTTGGATATGACTGAATTGCAATTCCTGAGATGCATCTACATACCAAGTTTCATGAGAGTTAGTAAAAACACAGCTCAAGGTACTTAAGGTGTAACAATTGAATACACAAAGAAACACACTTCAATGTACTTAACAAATATATATACAAAGAAACACAGCTCAAGGTACTTAACAAATAAATACACACAAAAAAAGCTCAAGGTACTTAAGGTGTAACAAATGAATACACAAAGAAACAGGAATGAATGTATACATTAATGAGTACAACACTCTATTCTCCCCAACTTTGTACCCTTTGAATAAAAATAATAATCAATGCCTTGTGAATAAAACTGAATTCATAGTACATTCATAACTCTAAACAAAGCAATGTAAACAATCTCAATACATTTATTTTGATTATTCAATGAACTTTTGTGAACCAGTTGTAGAATAGTTACATATCTTTAATGAGAAAAAATATTGTCAAAATACAATACTGGCTTCTCAAAAATGACACAAGCAAACATACCTCAACTAGTCTGTCTGTTGTGTAATACACCAGATAGAGGGCTCCTGCTAAAATGCCAAGGATAAGCAGGTTCATACCAACTCGGATACCAAAAAGTTTGATTTTGGAATCCTCTGCTTTCTCCCATGTTTTTCTTTGTTCTTCCAAACTTTCCTGCAAAGGATACAATTTATTTGCATAAACTTTGTAGGTATTTAACTGATGGTGAAAATTGATCATGATAGATTAAAATATAAAGATATTAAAATTTGATAAATATCAAGTTGTTGACATAATCTTTATTTGTTTCATTAGTGTAGTCATAAAGCCAGATAATGATATATATTTTGCAATAATACATAATTCTTTCATGTGAAGTTAGGGGTATTGACAAAACTTGATGTGTGTCAATAGAACACAGATGACCCTGCCAATGCAGTACAATTCAAGGGTTGGCATGCATTTTCTTGAGCTATGCTTAGGTGAATATGTATTCTCAAGTAAGGGCCAATACATGGAGAAGTGAGTACTGAAAAATTCTTTAGATCCAACACTGGAAAATCTGAGACTCCTTTTGTTAAATATACAAATTTAAAACACTGTCTTGGTGAGCAATTATTTAGTATGGCACAATTACTGTAATCACAGCAGTTTTTTGCAACAGAAAACTTGTGCTGCCAATGTATAACAGGTCACAGATCAGTTTTTTTTAATTTCCCAAGATCCCCAAACCTTTTAATTAACTTTATCATTTTCTTCCACAGGAATGTAACTTTTATAATCCGGGTCCGGGTCCGGGTCCGGGTCTGGGTCCGGTCCGGTCCGGTCCGGTCCGGTCCGGTTCGGTCCGGTCTGGTCTGGTCTTCACTATATTAATATTCTATGATCTGACCTAAATGTGTGACTCATCTAAATAAACTCATTACAAAGATTAATCTGTTATAACACTGTACCTGACCTAAATCTGGGTCTACTTAATTGTCTGATTACAACTGTGTTAATACTGTATCTGCCTCCCTTAATGGCTGGATCACATATTCCATTATTATTAATATGATATTTGCCTCAAAAATCTGATTACATGGGTTCCACTGAAGTAAATCAAATTCTATAACCCAACATCCTGGACAATTCATTTTTTAAGTATGACAAGTAAACTGCTCCAATGACCTAGACAGAGATAAATGCTATCTTTGTATTTTAAAATAAGTCCTGTAAGCACTAATTTTCAAGCTTCATCTTTATATATAAATTCATCTGGCTATTCATGGCCTATGGGCATACTGAAAGCTTCATCCTACCTCTTTGTATTTATTTAATTACATCTCCTGATATATCACATCTACTCTAAGTGGTCATTGATATCTAAATCATCTACACACATTGTATATTGTATTTACTGCTTGACTGAATCTTGTTTGATGTGACTGAACTATCAGCCAATCAAAACATGTGGCTAAATTATCAGCCAATCAACATACTTAAAACAAAATTGGTTTGTTTAGTTAGCAGGGTTTTAAACTGCCTTGTTATATTGTGCTTATTCATTCAAGACTTATATGGGCAGCTGGGTAGACCAAGTATGTCTGCAAGAATAAAATATGTATACTCTATATTTAACTCAGATACTCATGAGTGAATCTTTGATGTGCACCCCTCCACAACCTGATTAAGATTGTATTAACTCTGAATCTAGACAAAATTTGTGTCTGTTTCATAGCCTGATTACAGATTCCACCTTATAATACTGTACATGACCTACATATTTATCCCCTTAATGCCCATTTCACTGTATTAATTTTGTATCTGACCTAAATATTTTGTCTCCAAAGGACCTAATTCCTAAGATTGCACCAGGCTGACCAGTCCTAACAACTTGATGGACCTGATTCCAAAGATGGCACTGTATTAACATTGTATCTGACTTAATTTTGGGAACCTTTAAGGACCCGATCCAAAGATTGCTCTGCATCTGGCCTAAATCTGGGTACCGTTAAGGACCAGATTCCAAAGATCACACTGTATTAACATTGCATCTAGCCTTGATAAGGGAATTTTCAAGGACTCAATTCAAAAGATAGCACTGTATGAGCACTGTATGTGGCCTAAATTTGGGTAGCGTGAAAGACCTGATTCCTAAGGTTTCACTACATTACTAGAGTAGCATAACTACATAATGTTACCCTGAAGTCTGTGATGAGACTTTTCTTCTTTACTTTAGCAGCCTTTTTATTCCTGATACAATAATCCCAGCTGCAGAAGACCTTGTTACAATACATGGTCACTGATTTCTCCATGCCAAATGTTCCTTTGATTGCTTTGGAGGAACTGAAACAAGGTATGGTAAGGTTAGTAGGCATGATTAATAGAATCAGTCATGTGCATTGATGTGGGATTAGAAAATCCCACCCAAAGTCAGAATTTGTGGGCATTCTGATCCCAATGGTGGGATTTTCTGATCCCACACCAATGCACAAAATGCATTTTTTTCTTCACATAATTAGTGAAAAGTAAATGATAAAAGAAGGCAGAATATTGATAAAGATGTAGCTACAGAGAGACCAAATATTTTATTAAAGATTTTACATCATTGGATAAAGAACACAAGGTTTATTTTATATCATACATTTTCTTTAAACAAAGATACAGTTTACAACAAATACTTGATGTAAACAAGAACCTCTGCTCACAAACTGGCAAAATCTGTCTTTTCAATAATAATAATAAGAATAATAATTCTTTAATAAGTGTAGCTCAATTAGAATGAAAATTTATCTAGTATTCCCAGAGGCCCTCTACAACTTTTTAAAAATCTAATGGATTTATGAATACTAATGCAATATGCAAATATGAAAGTTTAATAAACAATTATTTGATATGTCCATGTATAAAAACAAAATAGTTGAAAAAGAAACAGGAATTTCAAAAAGTACTATAATTACATTTAAAAATAAATTAAAATCAAGCCGGTCATATTTTTGATATTTATCTTTAAAACTTTCAGCAGAAGTTGCTGATCAAACTGATGTGAGCACTGTGGTACAATAGTTTAGCTTGTGAGAGTAGTTATTTAAGAGTTTAATATTGTTATTTTCTAAGTTTATCATAGTACAAACTGTCAGTTGCTGAATCACACAGCAAATAATGCCCAAAGAATATTATGTAAGCTGTGTGAGCTAGCAACTGACAGTTTTTAACATGATAAACATAGAAATAACATTAGGCTCTTGTAATTGCAATTCTTTATACTGTTATTAATTCCTTTATTTAGAGTTTGTTTATTTAAAGGTATTTTGTATCAGTTGTAAAGCTTTTTTAAAGCCTTATTTAAACATATTAATTCTAGTTGAGGGGCTATTTTTAGAAAAGGGGATTCTGTATCATTAACTATAATAGCCATGTCAAAATCAAACAATCGATTTCACCCATGGTAAATGATGGCCTTAATATTTTATCAAAATTGACATATATTATGAGAAGGATGCTTTGTTTTATTGGACATGTTATGAGAAGGATGCTTTGTTTTATTGGACATGTTATGAGAAGGATGCTTTGTTTTATTGGACATGCAAATGACTCTTCAATTTCATGCTTTCATAGATGAGTTCAATGTGACATTGACATTAGAGACTCATAAGTCACCAGTTTTCTTTAAATTTTAAATTTAAATTTTATTAATTTTATTTTTTTAAAAAAAATTTATTTTTTATTTATTTTTTATTATTTTTTACGATTTTTATTATTTATTTATTTTTTTATTATTTTTTTAAGATTTATTTATTTATTTATTATTATTTAAATATAAATTGATTTTTGACTTCATTAACAGGCTATGCTACATACAGAGGTTATTTACAAATGAAATTAAGACTATTGATAAATGGTTATAGTAATGGGGGTCCAAGCATCAATGTAAGACATCAACATTGACAATTAGGATGGAGATAGGTAGGATCTACCTCTGACACCCTCACCTTCCTTTCATAACTATCAGGGTTCCCATCTTATACTGCAGTATTATGGGTCTAATTGTTCTAATTTTTATTCTTTGAACCTTCCTCCTCCGAATCCCTATATCCATTTATCTATAGTTTAAATCTCATTTGTAATGACTACAGTGAAAGACCAAGATCTAGCATTATTGGTCTTCAGATTTAAATCAACTGAAAAAAAAAAAACATTATCTAATTCTGTCAAAATCAATTTATTTAATTTTCAGAATATGAGAAAAACCCACCAATATTTCAATTTAATTTTAAAGGACTAAAGTGTGCATGTCCTCCGTTTCAGTATTTACATTACTCTTCATGTGTCTTTTTATAGAAGCTGGTCTTAAGTAGTTTTCCATACAGTTTATGCTGAAATAAACTGACTTCGTGTCCATCCAAGTGGCACAACCCAGGGCATGGGTGGTGCTGAGTGGGTTTAATGCCATTTCACAGCACCTGACAGTAGCCCAGAATGCTGTATTATCACAGTACTTAATGTTCTTATCGGTACATTAAAACTGTTTTGCTATTGCTGCTTACTTATAATTTGTAAAGTTTCAATGGCTTTCCCTGTTTCAATTCTTTAAAATAAACCTTACTCAATCACAGCTTATAAATGTAAATAAAACAGCATATGGTGGTTGACCCAGATTAACATACCACGGGGGGACAACTCTATATTATCACTGTATTGGCCTAATTTACATATGGAAGCATGCATGAATCATAATAAACATAACATACAACTCTTCTGTGAAAAGAAATGTCAATGCTTGTAATATTATATTATTTACACAAAAAACAAAAGGATTCAATGTTAAAATCAAATACACAAATGTAATTAAAATGTTAATCCATGAATGGCAACATCACAAATTAAAAGCAATTATTATTTAACTTTATATGAATTTAAAAAACAATGTGGGTAAAGAAATGTAAATATATAACAACTATTATTAATATTATTATTGAAATATTACTAATTTCAAAAAAGTTTAATTTTTATTATATTCTGACTTATTTGTAAGAAGTATGATCATAAGCAACATTTTGTAAATTCTGGACCATAATGGCTACCATGAAAGGAAACTGCAACTTTAACCATGTAGAGACATGTATATCACCATCAGTATATGACTTATGATCGTCAAACATCAGACAATACACTGTAATCAAAGCCAATGCATGTATAGCAAGTTCGACTGGTCCAGGTTTTATATCAATGTAAATGTATGCATTTTACAAAAAATTAATGATCATTCTTATTCATTGTAAACTTTAAAAAAATGTTAACATTTTAGAGGAAATTGTGCTGTAAGATATTTCTGTCCATACTGGCTACAGTTTTACATCTGTAAACAACTGCTAGATGGCGCATATCCGAAATTAAAATCCCAGTTGCCGCAATAATATAGAGCTCACAATAATACAGCATTGGAGTATATATTTTTGGTGTAGGAAGAACACTGGAAGACCCTAGGAAAAACTGCTGACCCACAGGAACCTTCTAGCAAGCATTCTTGCATATCCATGTTGGCCAGAGCTGAGACTTGAAACCATGAAAACAGATGTGAAATATGTGAGTACAAGTAAGTACCTTAGACCTCTCTGCCACCTGTGACACCCAAACAGATCAATGAATAGTTGAATCAGACAAAAAGCAGGCCTATCTGCAATTGTGTGTGTGTGTGTGTGTGTGTGTGTGTGTGTGTGTGTGTGTGTGTGTGTGTGTGTGTTGAGAAATACAAAATAGTTTTACCACAATCTTTACCATAGAAGAATCTTACTTTTTTACAATTAGTATGAAACTAATGACAAAGCTGACTCCAGCAGACAGGAGATAAGCCAGACCCATGTCATAAGTCTTCATCCCATCTGGCATGTAGTATGTCTTGTTAAAATACTCGCCATAGAACAGGACTGTTCTCTCCATCCAACCCTAGCAATTAATGAAGAAAACATCTCATTATTTTCAATTTAACAAAAGTGTTGTATCAGTAACAAGAGTAATAGTAACAGATTAAAGCTATCACTGTAACAAAAACTCAATGATGCCTATGAATCAAGCTTTAGCCATATGTAATTAAAACACAAAATCTGAATGCTTATGACACTGTTAATGCCAACCTTATTTTAGGAAATATGCTTACTTTGCCCTGCTATATTTCTGGTGAAATGAAAAAAAAAATGAAAAATTTAGTCAAGCTATTTAAAATTTATTGGTTCCATATAAGTCCAACCAATTATCAATACCAGTATATTAATGTATTACTGCCTGTAGAATAATACTTAAGTCACAATATTTTAGCATCATAAAAATCAGAAAATCTTTAATGTGAGCCTGTCAGAGACACAATATTTTAGCAAGTTAAAGATGGACAAGAATATATACTTTTTGGTGGTAGTTTTATCCAACCTAGTCAAGATCAATGTATGCTACACCATGATATAATTTTAAGCGCAGAATAAGTGAAGTGTTGCTGCTTGTATCAATGAGGACAATTTGGGGTTGAAAAATTTCTGCAAATCCACTTAACAGAACATCCTTTTAATTACAGAGAAACACTCATTAGATCCGAATCAGCTCTCATCCAACCAGGCAAGTAATTGCTAAATTAAGGTGACGGCAATAAATTTTCACTTGCCCTTTATAGCTGTGCAAATAATTTTTCAATCTCTAGAATAAAAAAATACAATTGCATAAAAAACATCAATCATGGCATTCTGTAAAATGATATCCAAAAATCCATTAACATTCATTGGTTTTACCATATATACCTTCCAATATGTAAAATCCAACTGCAAACTACATAGACCCTAATTTGCTGGTGCATAATGAGCTGGCAGATCAGGGTCTATGTTTTTAGTTCTACTGATTAATAAAAAACCCCACATAGACTAAGATCTGCCATCACATTATATCACAGTATATCTAGTCTATGCAGATTGCAGGTGGACCCTTCATATACATGAAAATGCACAGTATGTCATAGCCAAAAAAGTGCTTATAAAATATTGGCTTCTAATATCCCAGGTTACAAACTTTCAAAACTCAACCTTGAGGTAGATGTCAGTAATGGGCATTTTAGTGTAAATTACAGTTTTCTTACTAAATCGGTTAGTTTTACACTGAGTGATTTGCAGTAAATGATTTTCTTAATTATAGGATGTTGATACTGCATGCAAAAAAACAAAAACCTTTATCATATTTTCTGTAATGAACTTGTAAAGTCAAAATTAAAGCAGCTTTTTTACCGTTCCGAGAAGGAAGTCTAAAAACTTCTGAAAGTCAGTCTCATTTCTCACGATATCGTCATGGTAGTTTGTATAATTTTGTGTACACTGTTTGGCTTCCTGTATAAAATTTGAGGCATTTAGTAGGACAGTTTCAGAAAATGTTCTTGGGTTGAGAGCCAAATATGGCACAGTTATGCAGAAAAACTGGATAATCATGATGTATGCATTCAAAAACATCAACCAGCGAAGAAATCGGAAGTAACTCATGATAGCAGTTCCAAATTTCCCTGAAATAAATAATTAGTAATTAATTAGTTAATAATAGTAATTAGTAGTTAGTAATATTGCCAGGTAAAATACACAATTTTTAAAAATTGTGACAAGCATAGATGGCTGTAGCATTAATGTATATGTTTCTAAAAATAGAAATAAAAAAATGTTATAATTATCTGCAGACAATAATTTGTAAAAATCTTGGTACTGACATATACCACATACAACTGCACCAACCCAGATTGGCCATCACTAAAAAATCTGGGTCTATGCCAGTTTGTTAGTAGTAATCAGTAAAAGAAACAACACAAACTTTGATCTGCTGGTACACTATGTAGCAGCAGATTTAGGTCTATGTTCTTTTCAGTTGGACATGAATTATAAGCAAGTATATACAGCAGTTAAAATTTATAATGCCTACATTGTTGATCTATAGCAATTCTATTAGCTTTCCAATGCAAATCTCCAGGTTTCATTGCTATAAATTACATTCCACCCTATCTCTGACAATGATCCAGATTCTAAAGCAAAAATCCATTGTATATGCACCACATATCTTGATTTAATTTCATGCAGTTTGCTCAACATTTAATAAATATGTCTCTGTAAGCCACCAATGCAAGCAGAGGCCCTTAATGAAAAAAATCTAGTAAATAATAATACATACAAAATAGTGCCATTAACTTGAACAGTAATGTCAAAAACTAGCAAGGTAAGGCATGTATGAAATAAAAACAGTTCTGATATTTAAAATATTTCAAGAATTCAACAGGTCATTTGAAAAAAAGTAATGTGAATGCATTGAATAAAAAAATAAAATTGGCATGTATGCAATAGGTTCGGTACAAGCAATGTGCAAACAATGCACTTGCACAAGGTGTGGATCTTGATATTTTTAACTTATACCCCATAAATTAACATGATCTCAGCTGCACACAAAAATGTCTTTATGTCCATAAATGTATTTATGGCAAAAGGTTTGAGAGAGTTTCTATGTATAACATATAGTAGAATTTCCAGAGGTAGGGAAAGATTCAAAGGAATGACTCAGCAGTCCAAGTCTGATATGATCTAATGTGTATTGATGCTCAGGTCATTGATTAAATAAGCTAATGCTATCATACAAGACAAACAAATTAGGAGTTATCTTAAAATTTATGTAAAATCCAACCCCCATGAAAAAAAAAATTCCATGTATTGGGAATTGTACACTCACTGGATCATCAACGATCTGAGTTTCTTGTGTTTAGCTTTAATAGCTAAAGAGCAAGAAGGATAAATATCACTATGAATGCCAGGAGCTGATATCTTACCCTCAATAACTCTCATATGTGAACTCCATATTGAAAAATGCTGGAAAAATTCTCTGATCCATTTGGTCAATTTTTCCCATTTCTGGAAAACAAGCAACAGTTGCAATTAATAGTATATGCAAATCAAAAGATCCTTCATGTACAATGGACTAAAATACTTTGAATAAATTCTGTAATATATACTGTAAAGACTTTATGGTTTAAACTAAGTAACAGAAAAGAGCAAACACCAGTAAGTTCAGTAAACAATTTATTTCCCAAGAATACAAAGTGAAAATTTAAAAAAAGAACTTACAGTATCGTGATTCAAATCCCAAACAGTCCTAAAAGTTCTATCAAAGTCAAAAATTATAAAGTATAGAGTATTCTGAATAATTCTACTGGAGCTCTGAATGAATTCTAATCTTGAATGTGCTGATGTACTAATAGCATGGAATAGCATTGATGTAATAACAGTCCTGATGTATTACAATGATATAATCCAAAATGTCCTTAAATGAATTCACAATAATCTCAAAAAGTGATTCTATTGTAAAGTATTAATAAGCACATGAATAATTTAAATATATAATTCCTCTCAAATTTAAACTAAACACAGATAAAATTTATTCCACTGGTCAGATGATAAAGTAGGAATAAGTAATTCTAATATGAACCACTTTAATGTAAAAACCTAAGACAATAAGAGGACCGTATGAGAACCAAAAGTTCATTTCAAGAACATTCTAAGTTATCAACAAAATCAGGTTGTTTACTTAACTTTTGATTAAAAAAACCCACAAAACACATGGCAAACATCAGGTACACTAAGAATTCCCAAGGGAAAAACCAGTGTCCTGAACTCAAATACAAATAAACATGTCTCCCTACAAATAAAAACAATTCTTACAATAAAATCTACAATCACAGACAATAATTACCTATGTAATAATTTGTTTACCAAAAGAAAAACATTAGCCAGGTAGGCCCAAACTCCTACCCTCAGTTATGGACAAAGGTCAATCACACAATACAAATTAAATATACATAACCATACTGCTATTTCATTTTGATTTGTTGGGCACCAATTTGTGTGGATTCTGTGATTACTAAAACAACAGGAATTTAAATACATAACAAAATACAGAAACTTTGCACAATTTATTGTTTTTTACTACTTTGTGTAAAGCAGACAAATTGGAACAACTTTTACTACAAGATCTGCACCAATTGACAATGTATACTTATTCTTGACTCTGTACAGTATTTTGTTTATGGTTGCAGTGGAAAATAAATATTAAAATACAATGAATTATTTACTCTGCTAACAATGAAAATGCTGCACAGAATCAACAACAAATGTACCATGTTCAGTAGCTGCTTTTGCTTCAGACCCTCTATTGCAGGCATTATCAACCTTCAACCCGCATGCAGTCATCCTTCACATTGTACAGACTGTGGATATCTAGGTACTCCTTTGGAAAATATGCATTCTAATTAATATGCATAATTAGTGATAAGAAACTCTTCTTGTTCATGGGGCCCATGACCTTAAGCATTCAATCTGTTTTGGTCCAGAGCCAATAGAGGCTGGATGCCCTGGTTCTCTGTACCATGAGTATTGCACTATTTTGGATGAATCAGCCCTCTACAAATCTAGGAATCTATGCCTACTGGTAGTTCACTTTAGCATCAGATCAGTACTTTGATTATAGGTCTCAACATATCTGATTAGCCATTATTTTGACAATAGCAAGTTTAATTCTTCTTGTACATGGGGAATTTGAGCTCAAAAGTATGTAAAAGAATTCAATCTCATTAAATTACAGTTTGATTTTCATGGATGAACAAGCACTCTAACACATTTATGGATCAAGAAATCTGGGTCTATTTTATTTGGGAATCAGATCAATATTTGACTCAGATCAATATTTGACTGAAGGTCTAAGCAGATTATATCATTTTTTTTAAACATAGCAAGTCGAATATTTTTTTTTGTAAACTGAGAACTTAGGCTGAAAAGAGTATATAAGAAAAAGAATTCACACATATTCCTTACAAAATGATTTTAATTGAGTTACATTCCAACAATGAACAATAAATATATGGAATATTATTATACTGTGTTCTAAAAGAAATAAAAAAAAATTAATGTAGAAACAATACCAATGCTAACATACTGTAAATGTGTATTGAGTTCTTTAGGTATAATTAGTATGTGTATGTGTGTGTATGTATGTATGTATGTGTATGTATGTATGTGTGTGTATGTATGTATGGATGTATGTATGTATGTTATGGATGTATGTATGTGTGTATGGATGTATGTGTGGATGGATGGATGGATGGACAGGATCTTGAAAGGGATCTTGATGGTTTATAAGTTATGAGCCAAGGGCAGACTGCTGTCTACCCAAAGGCATAACCCAGGGTCTGTAGATTCAGATCTGATTTTGTCCCCTCATATTCTTCAAGCCTTTAGATGGTTTTATGGTAGGGATCTCTTAACATCTGTGCTGACACAAGGGCAAATGATATACATTATCCCAGTGTTTTGGCACTATACAAGAAAGTTTGAATGATACAAAAGACAATTTTCTTTCACAGTTTCATTTTCAAACCCTCGCTCTGGACAGGTCTGAACTTGAGTGAGATTAAGAGATTATAATGACAGTGGCAACTCAACACTAAACAGGATGCTAAATATTTACAGGGTCAAAATATCCAAATGTCACTTACCTTTGGTCTAGTCCAATCTGTTAATTTAGCTGAAGCTGTGTCCCTAAAGTAAGATATGATAAAATTAAATAAAAAACCTTGTAACTTTACCAGCTGATAAGAAATTTCAAGAATGATGCAAAAAAAAGATTTGCAAGATGGCCAACATGGTGGCCATATTAGAGGCACAGTCAGTGCCATTTTTATTTAGGACCAAACAGGCATCATACGAAGTCTTTTTGGTTAAAATCCTATGTCAGTATGCCCATTGATTTAGGTGGAAGAGGAGTGATAAGATTTTTAATTTGGCCATTGTAGTGGCAACAAGCTGCAATTTTAGCACCATCTTTATTTAACACCAACTAGATATCATAAAACTTTTAATGAAAATCCAATATTAATAAAATTTTCATTTTTGGAGTAGGAGTAACCTATTTTTCAAAATGGCTACCCTTGCAAATGTACTGCATGTCAGACAAGCAGCATTTTAATTTGGGTACATCATTGTTTGGTGAAAACCTCGTGTTGGAAAAATTCACCAGCCATCCAGGAGGGTTAGCAATAACAAGGTTTGCAATTTGATGTCAGATGAGCACATTTAGGTTTGGTTTGGGTTTTGTAGGATTTAATGCCTATTTTCTGCACATGAAAGGCTATGCATTTCCAACATATTTGGTGGAGGAAAAACCTAGGAAGATCCCAGGAAGAACCACCAACCCATGGGAAACTACTTCAAGCCTTCTCAAATATCCATGTGGTCCAACCAATAATCAGACACATACAAAAGTGACATGTGTGAAAGATCTGCAAAGGCCTTAGACCACACAGCCATCCAAGATCTCTTTCAATTAGAACCACCCAAACATCAAAAGAAGTCTTAAAGAAAATCTGATTCTTGTATGACCATCAGTTGAGAAGTAAATAAAGATAAAAAAAATCAGAAGTTGGCATCTGTGAGAGTCAAACTAGATGTCAGATCATCATCATGTTTATTTAAGACTAACTAAACATTATAAGACAACATTTTGTAAAAGCCCATGTTAATATGAGTTTATATTTAGAAAAAGTAGAAATAAGAGGACTTTCTAGTTGGCTGCTGTTGTGGCCATTTTGGATGTCAGATTAGCTCAATTTTCATTTTTGGACCAACTAAACATCACAAGTAGGCTTGCAGTGAAAAACCCATACTGATATGAGCAAATGTTCAGGAGAAATAGCAATAAGACCAGCTAAAGATCATAAGAAGTCTCCAGGTGAAAAATCCTTGTCAATATGACATTCTGGTCAGAAGAAATAGAGGACAAAAGATTTTAAAGATGACGGCAGTGATGGCCACATTTTGGATGTCAGATCAGCAGCAACTGTATACAGGATCAACTAAAAGTGTATCAAGAGCATGATTTTCAAGTTGGTTGTCATATTGGCCATACTGAATGGCAGATTACAACTATTATTAGTTTAGGACAACCAGATATCAAAAGAAGTCTTCTGGTGAAAACTCAATATAATACATTTTTTTCTGTTCAGAAAGAGTAGCAAAAAACTAGATTTTAAAAAATGGCTGCCATAGTGGTTAATCAGATTGGCACCATATTCATTTAGGATTTTTTTATTTTGGGCCAACTAGACATCATAAGAAGTCTTTTAGTAAATACACTAATGTTGATATAACCATCTATTTTGGAGATGTAATGGTAACATGATTTTCAATTTGGCTACTTTGGCTGGCATATTGGATATCCGAGCTTCATCATTATCATATATAACCTACTTGACCTTGGGATGAATAAGGTCAAAAGCATGCCATTAGATATCTCTATGCTTTTAAGCTTGCTAATAGAGGAATAACTTGACCAGGAACCAAAGCTGCAACACCATAGATATATACATGTCTCTTCATGCTCTGTTAGACTAGTAGTTATAAGAAGGGAATCTTGCTAATTTTCAAAGTTATGACACAAGGGCATGTCCTCCACCATTAACAGCATCAAACACGGTTTATACTGCATTTTTATCTGATTTTGACTCCTCATATTCTTCAAACCCATATATGTTTATAAGGCTGGATTCTCAGTTTCCAAGTTATGACCCAGGTGCAATGTTTCCCAATGTTTTCGGGCAAGACATGAAGGTGTAATTAATTAAAAAACCCATTTAATGTCATAACTTTGGCCTCAATACATGCCGGCTTTCAGTTCTATATCTACAATGTTTACAAAATTGCATTAGATTCCCCAACACTCTCCTATCCCCACTCAATTGATTATATCAATGTTTTAAAACCAATATTGTGCACATTTCTGTTCCATATCTAGTCATACTCCAATGTTTCAAGTCAGTATCTCAACAGTGTACAAGATGGTTGGTTGGTTGAATTTTTTACGGCATACCAGTACAATGAGGCTATTTAGCGCCATTCAAAATGTTAAATTGTTTTATTATTTTAAAGTGGTAAAAGGGTTTGTATAGACCAGCGATATGAAAACAAACTATTGAAGGTAAAACGATAAAATGGTAACGATGATAAAAAAGTAAAGTTTCCTGCTCAACAGAAAGTACAAATGATGCATGACAATGATGAAAGGTAATTAAAATCTAGTGATGGTGTATGAAATACATAAAACTGTTCAAGGTGATGGCATAAAAGCTATAACTTATGATAAATATTTACTTCCTTCAGGAAGTCTATAATATAAGAAATGCCAACTGTATCAAAGAGCTCCCTAATGTCTTGCACATTGAAATAATGATTACGAGTAGGATGGAGGTCGAAACACTCCAGCATAAAATGCTTAACAGTGAATGGTTCATTGCAAGATATGCACTCTGGTGGGTCTTCTCCTTTTAGTATGCAGGAGTGGGTTAAATAAGTATGTCCAATACAAATTCTTGCAATGACAACCTCCTCCCTATGGATGGCTTTGTAGGAAGGAGTCCATTCTCCTAGGGTTGGCTTGATGGCATGAAGTTTGTTATTCATAAATTAATAATGAGATATACTAAACTAATAATGAGATGAACTACAATAATAATGGATGCATGGATAAACCAGCAGAAGTACAGAAGTTAATATTATCTCATCTTTTTAACAACAACATGATAGATTTTATTATTGACATTTTGCCTACTTTTTCAGCCCTTTTAACACACACACATACACACACACAAACACACACATCTGAGTTTAAAACATAATGATAACAACAGCATGAATGGAATACCAACAATTCCATCATTCATCTGTGTACCTTGTGGCATCATGATGTGAGATAATCACTAACAGGACATCATGTAAGAATTATTTGCAACCTACAGCAGCATTACACCTAATAAATAATGTAATAATTAATAATGTTATATTAATAATGTACCCTGGTGTGCTCAGTCAACAGAAACAGTTTACCTATAAAAAGCTAATTTTCACCAGTCAAAATTATTATTTTTTTTATCAGTAGTTAGTGGCAGTAAAGATCTACCTGAGAAGGGAAGCTAAACGCCTAGTGACATCATGTCTTTCCTTTATTTCAGCATATCTTTCTCTGAACGATTTTGCTTTGTCAACATCGTCATTCTCCAATACGGATTTTTCAGCCCTCTTGCTACTCCTCCTCTCCCTCAGAGTTTTATGTCGTTCTCGACGTTGAATCTGAATACTCGGCAACATGTGGTTCTCCTCTACTTCAACATAGTCATTAATATTCTCCCTTTCTCTCCTTCGTATCGTAGATTTTCTTCGTGATGAGGCATTCCGTCTACGTATAATTGTGGCAACAGGTGTGTCCTGTCTGAAGCTGGGAATTTTAAAATTTTGCATGTCATCTATGTTGACGATTGTGCCCATCTCATAATCTGGTGTTTGCTCATGATGTCTGTAGGATCTCTTTCGTGATGGTGACCTTTCCATAGTGCTAGGATCAACATACCTGATAAATGAGAAATGACATAAGACTTAGGAACAAGAACAAAAAAACTGAAAATGGTGGTATGGCTGGATTGCAAATTATGAAACATAGACCACAATAACCAAATTTTAATTGATGGTTAATATACTCCTAATGAAATTTTTTTATATCAAGTCATGTAACTCTATGAGCAACAACATCTAAAAAAATAATCTATATGCAAACACAAACCTCAGTTTTTACATCAGGCAGACAGATGGAGTACAGATATCTTCAATTTAAAAATCAGGCAATCCAGCTAAAATTATATCAAGTATTAAATCTTAGAATCAAAAGAAAAGTAGGACACAATAGGAAATCTACAATAAAGCAGGATTTATTCCATTTCATTCACGTTTTTCCCCCTAGCAAAGGATTTAAAACATAAAACTTGTATCATTGTCAGAATGGTTGGAAAAGAAAACATTGAGTATTTCAGGTATTAAGTGCAAGGGAAGATACAATGAGAGAACATGAAATGTGCTAGATGGGTAACATGTTTTTTTTTTATTGACAGAAGTTGTTAGGATTTTACATGTTCTTCTATACTTCACCACCTGGTCTGGTGTATTCGGCATTACCTTAAAATTATTTTCCATCCTGATCTTTACACAATATATTTCCTACCCTAAACATATAGACAGACAGACAGGAAGACAGACACACACACAAATATTATACACAAAGAAGCACTCATTTATAAACCCCAAAGAGTTTTACATTGCCTGTTTGTTTTTTTGATGGTGAAGTAAAAAAAATGTAATAAATCATGTACCAAAAGTTGACAAAAGGGTCCACTTTTTCTTAACTCATTACTTCTCTTATTCATTTTAGGGACATTTTTTTCCAGCCTTTTGGACTAAAATAAAGAAATTGCAATTTTTATCTCAGACAATACGACTTTCATTTTACCCAATTTCTTAAGTTGTCTTTCTTTTAGTTTCTGTAATAAGTCTGTAGAATTTATTATTTGATGACTTAGGAAAGATTTTGTTATGAAATTATGCATAGGTGTGTCTTTTGAAACTATACATGGGTGAGACTTTTGGAAGTATACATGGATGAAACTTGGAAATATACATGGCTAAGAATTTTGGAAATATACAATGGTTGGGACTTTTCGAAATATACATGGGTGGGTCTTTTGGATATATACAAGGGTGGGTCTTTTGGAAATATACATGGATGAGACTTTTGGAAATATGCATGAGAAGGTATTTTGGTAATATACATATACATGGGTGGATCTGTTGGAAATTATACATGGTGGAGACTTTTAGAAATATGCATGGGTGAGGCTTATGTAAATATACATTGGTAGGTCTTTAAGCAAAGTTTGAAATGATCAATTAATCTAATATCTTCAGAAAAGTTAAGCAGCATTTAGCAGCAAAAAGGAAAATCATGATTATAGAGGACTTTTCACCTATTGCTGTATATACTTGCTCATAAATCAAATCCAACTGCAAACTGCACAGATTCAAATCTGCCATCATATCATATGCCAGCAGATCAGCAGTAATCAGCTATAAGGAGTCATCAGTAGAACAGCATAGATACTGATCCACCAATACAATATGTGACAGTAGATCAGAGTCAGTAGATCAGGTATACATGTACTTGATATTGTTGTTTACTGCATCTGCTCAGTGGTATCCAAGCCAGAACAAAATGCATATAATTACATATATCATTACATACAGATCAGATGCAAACATGAACATTGGAGTTCAGCAGTTGACACTAAATGGGGTATTGTTTTTAACTCCATGCATGTGAAACAGTATCCAATATCCATATGATTATTATCTGCATACAGCAGCTGTTACTTGGGAAGTACACAATATATCCTGCTATAAAAATATGTCCCTAGTAAAGTACTAAACTACCGGTACAATGCTCTTTGTTTGTGAAAATTTCTTATATTCAGTTTTATTCATAAGATAAAAATTTATTCCAAATTAACATTTAATCCAAATGAACACAATCAACACCATAATTATCAATCCCTTAACCCATAAGATCATTAGGGAACCACAGTTGAACAGTTACCTGTCTATAAAATTAGCAATAGACTTTGGGTCAGTGTCAGTTGAAATTATATAAGTTTGTCTTTTCATTCCATGTTTATATGTCACAGATGTGAATCTCATTAGTTTCTGTTCTTTTCCTTGGGGGTGGGGGTAGAAAAACACTCAGGGCATAAAACAGTGATCCCAGTCTGAGATGTTTTGACACTTTGATCATTTATCATCTATACCAATAATTATTCACGAGAGACATACAACTTCAGAGTTATTTGATATTTGTGTAACATTACTCCTAAACCCCATCCTGCTAAAGTGTGACCAAGATTAAACAAGAGTACCAAATATGACATGTATTGCTCATCTTGTGACCTCATCTCTACTAATGACCTTGACCTCCGTGAAAGAGACCTGACATTACATGATAAGATGCAGATCTGGGTGAAGTTTTATGAAAATATCTGCTGGAGTTAAAAAGTTTCTCCCTTGAAGAATGAGTGTGGCTATCATATTATATATATATATATATATATATATATATATATATATATATATATATATATATATATATATATATATATATATATATATATAAGAATTTTACTTTTACAAGAACAGAGGTCACTCTCTTACCATGCCCATGATCTTGAGGTAGAGAGTCTGGCTATGGTATGTTGTAGATTGTATAATCATCATATAAAACTGGTTAAAGTTTTATTCAAATGTCTTGTTCCTAAGTTATGCTCTAAAAAGGACACAAGTCCAAATTACATTCTTCCTTAATGTGACCTTCACCCTGAGACTGGGGGTATGGCTATGGTATAAAGCATATAAAATATACCTAATATATAACTATCTAAAGTCTCATTAAATATTTTAATAATTGCAAAGCTATATGCCAGACAAGGATACAATTTACCTTGTAGTGATTTTATATGAGGATGTGGACATGGCTATGATATGCAACACACTCTGTAGATGATACATATTTGGCTGAATTCAAGTTTCATTAAAATATCTTCCAGACAAGAAAAAAAAGACACCTAATTATATTTTTCTCTTGTGGAGACCTTAACCTTGAGGCAAGGTGCATGATTATGGTGCTGCTCATTATATATATATATATATATATATATATATATATATATATATATATATATATATATATATATATATATAGAGAGAGAGAGAGAGAGAGAGAGAGAGAGAGAGAGAGAGAGAGAGAGTGTGTGTGTGTGTGAGAGAGAGAGAGAGAGAGAGAGAGAGAGAGAGAGAGAGAGAGAGAGAGAGAGAGAGAGAGAGTGTGTGAGAGAGAGTGTGTGTGTGAGAGAGAGAGTGTGTGAGAGAGAGAGAGAGAGAGAGTCCCCCAGGACTCCCCCCAACATAAAATAAGACTTTCATCCCTCATAAAACTTAGTTCATTTAGTATGACATTTTGCCAATAAAATATAAAAACTTATATTAAGTTATGTTAAAAAAAAAGGTTATTTGAAATAAATCTCAGTAGTGTTAAACAAAGTTAACATTTTTCACATATTAAAAATGTATTGCTTAAATATTAGTGTTGTAAACAATTGCTTTTAAGTATTCTACGATGTCATTACATGTATTGTCCAAATCAGTGACTATGTTTGCAATTCTCAAAGAACAGTCTTGGTACTACTTCTTTGGTTGTTACATCATAATCTGCTTATGTCCACATTTGGCCTGAGTACTGTACTGAAACAACTACAATTAATTGAAGGATGGCTAATCCATCCTTGTTTATCTTAAATATTGCAAAAATGCACTATAAATAATGGTTTGACTCAAGCCTCATCAACAGAGAAACCTCCTGTTCTACATTCAGTAAAAGCACTAGCAATTGATTGACAAATAGACTATGCCTATTTTTGTTATAACTAATAATGCTTAAAAAATTATATGTAAAATAAATAATTATCATTTTGTTGTACTTATCCTGTAAAAAAATAAAGGGATCATACCAAAACACACATTACTCAACAACCCAACAGTACAAACATACAAAATAAACATATTTTTATGTCTCATTCTGCTCTCAACTCAACAATCCAATTACAACAAAAATAAAAGTACATGTAATTAAAAAGATTTTTGTTTTGAGAGAGATCTTAATGTCTCTGTGTAAGCTTGTCTGCATTAAAAGCATACATTTTTGTAGCTGTTGTGTAATGCGGAGAGAGAGAGAGAGAAAGAAAAAAAAAGACAGAGAGAGATCATAATGTCTCAGTGTGCAATCTTGTCTGCATTTAAAGCATACTTTTATGTAGCTGTTATGATGTGTAATATAAGTAAAATGATTAAGATGACCTGAACATGTATGGGTATTTATTGATAGTTGTTTCTGTAGTAGAGTTTAAGGCCATTTATCAGCAAAAGATAGGCTATACATGGCAGCCAGTATTAATGGTGGATGAAGAACTCAGTCTTTGCTTTTATTTTTTTCCTGTCTGCTGTCAGAAGAAAAAAAACCGGAGACCTATATGTAAGTCTACTCAACAATCTCAGTCCATGTTGTCAAGAAACTAGATGAAACTTGCATTCTTACAGCAACTTCATTTTCAAAATACAATAAAAATATATACAGATCATAAAAAAACATATTTTAGTTAAAACGTTAATGTGTGTGTGTGTATGTGTGTGTGTGAGAGAGACGGAAATTTTGTCAGTGTATTTATTCCGGGCAGTATTAATTGTAGCTTTTGCAAGGAGAAAAAAAAAAAGACTATATCTAGCTGCACAACATTGGCGATAATCCTCATGTATTAGGACAGAACTATATTCCTTTATCAATAAATACCTCTAAATCAAAATTCATTCTTGTTTTAATTACAATATACATTGTTGCAATAACCACTTGGCTATGTAGTATTATTTACATGGTTAAATTAAACATGCTTAGTGCTTTGGTTATTCCAGTTGAAACCAGATATAGAGCAAGATGCAACTGAAGAGGTCAAATCAGGCTGCCAGTAGGGAAATGAGATTCTCTTTAAGGGAAATGAAAATCTGTCAATGTGCTATTGAGGCACTGTCAATACAGCAAATATTGTAAAGACCAGGGATCATTCACCTTACTCATTATTCAAACTCACTGATAGATAACAATAGAGGGGTATATAGTAGAATAGATTTGTAACAAAATGTTAATTATATCCAAGGCAAAATAGTACAAGCACTTAAAAAATTGTATATGGTTAAATCAACTTTCAAATTGACAATTGAAATTTACAAGGCTTTTATAATTTATTTGTATGTGACAATAATTAAACAGTAAGACTAGTTCATCATTGGTCTGTGGTCTTCACTTTAGCATGTACTCAGATATAATTTTTGTTGGATAAGAAAACATCACAGGGCTTCCGAACTCTTTTTAAAATGCATGTGGTGTTTTGTTACTGTTATGTACTTAAGAAGAACTAATTAACAATAATTAAGGGTTATGTTTGGTGAAGGCATCTGTCCACTTGCTAATATGTACTACCAGTAGATATTGTAATGACAATATGAGAGCTTATTTATCAATCATTGAATTTTCTCAGCAACAATATATTATTAATTTTTGTAGAAACAAAATGGCTATACAAAGATGGTATCTTCAACCCTTTTTGCAAACATCATCTTTCTCAGTAGATATGTTATGTCTGATAATTTAACCCAAGAGACTTGAACCCATGCAGGCTGAGTAGAGTTGGCAATGATCTGTAACAGTGAGCACTTTAGACTAATAGCCTCAGCTGCTTGGGGCCCCACCTTTAATGGTATAGGAGGAGTTTGAGGTCATTACACACATACAAGTAAAAACATCCATTTACACATACAGGTACAAATATCCATACACACATATGTATAAACATCTATATACACACACACACATACACACACACACACACACATATATATATATATATATATATATATATGAACACACATCCATACACATTATATGCATACAAACATCCATACACATGTATGTACAAACAGCCTTACACATATATGTAAATTCATATACATATACACATTTATACAAATATCCATGCACATATATGTACAAATATCCAAATGCACATATATGTACAAATATCCATACACATTATATGTACAAATATCCATACACACATACATGTACAAATATTGATGCACACATATGCATAAACATCTATACACACATATATACATACAAACATCCATACACATGTATATACATACAAACATCCATACACACATAATACAAACATCCATACACACCATAATACAGACATCTATACACACATGGACTGACTATTGCAGTTATCTCCACATCTTTGAAAGTTGTGGTATAAAAAGTCTAGTATAATTCATTCAGCATTTGTTTATCAGACTGTTACATAAATATAAAACCAGCACATAAATTACTGATTGCACACAATTTAAAGTATATCTGTTTATCAAATTATTTAATTTATTATTCTGATATTTAATTGCCATTGCTAGTGTCATAAATCTGAATATATGAAACAGAGTTATGCCAATAGTTAGCAAAGATATTGGGGAAGGGATATAGATAATAACTTTTATAAAACCTATTTCTAGGATACTTTTCCAACAACACTTGATATTAACTGCTGTAATTTTGCTGTTGACTTTATCAATTACATGTATATCTCTCCAACCATCTTTACCTTTTAAGAGGGAGCCATGGTAGCTCTGTTGGTAGAGCTTGGGACTTATAATCCAAGGGTTGCTGATTCAATATTCAGCACAGGCCTGCCTGGGTCAGATGTGTTGGTGTGTCCTTGGAAAAGGTACTTAGGTCCTGCTTTTCCGGCATGATATAGCCAATAATGTGTTAAAAGTACCATAAATGCAAAAAAAGAAAATTACCATTTAAGACCTATAAATCTCAGAATAAAAGGCAGGTATCTCATGAAGCTGAGTTGATGAAAAATGGTGTTTTATTTATGTTATTCTTAACAAGGTCTCTACACCACTACAAAAAAAGTGCACTAAACTTTATAGGCATGTTTGCAAGAGACTTTTGCACATGATATTTAGGTCATAAGTCTTGTATGTGTTAACTGTTACAATATAGTCCCATACATGTATATAGGCCTGTCTAAAGATAGTTGCTATTGTTGTTGTTGTTGTGGACTTAATGCCATTTTTCCACACATCAAATGCTATAGATGGCAGTTGACAGTTTATAATGATGTATAGCACTGGGGTATCATGTCACAGACATGTGGCAGATGTCCCACCCAGTCACATTATCCTGACATCAGGCTGACCAGTCCTGAAACCAACATCTTAATGCTGGGTGCCAAGTGAGGCAGCTGTTAGTACAGGGGTTTGAACCCGCAACTTCTCACATCCAATGTATATGCTCCAACTACTAATACATATTCAAAAGGAAATAAATATGAGGGATTTTCAAAATTACCTGATGAACACTCAGGCTTCACTCAACTTTTCAAACTGCTTAGTGTATGTGTCAGTACAGTCTTATTTACTGACCCAAAAGGAGTGTTAGCTCATGACAATACAATTACATGATGCAATTCTGATGAGCAAAACCAATGTGATTATTCATTTAGGGCACTGATTATGTATGTATGTATGTATGTATGTATGTCTGTATGTATGTATGTATGTATGTATGTATGTATGTATGTATGTATGTATGTATGTATGTATGTATGTATGTATGTATGTATGTATGTATGTATGTATGTATGTATGTATGTATGTATGTATGTATGTATGTATGTATGTATGTATGTATGTATGTATATATGTATGTATGTGTATGTGTGTGTGTATGTGTGTGTGTATGTATGTATGTATGTATGTATGTATGTATGTATGTATGTATGTATGTATGTATGTATGTATGTATGTATGTATGTATGTATGTATGTATGTATGTATGTATGCAGGTAGGTAGGTAGGTAGGTATGTAGGTATGTAGGTATGTAGGTATGTATGTATGTATGTATGTATGTATGTATGTATGTATGTATGTATGTATGTATGTATGTATGTATGTATGTATGTATGTATGTATGTATGTATGTATGTATGTATGTATGTATGTATTATGTGTAGATGTTTGTTTGAGAGTTGGCAATTAATTATGTATTTTGACAGCTAAAAATTGATCAGTACAAATTTCATGTAAAAAATATATTCAATTTTCTTGATTTTCAAATAGAATTCTGTGATTGTAAAATATGTATTCCATGCTTACCAGGTTTTTTTTTTAAACTCCATTCCAAAATTTGAACCCCTAAGGAGTTAGTACTGATCCAAAGACAAATGCATCTGTGGATTTGTAAGTTCCTGCCCAATATGTATAATACAGATCTCAAACAGCAACATGAATTGTGTGTTTGTAATGCACATATTCTGTGCTTCCCCTTTTTATGAACTCCACCCCCAAAGTTTGAGTCTCCTGAAGGTTAGGACTACCTCTGAGGCAAATGTCAGCTGGGTTTGTTAGTTATCCTGAGCATGCATATAAAATTGGTTATTATAGGGTAGGGGATCACAATAGTTTTTGAGTTTTGTCCTCTGTCCCTTTTGTAGTAAGGATTAACCCGAGGCCAATGTCAGTGGCAATGACAATTTTGTGCTATTTTGAGATATGATCCAGGGGTTAAGTCCCTTTGGGGTAGGGATGTACAATGGCTCAAAATCTTAGCTGTTTTTTGCACAGATTCCCTGTACTTCTTTTAAAATGTTGGGACTGAAAGCAAAAATATGATGTACAGTATTTATAGTTTTTGAATTTGGGTCATATGTGATACTAAAATTGTGACCATTTATTTTATTCCCTATGATAACCATTTAAAATAGGTTTCACAATAACTAATGAAAATGGCTGCACAGCTTAGCTTGTCAAGTTTTATACAATTGTAGAAATATTAACAAGATTACAATTTCAACCTTACATGTAAATGAGGTCAACTGTCATTGTAATGGACTCAAAGCATATAGATTTTTGTTGTTATTATTGTGCACAACAGTCTTTAAAAATCTGAACACAGACAGTATCTCTAATCTGACAAGGAAAAATGTGAACATCTTTTTTTTTAAAGAAAACTTTTAAGGTAGCTAAATAAAGAAAACAAGTTTTCAAAGACAAAGAAATGTATGTAGTATTAAGTACTAAACTCCAAATTAAACTCTTTACCTGAATTATATGAACTGAAATCCTCAGTGTATGAACACAATATAACTGCTAACAAAGGGATATCCTTGTGGTAATAACTCCTATGTCCTTGTGTAGAATTATTTAGTATTATCCACACAATTTCAATTAACCATTCAGCAAACTGAAACATATACATATATCTCAGATGCCAACTGCGCTTAGTGCCTCAGGACCACATAATTGACATCCCTTGCTCCTAATTGGCAAAATCAATAGTTCTGCCCTATATCCCATTAATTGTCTAATTGTCACAAAATATGTATGATACACCACAGACCACTAGATTTGGATGAAAATGATCTAGTGCACAGAAGATTGAAATTTTAGCTAGAAATATGATATTGTTATAAATTATTTCAGAGTACAAAACAAAACTGAAATATTAATGCAGTTCGCCTGATATTGGGATGAACCATTCATTTTCAGGGGGGATAGGCTGGGATTTTCTTCTGAACCAGAATATAATTTGTTTACTTTACCTCAAAAGGAAATTTTGTTTTCATCTAATTATATCTTGGATATAATAAATTCTTTTATTCTTTAAATCTGAGCAAAAATATTTTTTGTAACACTAAATGGCAATGAAAAGTTAGAATAGGACCCAATTTTACTTCTATGGCACTTCTGGGGAACAGCAACATAAATAAAGGCAATAATTAGCCCTATATAGCAACTGCTATACAATTTGCACAATACACACCCTGATGCTGGTGCCCATTGCAAGTTTAGGTTCTTTGTTTCAAAACTCCTTGAATTAAAAACTCTGTTAATGACTTAAGTGTAACAATTGTGACCTTCTGTACCTTTATTCCAAATAACAAAGAATCTTAGAATTATTAAGAATTTGTTTTTTTTTCCTGTGTAATTCTGAATTGTTCCTATCACTCTGTGTAATTCTGAGATAGAGTTTTATGCTTAAGAAATAATTAGCTAAAAATAAGGTATCTGCTAGTGATTCAATATATCTATTTTCAATGTTATAAATTTAAATAATCAGCAAGCCAACACTTAGACTTGTGTAAAAAAAACTGCAACACTAAAAACAAATATTATGATTCCAGCATAAAAATAACTAAAATTTGGCTTGCACACTCCAGTGGACACTGTGCTACAGCATGTGAACATCTCATTCAACCATTATCAGTGTGGTGATGATATTAGAATGTTACATTATGGTGTCTGACAGGCGAAGGCCTCTAAAAAGAGATACCTATGGTAAAATTAAAATATGTATTATGCATTAAAAGGGAAATGAAACTGGTTCTTGTTAAAATCACAAATATTTTATGAATAATGGCAAGTCTTGCAGCTCTTACAGAAGCACCAAACTGACCGACTGCTTATTCCAGATTGCATCTTGTTTTTGAGAATCTATTGAAAGTCTTTTCTATTGTTTAGTAACAGAAGCCATATTTGAGGGCAAATTAGCATAATGCCAATAAAGCTTCTCTCTCTCTCTCTCTCTCTCTCTCTCTCTCTCTCTCTCTCTCTCTCTCTCTCTCTCTCTCTCTCTCTCTCTCTCTCTCTCTCTCTCTCTCTTTTATTTCTGCTCTGTAACAAGATATATAATATATACACATACATGTTACAGAGCAGAAAAAAATCAATATTCACCTGTTATCTTTAAGGTTCAAAACTCAGCTTGAAATATACTGAGTATTATATGTCACACCTTCAAGTAATTACATACCCTTTACTCTAAGTAGATCTAAAGCTAAAGAGCAGAAAATAAGGTGTGATAGAAAATTAGAACTACTGAACCATGGTCTTGGTCTTGAAGATTGGATTTCCACTGTGGAATACAACACACCTGCTAATATTGAAAGTTTAATTCCTTATCTCAAATGGCTCAAAAGTGGAAACAAAAGTATGACTGAAAACTTAAAATAATGAACTGTGATTGAGACTGTCAATATGCTATAAGGAAAGCTTTCTTGTAAAAAAAAATTGTTGAATTTGCATTTTCTAAAAATGAAAATGAAAATCATCTTTGTGGGTGGTCATTTCTGAAGCCCTATTACATGTTAAGTTTTACAACCTAGTAGCATTTATAAGAGGCTTGTACAATAATAATGTTGGTCTAGTGAGCCAAGTCTAATCACAATTCTGCCCTTACTGAGGGCAGCCCTGTACTCAGCTAATCACAATTCTAGCATTACTGAAGGCAGGAGTGGTCTCAGCTACTGGTAATTATAATTCCAGCTTTACTGAGGGCAGTCTTGGTCTCTTCTCATCACAATTCCAGCCTTACTGAGAGCAGCCCTGGTCTCAGTTAATCACAATCCTAGCTTTACTGAAGGCAGCCATGGTCTAAGCTCATCACAATTCTAGCTTTACTGAAGGCAGCCCTGTACTCAGCTAATCACAATTCTAGCATTACTGAAGGCAGAGGTGGTCTTAGCTACTGGTAATTATAATTCCAGCTTTACTGAAGGCAGCCTTGGTCTCAGCCAATCACAATCCTAGCTTTACTGAAAGCAGCCCTGGTCTATCTACCAGTGTCTTAGCTGACTATGTACAGTTTTATTGGGATATATAAGGTATAACAACCTGCCTCAGAACACATTTAGTCAATAATTACTATAATCTGTGCTGCTTTTTCAAGCATACCATATATGTCTATCAAATAGTTCTGAAATGTTTCAACAGAAAAATAAGAAAATATGTAAGTCATGACATGTTTGAAGTATTATGTATTGCATAGTTCAGTGAATGGCTGTGTCATGTAACTGCATTAAAATTTTATTCAGTTAATAAACTCTTGTAAAAGTGTGATGAGTTATAAGTCATGTATATTTTACTGCTTTTTAAGTCATTAACAGGAATTTCCATTTTTAGTAATGGTTGTGATAATTATGGTGGACAGGCATCAATGTATAAAATTGAAAGCCATCAATGTCAGGATGGTCTCTGTTTAATTTGTTCAAATCTGTTAGTGGTTTTTCTATTTCAAACATAGGCAGCCATATTTGTCAAGATGGTTTCTGTCACATTAAGCTGAGTTTTACTGTGCAGTGGTTGTGAAATCTTTGGATGGTTTTTGTTTTAAGCAGAAGTGGCCATATCTGATGCTATATAGGCATATCTGCACATATTTTTAAGACCTTCATGCAAGAATGCACGCTGTCAAACCAATGATCACTGGTTTTGAGAAGTTGTTTAAAGGTTTTTCTATATTTAGTAATAGTGCCATATTGGATGACAGCTTGACTTAAGGGCCTTAAAGCAAGAATGCTCTATGTAAATCATATGTTAATTAGACTCATGGTTTTGAGAAGTTGTAAATACCTATTTTGAAGTAATATACAATAACTCATTGGACAACAAACTATACCATAAGAGCTTTAGGGGCAGCTATGGTGGCTCCATGGTTAATGTTCCTAACAAAAAACCAAAAGGTTACAGGTTCAAATCCTATCATAAGGTCAGCTACAGTCAGATATCATGCTGTGTTCTTGGGTAAGGCACTTTACTCCAACTGGCACAGTAATGCATTACCTATTTTTGTTGCTGTGCCATAAAGCACCAAAACAAACATAATCAAACCATGAGTTTTGGTAGCTCTGTTGGTAGAGTGTCACACTCATAATCCAAGGTTAAATCTGTGTCCTTGTGAAAAGAACTTGGCACCAATTCATGCCAGTATGCTGTAGCCAATAACATATTAAAAATGATAAAAAAATTATAATCAATCCACATGCATACTTAGATTTATGGCCTATCTATCTATCTATCTATCTATCTATCTATCTATCTATCTATCTATCTATCTGTCTGTCTGTCTGTCTGTCTGTCTGTCTGTCTGTCTGTGTGTCTGTCTGTCTGTCTATAAATAGATAGATAGATAGACAGACAGACAGACAGACTTTTAATCAGGCCATAAATCTAAGTATGCTTGTGGTTTGATTATGTTTTTGTTGTTTTTTTTATAGATAGATAGATAGATAGATAGATAGATAGATAGATAGATAGATAGATAGATAGATAGATAGATAGATAGATAGATAGATAGATAGATAGATAGATAGATAGATAGATAGATAGATAGATAGATAGATAGATAGATAGATAGATAGATAGATAGATAGATAGATAGATAGATAGATAGATAGATAGATAGATAGATAGATAGATAGATAGATAGATAGATAGATAGATAGATAGATAGATAGATAGATAGATAGATAGATAGATAGATAGATAGATAGATAGATAGATAGATAGATAGATAGATAGATAGATAGATAGATAGATAGATAGATAGATAGATAGATAGATAGATAGATAGATAGATAGAGAGGTAGGTAGGTAGGTAGATAGATAGATAGACAGACAGACTTTTAATTAGGCCATAAATCTAAGTGTATGCTTGTGGTTTGATTATGTTTTTGTTGTTTTTTTTATCATTTTTAAAATGGTATTGGCTACAGCAAACTGGTGTGAATATATATATTAATGCACCAAACAGATCAGAAACTGCTATCTCTGGATTTTATAGAAGAATGCTATTTATTGACACTGAATCAGTCTTATATGATCTCATTTGTAGCAGACACACTTGCATGAAGACCAAGTAATTAATTCTCATGTATGCACACAGACGTTCCAGATTCCTATAAAAGATAAAGTATATAGGATTTTTAGTGATGCATGCTCAGTTGTAATGGGATATGGGCTGGTGTGTGCAGGCAAGGTGATTTCTGCAGTATACTCAGATCTGGGTTCGAAACTCTATTGAGTATGAATTAAAATTCTCTAACCTGTATGATAGCATTATTTGTATTAAATATATTAAATATGTATGTATAAATATGAAGGACCAACCCAATAATCATGAAAAATGCTACACATGTAACTGTCATTACATGTCCATTTTTGTCCTCAGGAACTTTGCTATACTGCTAAGAAGCCCAAACTGGGGGTGATCAAGTTGATATGGGGACATACAAATATACAACTGATACATACTAGAAAACAAATACCATGGAGTACTAAGATCACCCAATTATAATAATTGAAACAAATATTAAAAAAAATAATTATTTTCCTTATGCATTTCCATGCTTTGTAAGTTCTTCCATGTATCAGAACTCCTAAATCAAAGAATAGTCCTCTATTACAGTATGGTCTAGATTGTAATGCTTCATGGCATAGCTATACTTAAAAGGTTTTATTGTGCCAAGGCAAGTATATAGTGTCACCCACAGTCTTTACAATGCCATGCACTAACCTGACAGGTGGAACACAAGAAAGTTAAATAATGGTTGCCTGTTAATAGTTAACATTATTTGCATGTCAACATAGTTATTATATATAATAAAATGAATCTCAAGGGCATTTACAATTCAGAGATTAATTATCTACAAAATAGCTATTTGAGAAATTACGAAATTTCAAAAATTGATAAAACAGAATGAAATGGATGCAGTTACATCTATATTGACAAAATTACCTTTGTTTCAGACCTTACAAAATCTTTAACAATAATGTGCTTGTGTATGTGTCAGATATACTTACACACCTACATGCTGCTATAGATTAGGGTCTCTGTTGTTAGTTCTACTGATTACTCCAAACAAATTGTACAGAACCAGAGCTGTCAATGCATTCTGTGACAGAAGGTCTGGATCTATGCAGTTTACAGTTGTACTAATCTTATATGCAAGTATACAACAGGCATACTTTAATTTAAGTACCAAAATCATTTAGTTAAAAAACTTACAATCTGTACTCACTTATAAGTCAAGTCTAAATGCAAATAACAAAGATCCTGATCTATTATAGCAAATTGTGCTTGCAGATCATGGTCTACATTGTTTGGTCAACTGATTACTATTAACAAACCCAAATCTGTCAGCCCATTATATAATGGACAGTTGAGTCTTTGCATTTTGCAGATTGGCTTGTTTTATAGCAAGTACAAATGGTAGTTGTGTGAAACTCATTCTGATGTACATATATATATACAAGTAATATTTTTCATGTAATATGCTTATGTTCTGCGGAAACAGAAGCTTGTTCAGTGTCATAATTTCTACTTGTAATAATTAAAAGTTATAAAAGTAAAAGGTGAGATGATTGTAAAACAAAATGTAAAAGCAATAACTCATACTTACAAAACATGTAGGGTTTCCCTTCTGTATAACTATTTTCCTCTGTTGACTAGACATACAGTACGTCAGTAACAAAACTTTTCAATTCAATACAGTCACTCCCATTGCTCCTATTAAAGTGTAAATTGACACATCATAACCTCTTCTTTGTTTGGATCTGTTTACCAACCCAATAAGCTATGTTTAGTAAATGTGTAATAAATCTTGTAAAGCTACTCTTTCCTCTATAGTCACGATTTCATGGTTTATTTTAAATAAAACATTTCAAACAGGAAGTTCTAATTTATTACACCACAACTATCAATGGATGTTCTTCAAACTTACATCTCTTTTAACTGGATCTCCAACAATAGAATATGAAGGTATGAGGTGCGTTAAGTGTATTTTACTTGTGCAAGACACCCAGCAAACATTGTACACCAATTAAATGCATTCAGTTCTATCTGCAGTGTAAACAATAGTAGAGCCAGGTCAATGTTGTTGGATATGGATTAAAAATGTATGGTATATGTACTGTACATAATCTTCCCATAAGGATTAATAAAACTGAAGAGTTAAGTCTAAAATCAAGACAAATAATCAAGATTAATTTATCCTAATGTATTCCATATTAAAATATATGTAGAAACTGTATTTGTATGCAAAGAAACTAAGTTTGAAAATTTTTAAAGCCTATGATTTGATGACAGTAAATGAAGTCAGACTTTTTAATTTTTAATATTTTTTAGGCTATCTATACATAACTGGCCTAGTTTTGATTATGTTGCTTATTTACTTTATTTTTCTTTTATTTAGAATTAGCATATATTGCAAATCCACAAACAGTTCTTCCCACAGACTTCCATTGATTATGGCCAGCATGTGGATTTTCCTTATGGTAATTTCACCTATCACAAATAGCCATCTCCAAATTGTTTTCTGTCATGCAGGTGACTGGTTAAAACAAGTCACACTGTAACAGATCTGACACACACACACACATCCATTTGAAAGTGGACAGTTTCTATCCTTTATTTATTTTTAACATGTATATTTTTCCAAACTTTACTTTCGATCCCTGCTGTTAAAAACATAATGTAATTAACATTGCTAATCAAGTAGAAATATATTTAGGCTGATATAATCTAAAACTATTAAATATTACATACAAACATATACATACATATACTAAGGCATGAAATACAATATATAACATACTACATACAGACTAAATACACTACATAACATACTACATACAAACTAAATACATTATATAACATACTGAAACAATCCTGACTACCAGTCAACTTATATTCTTATAAGGTGTATTTGCATATATCATTATTGCTTGGTTAATCTATAATCTTTTATTGTTTACATTCCCCTCATGTTGGAAAGTTTTACCTCTGTTTCCAATGCAAATAATAGCAAGCAAGAATTTATATATATATATATATATATATATATATATATATATATATATATATATATATATATATATATATATATATATATGTGACTCTTGTGTAAAAGAAATGTAATCATATAAAACAGATTTATATAAATAGTCATCATCTGGAAAAAAAAGTTTAAAACCTGTTGTGTGCATAATAGGACTATAAACTGTTTTCCATTACCATCTATTCTGAGAGAGAAATTTTATATTCTGTCCATTTTTCTCCAGGATTATCATTAAGGGAATACCCACATAATTTCATAATTTTTCATTACCAATGTGATGAAACTATTTATCATCAATACTGAATCTTTGTATAATTTATTGGGAAATAATTTGCTATTTTTGTCATTTGAAATTGGGCACCATTTTTACTACTCTGCATATTGGACACGCCAGCTTTTCACTAGGAGGTGCTCAGGTTAATCTGTTCGAATTCTTCCATATTTAGTAATATTCATGAAAACTTTGTTATTGATTTCCCTCGAGTATGCTCTTAAAATCTATAAATAGAGGTGAGATCCACCACTTTGGCAGTTGTGGTTCTACTAGACTCCAGTAAAGGTCTCTAGACCAAGTAAACAGAGCAAAGGTCTCTTGCCATCTCAGTTGATAATTTGGCAATTGTGGTTCTACTAGACTCCAGTAAAGGTCTCTAGACCAAGTAAACAGAGCAAAGGTCTCTTGCCATCTCAGTTGATAATTTCAGGCATCAATAGGATAGCAAGGTAGACTGGTGACTAAAAGGAAATTAAATTCAGTGCTCACAATGACTGTGATATTTACCTTTAGTTGTTTCAACATATATTTCCTAGTTATAAAGGATAAAAGTTTCCACAGAAGGATTTAGCGGACAACACTGTCTCTGTGTCATTATCAACATTGCTATCTGCTATCCATTGGAAATTTAGTATTCTGATTGGGAGTATACAATTTCCTACTCAATTACATGTATCATTTTGAAATTTCCATCCATTCTGTAGTGGTTACATCATTTAGATGTGGAAATAATATACCCAACACAATGACACACTTTATTGCTACAAAACGACACACATCATCCCATTCAGGAGACATGGTAAATGAAAGTACATGGTAACTTGTATGGAAAAATGGGAACCTGGCATCCTGAAAATGGGTGAACATACAAAAGAGTATATATGGGTTTGGCTGGCCAGGATTGGTTAATAATGTAAGTTATGTTTTAGGAAATAAATCTTTTCAGACCTTATCCTAGATGGAAGGTAAAAAAAAAATTGAGACATTGTTTTATTGAAGGAATTTTAGTCCTTTAATAGTCTTGAGTTTGGATCACTCATTACTAAAATTAGCATCCAACTCTTTGGTGCGGAAATGAAAGTGCATGTTTCAAACACATGCCCGGTCCAAATAATGTCACGGCTCATATTCTTTTCTCTACACTGAAGTTGACATCCAGGATTTATTAATATTTATAAATATGGGTTTTATCATGAGCACTCAGAAAGTTTAAGTTATTAAATTTTTATTATCATAGTGTTTGCATATGTTTACTATGGGAACTGAATTAGTACCATGAGACCCATAGGACATACTGCTGACATCTGGTTTTAGACTGTGTCTCTTAAAACAACAAACTTTGTCTCAGCCAACAAATGAGACAATATTATTAACATCTGGTTTAGACTGTGCCTCTGATATGATTACCAATGGACTCTAAAAACACAAACCTTGATTGGATGCACAAAATCATTACAACTTCAGAACATAATAAGAACATATTTTGAGTACTATTAAATTAATTTTCTGTGCAAGATAAGTTTTGGATTTGGGATTTTCTGAGTTAGAGATTATGTGAATTAGGATAAATTGAACATTTATGCCAATTGTCACATGAAATTCAGCACTGAAACTATTGTTGTCATTGCATAATGCTTTATCACACATATGTTCTGCATATTCACAAATATTGTATTTCACCATTTTGAGCATAAATTTTTTGAGAAGACACAAGCCTGGAAGTCATAAAAAAAACTATGCTGACCATTTATATGGTTTTTTTTTGTGCTACTAGTATTATCATCTAAATAGGAACTTTGTGGTTAGTAACTGAAAAAGGCATGAGCTGTCCATCTATTCCATTATATTTAACCTTGACCCTTGACACATTACAATAGTACATTTATACTATATCAACAGTAAATACATTATATAATATACTACATTAATACTTCACTCTAAATACATCATATAACATACTACAAACACACTTATACATTATATAACATACTACATGCATACTGCATACAGTAAATACATTATATTATATACTACATATGTAATTCATACTCTAAATACATTATATAACATTAACATACTACATACTTACTACATACATACATTACTATACATATTACATACATTCTGTGACATGGTATAAAAAAGGAAATAATAATTAAAAAAACTTTTTTTATATCAAGGACAATTTTGTTTAACCTGCTGAGGGTAACCTATTACAATAAGAAGTGTATATTCAATAATACATATAGTTTACCATTAAATAAACATATGTATTTCCACTTCCAACTGCACAGGTCAGAAAGGGCCCACTGAGTAGTCTAGTATAGAATGAAATCAGTGGTCTGAGCTGAACACAATTAACCAGTGTCAGTCAAGCATAAAATGTAGGTAGCAGTACCTTTCTTTAGTTATAAGGGTTTATTACTAGCAGAGATGCACTCAGTTACAAAACTGCTTGGTATGAATACCAACTGAACCAGTAAATGAAACACAGAATTTCAACAGAAGCATTGCTGCATGAAATATGGGTCATGGAGACATGTTTCTTGTGCAATATGGGTATAGTTAACTATGATTCTGGGAAACAATATGCATATAGCATGCCAAATTTTAAATTGCAAAACATATTCAACTCAAAGATGAAATATAGGAAACAGAGAGCTACTCTTGTTGTAAGGGTGTGGCATGAGCAGTGATGCAAATCACCATCAATATCAATACTAGCACGAACACTGCATGAGTGAAAATCAGGTAGAAAATAAAACCCAACTTGGTGAAATGTAAAATATGGGTTATAATGACCTACTTTTGCAATGAAGGATTAGTGCTCCTCAAGATCATCATGCTACATAATTCCAAACTGAAGAGTAAGTATATTAGCATAGATATTGCACTAATAAAGATGCATAGTCATCTAGTTTATTGGTTCCAGTATGAACAATTAAAACCCAAAACATAACCTTTATTCCAAACACAAAAAGTAACAATGCAGGTAAAATTTGCAATATTGTGACATTAACCTTTTTTGTTATATTTCTGTGTTACTAAGATATATGCATGCAATGATCTTGTTTGATTGTTTGTTCAGTCATGCCAACCACTGTGTGACTGCATCTCCTGTTTTTATTACAATGACCTCCTATGACATTCAGAAGGGCACACCAGGCCCATTCTATATCCCCAGGTCTTAAGGAGAAGGGTAGAAAGTAGGAAAGAGGGTGGGGTGGGAGTGTACTGTGTAAGAAAGGAAAACATACATATATATTACCTTTCAAAAAGCATAAGAGATTGTAAAAACACAGGAATTTTGTCATTACGAAGAATTTTGAATCATCAGTAATGTACTGCTGCATGAAAGTTTTACTTTAAAAGCCAGTAACTTTTCAAAAGAGAACTGCAAATAAAAGGATGTGTATTTTCTTATCTCATCAAGCAATATTTCTCAGTGTATTCTTAACGGTACAAAACATTAATTTATTGCTTGACATCCCTTTAAGGTCTTCCATAATTCTCCCTTTTTTAATAATTTTTGTACTCCCTGTTTCTATATATTAGTTTGAAGCATGTATTTAATTCAATATACATCTTTTCAAATAATTTTTAATTATACCATCTGTATTGTGACACTCATATAAATGCCAAAAATATGCAATTCATTAAATTCATGCAAGTAGTTTTGATGTAAAAGAGTCATAGTCCTGCACAAGAGCTTCAATCTGGAGCTGATGATTTTACTGATGTTTCAGCTGATGATGATGATCAATCTAATGACTTCAGAAATGCTATGTCTTACAGTTCTCAAACAAAAAATAAATTCAAATAGACCAAATGAATGCAACTGTATCACTCAAAAGTTGTTAGTATTAATTTCTGTCAATGAATTGTCAGGGTCTCTATAATTAAACAAAATAATTCTTTATTTTTACATAATAAAGAATAAAAAAACAATGAAACAGTATACATATTTAATTATTACCATTAGAGGAAATGTCATGTGTGATTGTGGTCCCCGCATAAAACATTCATAAGAAATCTGCATAAAAAAGTTTGTTACCACTCATTCAGGAACATTAAGAGAATTTTCCTTTATTAAATTTGTGCCAAAATCATCATAGGATAAAATTAGTATATTGCCTTCTTTCACCCACTCTCTTCAGCATCTACCTGGAAAGATCATCATGTCCAAATGCCTTGGAAGACTATGATGGCAGTGTCATTGCTAGAGGCAGAACAATCAACAACCTGTACTTCACTGATTGATGACTTTGCAGAAGATAACAAGAACTGGAAACCTTAGTGAACCATCTCAACCAAGCATTAATAAGGTATTTAATGGAGATCCACACTGAAAAGGCCAAGCTCATGACAAAGCAAGCATCCAAAAAGAAATAAGAGTGAATAGACAGAAGCTGGGCACAGTGACAATCTTCAAATATATTGGCACAATAACCTCTGATGAAAGTTTAAATCCTGAAGTTGTTTCCAGGATTGTGCTAACAACTGGTTAGACTGAAGCTTACTTAAAAGGTTAACAACATTATGCTTGGACGGATCCCTTCATCATACCTATAGTCTTGTACGCATATGAGATATGGATCCTGACTGCAGAACAAGATAGATTAGAATCCATACCTTAGAGATGAGATGTTATTGAAAGATCCTGAAAATCTCATACTTAGACCTCATCTTTAATGAGTGTCATATTATAATCCAAGGTGTAATTGGAACAAATGAAGATATGCTCACCACCATAAAGATTCACAAACTCAACCTCATCTGGCCTGTCAAAGAAAATCCCACAGGGCACAGTGCATAGAAAAAACAAAACAAAGTAGCAGAAGAAGAGATGGGAAGATAACATCAAAGAGTGGACAGGCATGGACTTTGCAAAGCCCCAAAGAACAATGAAGAACAGGACAAAATGGAGATAGATTGCAGATACTTGTAATTTATGGCATTATTCTAGTATACAACACACATCCACATTAGAACAGGATAATCCATTTTCACATGATACATAAGATCAGGGTATATGCTATTTACTAAGATGACGATTGTAGATAATCTTCTGGTATGAAACTAAGGGCAAACCTTTGTCTATCCATTTCATTATTTCAAGTGGAAATATAGATCCTGACCTGCTGACATGTGACTGAGTCAATCCAGTTTAATAGAAAATCATCAAATCCTAACCTGAGGGCATGTGACTGAGTCAATCCATTTTAATAGAAAATCATCAAATCCTGACCTGCTGACATGTGACCAAATCAATCCATTTTAATAGAAAATCATCAAATCCTGATCTGCTGGCCTGTGACTGAGTCAATCCATTTTAATAGAAAATCATAAAATCCTGACCTGAGGGCATATATTACTGATGGCAGATATAAGCCTATCTATTCTATTTCATTAGAAATCTAAAATCCTGACCTGAGGTCATGTATTGCTGATGGCAGATATGAGCCTATCCATTATTTCAAGTCTATATCACAGATCCTGACTATATTGAGAAAATATCTAGTTCTATCCTGTTCATTATCTTAAGAAAGCATCATAAATCCTGTCCTGCTGGCATATTCCAGAAGGCAAATCTGGATCTGTCCTGTTTATCATTTTTACTGGAAGTTTTTTTTATCCTGACCTGCTGGCAGATTATGAAGCACATAACTAGGTCTTCTTTGTATTTTGGCACATGTTATGCTCAAGCAATTACATAAACATCAGCAGTGAAAGTGCATCTTGACTCCAATTTATTAATTTATTCCCAAACTCCACAAATTTCACCACAAACCAGCTTGCAGCACTTTCACTGGTTGCAAATTTGATCAAAATATCCAGACTGCAGTGCACATCTATAAACCCACCCACCTCACCCTTCTATAACTTTCTAAGGTTTAAAGACTGTTTTTTGATAGTATAGGAGTTTTATAACATTACCCTTGAAAACATGCCAAAAAGAAAAAAGATGGATCATATAGTTCTCAAATTTTATCTTTAACCTACATGCTCCAGGTTGACTATAATTTTCCAATTACCACAAATATTTTTTTTATATGACAGTGTAATAAAAAATGTGATATCTTCTATTTTCAATTTTATTAGATAAAACGGGAAACATGAAAAAGAAACGTATTCATAATATGTTGATGCTTCACTACACTGTCTGAAATTACCTAAATCAAACCTTAACCCAGGTTGGGTGGACAGGCAGAATAACCAACAAGTGTTAAGGTTGCGAATAATGAAATAGCACAAGAAAGATTCAAACCTTGGTATCTGGATGGAGGGTGCATGGAAATCACTCAACCTGTAGTCCATCCTAGATTTGGTGATGTGGATAAAGTTATCTATCCAGGGTGTGATACATACTACCAATGACAGTTTTACATGTTATCTACATGGAACCTAATCACAAAAGAAAGTTTACATCAACAATGAAAATTCAGTTACCTTACTACACTGTAAGGATGTTCTCCAAGTCTAATACTGAGATTGGATATGTTGACAGCTGGGCTAAAAACCATAGCAAAAACAAAGTACTGATTTATCTCTTTTAAATTATTTAAAAAAACAATTCATGCTTGCCACCTAGAGACTTAGGCATGTGTACTGCTACTTCTTAGTACAGCTGCCTAATATTGATTAAAGTTTCTCAGACAAAAAAGCAAGTGAAGGTGCAACAGTCAGTGGGAACCAAGACTATAATTTTCTTTGTGCTGTAATCTCAACTGTGGCCTAATTTTATTGAGAAGAGATGGTATCAACATCATGATATCATGACAGTATTGTACAAATTTTTACAATATTGTGATACAATTTTGGCTCCTGATAATATACTAGTTACAGATGCATATGGGTCAGTCTATAGTTTTAGAAAACACCTCAATTTTTATCCATTTATGATACTACTTATTGATCCTTGAGGTCTTTAATGGATTTATGATACTACTTATTGATCCTTGAGGTCTTTAATGGATTTATGATACTACTTATTGATCCTTGAGGTCTTTAATGGATTTATGATACTACTTATTGATCCTTGAGGTCTTTAATGGATTTATGATACTACTTATTGATCCTTGAGGTCTTTAATGGATTTATGATACTACTTATTGATCCTTGAGGTCTTTAATGGATTTATGATACTACTTATTGATCCTTGAGGTCTTTAATGGATTTATGATACTACTTATTGCTGCTGGAGGCCAACATGGTTAGGATTGGTTTGTTGGTTTAAATAGTACTTTGAACATATTATTTATAATATTATGCCAAATACATGTCTTACTCAAGAATGCATCAAATAACCTGATCAGGGATGATCTGGGTGGGTATTAAATCTCTGACATTTGAATCTGAGTAATACACTCTACCATAGTAATACACTCTACCATAGTAATACACTCTATCATAGTAATACACTCTAACATAGTAATACACTCTACCATAGTAATACACTCTACCATAGTAATACACTCTACTGTGGCTTCCATGGAATCTGATTACTGTACAATAAATTCTAAATTGAAAACTTGAACATATTCCTTACAAGAGAAGTTTTTGTTGTACCAAAGAAAAATCTGATCTAGTTATTGTTAATGCCCATTTACCATTTGAATTACAACATGGATATTTAAAATAAATGTCTTTTCCAAGACTATAATTACATGTTTAGGTGTAATAGCTCAGGTATGACATCTGAAATCTCTAATGCCTTATGTGGGTAAATCTCTGCAACTTATATATTTGTATGAATTTATCACTAGAAAAACCTGTATATTGACTTTTAACAAGTTTGGAAATGTATGGAAAGAACCGTATACTTCACAGATTTAAGTAAGGTTTATTAATTTTAATTTTCTATTCATCAGTTCAAATTTTGCCACATAGGGACTACTCTATGTGTCTCTGTTGTAATGTTCTGGGCTGTAGTGCTGTGGGAACCCATGAGAATGGGATCATAAAAAAATTATATTCTGTAATATTCACCACTGATTTGTGATAAATACAACCAAGATGAAAAAGAAAAGTTTTTCTTTCTATTTTGTCATAAATAATGAGAACACACTGTTTATATCATTAAAATCATAACAAGATTCCTCAGGACTTTCCATGCATTCCTTAGTGATAGAAACTACCAATGTACCTGTACAGTGAAAATGTACCATGGTATGTACCACAGAAAAAAACAGTGCATCTCTAATAGCAATACAAATAATAATAATAATAATAATAATAATAATAATAATAATAATAATAATAATAATAATAATAATAATAATAATAATAATAATAATAATAATAATAATAATAATAATGATGATGATGATAATAATAATAATAATAATAATAATAAAATAATAATAATAATAATAATAATAATAATAATAATAATAATAATAATAATAATAATAATAATAATAATAATAATAATAATAATAATAATAATAATAATAAACACTTTATACCATATGGCTTTGAAAATAATCATTTTTATGTTAGGACTGCTGTGCATAAATACTGCTCAATTTCGTTGTGAATTTTTATATGTAAGTAGATTAGATGTCACAGCTACGACAAGATGAGGAACACTGACAGACATTTGCATTGTAAGTGAATATTAGTTATGTTATGGGGAGAGAGAGGGAGGGAGGGAGGGAGAGAGAGAGAGAGAGAGAGAGAGAGAGAGAGAGAGAGAGAGAGAGAGAGAGAGAGAGAGAGAGAGAGAGAGAGAGAGAGACAGAGAGACAGAGAGAGAGAGAGAGAGAGAGAGAGAGAGAGAGAGAGAGAGAGAGAGAGAGAGAGAGAGAGAAAAGATGTGAGAATGCAGACTTGAAGTCTGGTGATTACAGAAAACCATAAAACAATAACCCAAATCCCTTTGTTTAGACAATATTCCAACAAAGTCTGAAAAGCTTAAAATTTCTGGACTCCTTAAAGCTGAACACAGCTAATTAGCTGAAATGTTTCATGCTTGCCAATGCACAAGATTAGGTATTTCAGGATATATATGGTAAGCATTCAAGGATACAGGAGTTGACTGTTTATTTTCATCCTCTTAGTTTCTTAAGATTGTTTTACTACCTGTTGATATTGATTTTCTTCAATGCATGGTTACAGAGCTACATTTACATCAAGTATAGCATGTATTATGTTTAAGTACATAATGATCTAGGCAAATATCAAAAAACAGTACCTTTGCAGCCAATACATAATTTTGAGACTGATTAAAAGACTGACTGTCTTCATGGTCACCATTTTCTTTTCCCATCTCTGATTTTATGCAATGAAAATGTTTTTGTAATTGAATAATGGTGATAGATTATAATGTCTAGAGTTTTCTCAATATTTCATCAATATAAAAACTGCCAACAAATTGCACTCATGATATCAGCTTCTTATGGATTATGAAACACTGCCACAGAATCCATGCTAATGTAATACAAGGAATGAAATACATATAGTCCATGTTAAAGCATGCTATAGAAATATGATTTTTTGATCAAGTCAATGTTACAGAATAAAAATTAGCAAAAGAGTGTATGCCAATATAAGCCTCTTCTTAAATTGTTGCATTTGAAATTTTGTTAGTGAGAGATCTTCATCTTCTACTTGTATTACAGCACTAAATGAACCAATCTGGTATTATTGTATTTGCTTCCTTTTCTGATCTTTCCTAGAGATTTGCAAAGAAGTGAAGAACATTCATGTGAGACTGCCTTGATCTCCCTAACTGATAAACGGCTTCAAGCACTTGACCAAGGTAGAATAATAGGTTCTGTATTTGTAGATTTCAGGGAAGCTTTTGACATGGTGGATCATGAAATCCTTTTGATGAAACTGAATATCTACCAATGTGATGAAAGCACAGTTAGATGGTTTACTTCATACTTAAGAGAGAGAACACAATATGTTTCAGAGATCCTGGAAATGCTTAATTATGCATATTTGGACACAAATTTTTTATTTTGGATGCAGAAAATCACCCACACAGGAGTCCTCCATACGCAAGTTTTTCTTGCAAAGAGGAAAGTCTTTTTGAAAAAAAAAATATGTTCTAATCACTATATAAACTGAAACAATGCTTTTATTTTAGTTTGTTGCTGACTTCTTTGATCAAAGGTTGCCAGCTTGCTTTGATGAAGGTGTATTGTTATTGAAGGAGCCGCTAAATCCTCCGTTTGAAGGACCAAACAAATGCCCATTTGTTATTGCTGTGGCAACATCAAATAATTGTAGAACTGATAGAGAATTTTTTTTTTTTAAAAATTCCTTAGTATATATTAGTGATTTAGAGGTAATCAGTTTTCATTTTCAATCAGTTGCAGCAAAACTTTTTGTTTTTTTTTTAATTGCCGTTGTGCGGTCGACTGTAGTCATATCACATTTCTGCCCTCAGAGGTGGTTGATTGCAGTTAGTTGCATGGCTATTTTTATTATATTACAGCATACAGTATCAAGGCCAGATATCAGTATAAGCAGATTATGATATGACAATGCACTGTTATGGTGGTTTGTCAGTATGAAATAATGATTTGTTTATGTAACAATTGAGTCCAGTGCATTTTTATATGCAAGTTGGCAGCTTCCTGTCATGGTGTCTTTGAATTTCTCCACTTCAAACTCAAGACTATATACCGCTTTTATTAGCCAAAAATGTTGTTGCCAAAAATATCACCAGATATTATATTTTGTCGCCATTATGTAAAATATCTCAATTTGCGACATTGGTGAAGCCCAGTGCAATCACTATTATTGATTTCATTTCTAGTTGTTGCCATATAAATATTGCCTGCGAACTCAAAATCAAGAGACTTGAACAAAATGCCATTTGCAAATTTAGACAAGTATTTTTGAGTTAAACAGATAAATGATGAAGATTTCAACGAGATTCAGAACTGTGCTAAAGTTGCTATAACTGATAGTTCGGATGTGACAGTAGCTATATGTAAGAAAGTATGTGATGCCTGGCTTAGTGGGGACTGCAACTTTTGCTGGTGGGACTCCTATTTTTACCAAATTAGGAGTCCTGGACTCCTGGTTTTAAAATCCTAGTGAGACCTCTGTGTTTTTATAAATAATGTTCTGTCTGAACCTGGAACAATTATATGTGGAATATCACCAGGCTCAATTCTAGGTCCATTACTATTTATTTTATTTATTAATGACCTACCACTTTTACTAAGGGACTCAATATCATCTACAGATTTCTATGCAGATGACACAACATTGTCAGACATCCAAAATACAAAGCATGAACTCAAAATTTCTTTACAGAATACCCTAAACAAACTGGACAACTGGTGCAGATGCAATGTCATGGTGGTAAATACTGGTAAACTAAAATATTACTTATCTCAATATGGCAAAAAAAGACAAAACTTGATAGTGATAAACTGTCTGACATGGAAGGATAAAAGCTTGCAAATGGTCTGTCATGATAGATTACTTGTTGTATTGGTAGACAATAACCTATCATAGATTGAACATGTCACACATATCTATAAAAAAGTCAATTCAAGTTTATGGCTTCTCAGTAGGATAAGACACTTTCTCTCTGAAAGGCACAGAAAACTATTTATAACAGCTACAGACAACCCTATTTATACTACTGTAATGCAGTATGGGGTAATTCAAATGATGACAGTTACATACAACCCTATTTATACTACTGTAATACAGTATGGGGTAATTCAAATGATGACAGTTACATACAACTCTATTTAGACTACTGTAATGCAGTATGGGGTAATTCAAATGATGACAGTTACATACAACCCTATTTAGACTACTGTAATGCAGTATGGGGTAATTCAAATGATGACAGTTACATACAACCCTATTTAGACTACTGTAATGCAGTATGGGGTAATTCAAATGATAAAAACTTAGCAAATCTGGCACATCTTCAGAACAGAGCATTTGAGACAATATCAATCCAGAAAGAAAGGAAAATTTAGCTGGTAAGTTAAAAATACTTCTTAAAGATCAAATATGTTTGAGAAAAGCCCAATTAGTGCATGGTATATCCAATAATAGTGCTTCTTAATACTTGCAATCACTATTCAAGTACAGGCTACCTTGTAATACTCCCCACATGCGATCCATGTCTACCAAAAGCATAAAATTCCCAAACCATATAAGGAATTAATTTAAAAAAGTTTCCAATACTCTGGAACTTTGTTTTGGAATAGTATTCCAGTTGAGATTAGAAATGCCCACTCTATTTCCCTCTTCCAAACCCAGTATATCCAGTGGCTTCAGAGATGCAGCTAAAATAAATTCCTTTGTATGAGGGCCTTAATGTAGATTAACTCTTAGCTAATTGAGTTACCCTCTTTAAATAAAGTCTTTATTATTATTATTATTATTATTATTATTATTATTATTATTATTATTATTATTATTATTATTATTATTATTATTATTATTATTATTATTATTAATTATTACAGAAACAAGCATTAAGGCTTAAATAAAAAAAATGTTTATTGAGTTCATCCTGTAGGCTATTGTGCAGGATGTCAAAGCAAACTGGTGTTATTCAGCCAGTTCAAACAATGATGCTTACACTTAATTCTAGACATTTCATTGAAACTATTTTTAAAAAATTCAACATAAGTTATGCCTGTGTTTGGATGTGTTGTGTCAAATTTGGTCCTAATACAAGAGTCTTGATGTTTCAAAACTATAACTATTCTAGTGTAAAAAAATGTGGGAAAGAAAGGAAATATGGAATATTATTAGTATAATGACATCAACAGATCATAGTCAATATGTGTAATGATTTTTTGAGAGCTATAAATGATTCATCAGTATACACTTGGCATTGTGATATTTTCTGTGATGATCTTGTACAATGATATCTGAACTACCACCAGAACATCCCCATACATACAGGGTTTCAAGTGTGACAATATATAAATGAAGCAGCTCTTTATGGTTAAAAGAGAAAGCTAAGAAAGTTGAGAAATGGGTGAAAACTTTACATGTATTATTATCCATTTGCTAGACATTATCATATCACAATGGGTCCTTTACTCAGCAAGGAAAGCCACTGTTGGGAGTGTCAAAACATCAGAATAATTTTGTATTCAGATATCGTTATGTAAAAATGATAAAAAATATTTTGAAGATGTCTGTTTTTTATTATAAATTCAGGTATGAAAAAAAATATGTCAATTTAATGTCAATATGAAAAAGAAATATCCAATTCAATATTGCTCTGCTAAGAACAAAGTTATGGACAAAATCTCAAACATAAATCCCTCAGATGTCTTAAAAGCTCTTGTTTGGAGATATTTTGGGTTTCAGAAGTCAACTAATTGCGAAGTTCATGACACAGGAAGTACTGAAAACCTAATGCCACATTCTTATAAAATGGCAACATCCCAACATTAACATTACATTTAAAGAATAAGAGTCCACTGATAGGACTGAAGCTCTGTTGTCAAAAAAGAATTTCCAGGAATTTAATATAAGTCTGTTTCTTCTTTGTAACTGGTGAATGTTCAAACCAGCTATGATATTCTTGACCAATAAGATTTTCAGAGTACCCATTGTGGCAAAAATTTAGGTGTCAGATCTGCATCTCTTTCACTTAGGACAAGCTAGGCACAAAAGACTTTTGGTGAAAATGCGAAGCTAATGCTGTAGGGACATTTTATGATTCAACTGTTTTCCCAATTTTCTGGTGTTGTACAATAGCCATATTGGATAGAATCCACATTTCAATAAATGTTCTGCTTGTGCAGTCTAAAAACAATACAAGTAGAATCTTTACAACAAGCTCACCCCATGGCCTGAGGGACATTAATCACTTGGTCTAGCTCTGTGCTAGATGTAAGGATAAGGCAGGCACTTGTGTTTGTGAAAATTAATTAAATGATTATTTACAAGACTTATTAATTAGTTTGGATTTTGAAAATGTTGATATTAGAGACAAGAGAGTAGATTAAAGTTTTTCTAATTGGCAAGAATAATTTGTATATTGTTTTTAAAGAAATATTTTATACTTGAATTCTGACATTCTTTGCCAACACTATAACCTATAAATGTTATTTATTTAAGATATATATTTTGAATTAGAGGTTGAAAGTATGTGTGAATGTGATCAGATATATTATAATCAAAAGAGAAGAAATAATTCCATTTCCTGGTGCCAAAAAATCTCATATAGAACAAATCCAGGCATAGAGAATAAGGTTGAATACCAAAAAAATCTATCCCATTTTATTTTCAGCAGATGCAAAAGAAGGCTGCAGAAACAGGTACTTGTGTTTGTTAGTGAAGTGCTGACTATACCCAGTCTTGTTGTGCAATTTTCTTTTAACTTACACAAGGTGATAAATTTAAGTAGTTTGAAATCTGCCCCATCACTCATTCTATGCTAATTTAATTTATTCCATCAACACCTTCATTCACTGGTTAAACATCTTTGCATAAAAAAAAGAAATTACCAATTTTTTTCCTAGGTATAATTTATGGAAAGATGAGGAGAGGATTTTATCTTAAGGATGACTTCCTCCTTTATCACAGAAAAAAGCAGGGGAGGAAGAAATGGTCATAAGTCAATATTTATCTAAACTTCAATATCTATCTTTCTCTCTTCTCCACTTTATTATAGCTCTATTGAAATGAACATCTATGACAGATGTCACCTCTAATTGTATAAGTATTAATCTGTCAATTATTTCTGACGTACTTTGCTCCTTTTATTTGTGTCAATATTGTTCTGTGCTTCTTTCTGAAGGTGTATATTATACATAGCTAGCTTTGTCAGCTTAAATATGTTGGGAAACTGATCTTTGTAATTGTTTTGTACAATTTCCAGATATCACAAACTTTATCTTATGGATACATCTGCTCCTAAATAGGATTTTTCATGAATTTAAACTTCCTTTGCTAGACTGGTTGTTTACTGGCTATTATGCCAAATTTCACAACCATTCATTTTATGCTTGAAGAACCCAGTCATGTGGAACAGCTGATGCTAAAAAAAAAAAACAGATGTCTTGACAAGAACAGTTAAATAAAAATTGTATATTTTGCCAAGAACATTTCATATGTGGGCATTTCAAAGAATTTGTAGGAGTTTTCCCATTTCACTGTTCTCCAAGAATGAAAATTTATACAAAGTTTGCATCATTCACACAAAGGTACACCCTGTCTGCATCTATCTAATGACATTCCCGTTTAGTCTTTCAATTGATTTGCCAATATTTCATGCTTGTCATGCAGATAATATGCTACACTGAATTTTTATTGGTGGTAACTGTTTAATGTGGAGAAGAACAAGCAATAACATTAAATGAGAATTAATTGTAGCATATTTCAATATGTAACACACCAGTAGCATAGCTTTCAAATAGACCAAAGGAGTCAAGATACAATTCAAAGAAGAAACTTTGTGTGAAAGTTGTTATTATATGAATAAACTACTTCATTATACATGTGGAACACATTTAGAATGCATGCTGAACATACTTCTGGGTTAAGATAATTAGCATGGAATGGGGGGAGAGGCCAGATTATGAACAATGTCACTTTGTATTAACTTGCAGACAGCAATTGGGTATTCTCAAATAATCTTCTTTGCTTTTACTGATAAACATGAGTGCTTTTACTATAAATATGGGTGCCTGTGACTGCAAATACTGTTTCAGATGGATTATAATTTTATAGAATAACAAGGCAACTAATAATAATTATTCATGACTACTGAAGACTAAAACAACATGAATATGTTAAGAACAATTCTGTATCAATTCTCTGTCTCAATGTATCGATATTTGTATCATTTCAGGAAAAGTTAGATGCATCAATATGTCAATGAATCGTTTCATTCCTAACAGATAGACATATATTATGCCATCACATAAGTTCCTTTGGTCCATGACCCGCTGAGCTAAAAATGGACAAGAGTGTGTTATAACACACATCCTATTATACCTTCTTTGTTGCAACATGTATTGTATCCTGTCCTAAATGAATTATACTTATCATTGTATGTATTTATTGCCACCCAAGTACAACAATATGTATTGTAATGCAGAGAAGCTGGCAATGCACAGATCTACTGCATAACCAGATTAGATAAATGTATCTTGTAGATATTGTGGTGTAGTATTATTTAGAGCATTATATATTAAAAACAGATTTACTCTATCCCGTTCTTCGTTCAATTTTCATCTGACCTTGTTTATAAATAGGGATTCAGAAGGTGAAGCAAATATTCTATCAAGAAGTGTTACATGCAGCTTTACTTTGTAATTTTAAAATTCTGTCACAGTGTTGTCTTCTTACATTAAGATAATAATCTAGCAGTTGATGAATGCATGCATTAAGTTTCAGGATTCTGATATCAGGAAGAGGACGTATTAATGGATGAAGCTGAAGCATGTAATGTTGTGTCACCTGCACACATATATACAATGGACTTCTTACTAAGGAAGAATAGGGTAAACAAAATTATTCATTAATTCCTCCTATCTTTAGGTCAGTCTGTGGAATCATTTTCAGTTGTGTTCAGATATAATTTGAGAGCAATTATTTATTTAAAAAATTATTCACTGAAATTACAATGTGCTCATTGACTTTTTAGACTAAAACACTATTTTGGATTGTTGTGAATTCATTCAAAGACATTCAGGATTATATCATTGCTATGCATCAAGTATCTTGGTATGTCAACCTATTCAATACCATTTGAACATCAGCAATTCAATATGGGAATTCAATTGGAACACTCTATAGGTTTGGACTTTTGATAGAATTTAAAGGATTGTTAGTTTTGTTTGGGATTTAATTACTAAGTATTGTAAATTCCTCTTAAACTTTCACATTGTAACATAAAGAAATATATTTATTTCTTAATTTTATTAAACTTGGCTTCCTGCTTTTTGTTATTTAAGACCATAGAGTCATAACAGTGACCTACAAAATTAAATGTCTATTAAAAGTCAAGGTACATAGTACCTGTCAGATATCACTGATTTTTATGAGGGCTGTTGATATAGATGTGATTTCCTAAAACTAGACTGTTCATTGTGTACAAGATTACATTTTGGCATGAATAAATAAGGCTAGCAACATTTTTCAATGACTTAAGTCAGTGTTTATAAGACTGAAATTGGCTTGTAGTTACTAAAATCATCATTTAGAAAACTGGGTAAGACTACAGCTGGAGTTTCATCTCATCAAATATAAACAATTTTTTGAGTATCAATCTGGAATTAGGATAGGTTTTTTTTCAGCAAATACTTGTTTACTTGATTTAACATATTAGATCTGAAATGGACAAAGGAAATTTTACTGGTGTGATTTTACATTACATACAGAAAGTTTTTGCCACCGCCGACAATTATATACTTTTACAAAAGTTAAATTCATTATCTAAAATCTAAGTCAATCAAAAGGTTTAAATCTCATTTGACCATGGACAGCAGCTAGCAATTGTCCAAATTACTTATTTCCCCTGTGATAACATTGTGTGGAGTTCCCCAAAAAATCAATGCTTGGTACTTTGCTTTTTCTTATATATGGTAATTTTAGAAGTACAACTATTAAACTAATTCCTCATGCTGATAGTTTTATTCTTTTTATTTTAGACATAAATATGAATTCAACTGTGATACATATAAGCATGAAATGGGGGCTGGTGAATCAATGGCTTGTTGATAACAAATTATACTTCTATTTAGGTACAACTAAATCGATCTTGATACAGACCAACAATAAATTATGAAATTTAATGTAGTTTAAACATTTCATGCAACTATTCAGACATCTTGCTAAAATAAACTAAATGCAATGCATCTTGGTGTTGATATTGATAAATTTTGAAGTGGGGAACTGAAAGGAAGATATACTGTAAAAGAAAGAAACTTTAATGCAATGCTACTCAAAAATACAAGATATTGAACTTAGTACTGGTCACAACAAAATGCTACTATCATGTACTCTTATTCTGCATCATTTTGATTATGCATGTACTTTCTTTTTACTCATCCATCACAAAAATGTAACAAGCATGTAATCAATGATTACATAATTACCCTCTAGAAGCTTGTAGCAGTTACCATCGGCCATTGTAAGCACTAATTATCAGGCCAAAAACGAATTAGACAAAACATGATCTTCTGAATGAAATGCCAGTCCTTATGTCCTTTTTTATGTATCAAAGTAGAAGTAATATAATGAGCTGATGTCACTGTACTTAAAATATGTATCAAAAGTGCATTGTCCATCCCTAAATGCCCAATTGTACTTTACAAAAGTCGAAGGCTTTGAGAAACAGTTTATATATCAGTAACAACCTCAATTAACCACTACAGCTGAGGACTCTGAATTAGGAAGTAGTAGTACTCAAGCTGCATTCCTTCAACAATTTACATTATTCTAGATAAAATAGTATGTACACAGTATGCAAAAGTCTTCAGCAATCATCAGCTGAATGCAAACACCTAATACTTTTTAGTACAACAAATAACATGTACAAGTAGGTAGAGTGCTCATCAAGATATATTGAATGAACAAGTTTTCATTTTTGATAGGATAGTATGTACATAAAATACACAAAACAAACTAATTATGAGCTAACGCAAAAACATAACCTACAATAGTCAAATGTGAAAAGTAGGTCACAGTGATATGTATTTTTAGAGATTATCTATTAACTGAAGTTGATTTTAGTAATTTATTTCAACCAGAAATATATATTCTATAAGTATTTTTGTCTGTCACTCTACCAATCTGTCTGTTGTCATTTTATGCCAATTAACCCTAGACTTACAGTTTGTGAATATAATCTAATATTTAATCCTAAGATTGAAAAATATAAGTCCCACCACTAAACAGTTCTAATTAAATCCAGGTTCGAATCTCAATGAAATTCCAATATGGAAGGCGATTATGTCAGATGAGGACGTTGTACAAATGGCAACACTTCCTCATTGAAACACAATTTATAATGTTCGATTTCCAGAATAAACTTCCACTAAACATCTTTGCCTCAGAATTTTCATAAAGAAAAAGCATTTGTTTTGTTTTCTAGAGAATATGAATTATTAAATCCCCTAAAATAGATGAATTTCAGAACAAACTGGCAACAACAAAAAAACCTCTTGATCCTTAAGGTTTAAAATATGACTGATCAATCAACTAGCAAAATGGTTGTTTTAAGCCTTGATTTTAGATCACATGGTGGGTCACATGATGGGTTACATGACCACTAATTTGAACAGTGCAAAAAAAAAAAAATGAAAATTATCATGTAGGCAAGAAGAGCCTTATCTAAAATTCAAATTCTCATGCTGGACATGAATTTAAAAATAAAACTGTTTAGAGGCTAACACATAGGCTGAAAATGACCTTGGTATTAGACAATCGCTTTTACTCGATGTTTACAAAATCTATGAGCTAAAAATAATGTTGAAGTAACCATTATAATCTAATCAGGTCAATTTAATTTTCCGAAAAGAGATTCAAATCCAGTGAAAATAATAACTACAATAAAATGTAATGAAACAAAAATAAAATAAAAAAGAATTTAAAACACACAAGTAATTTGCTCATTAACCTCAGGTGCCCCGATAACTTGTTGCACTTTTCCTCCCTCATCACCCAAGTGCCTTGATAACATGGCAGAGTTTATCTAACTTGTATCCCAGGTGCAGAGTTGGAGTGGCAGTACAAGGCATGGCTTATTTCACGAACGATGAGATAAGTCATCGCAAACCATTGGATGATTTTAAGCCATTTCCTAATTATGCAGGCAGTTAAATCAATACAATTTTAGCTTACATAGACAGAGTGAACACTGCTAAACACGAGGAAAAAAATTTGATTTCGATAGCAGCAGAAATAGTGAAGATATTTAAATTTAAAAAATGATGCAAATTGATGGGAATCAGCCAGTTAGAGCAGACTTTTACTTGACAAATTGACAGAGAATTTTCAGAATTTTTATCAGATGAAATTGATAGTGACATCGAAATAGCCATTGATGATAACAGCGAACATGATGAGAATGTGTTAAAAGTTTAAGTGTTTTATTAGCTTTTAAATTTTCTGTGAGAATTCTAAGGAAGAAAGGTAATTCAAGAGCAAGGAAAATATTTGCATCTTTGAACGGTATTCACAGGAGGTTAAGTTTACAAAAGATGTGACAAGTGGAATTTCTGTTTACATAAAGATAAATATTTCATGTGTTAATTATTGTGTGTGTATTCTTAATGGATTTTATGGATTATTCATGGCAAGAGAAAGAATTTGAAGAGTACATCATTTATTTTCACCTTTATGCACGAGTTTTATTTCTGCATGTAGCATGAAATTTATACCATTATGTATAGAATTTTATTGAGAACTGTTACACCAAATTTCAGCCTAATTAAATGAATATAAATAAAATAATAACAAATTTACTGTAAGTAAACCCTCTGGAAAAATATGCAAGTCAAGTACTGTCAGTAAGTCTCAGGGATACTGGCACTGGTAAGACTAACATTGGTCAAGGTGATCTCTGCAAGTATGCTGTAGGGGACTGCCTAGCTATTTGGCTCAGGGGTTAATGAGTTAAATTACATATACACAACAGGTGAGATGGCAGTTATCTGTAATGGAGAGCAATTTAGACCACTCTGCCAATTCAGAGTTTTAACTGTTTTCAACTGTAAGATCAACCTTGATTGACACATTTAGATAATGGTAGTTAGATCACTTAGTAATGATAACTCCAAGGGCAAGTCTATGTTAAAATTTTGCTTGCACTTTAATTAGTATTACCCAAAAAACTAATTTATACCTACTGTAAAATTGAAATAAAATTTCATGTAATATATATATATATATATATATATATATATATATATATATATATATATATATATATATATATATATATATATATATATATATATATATATATATGTAGATAATGCAATGGATGCAAAATGGGTCCCTGTGATATATTTAGGTTTATCTGAGACAACTATGCTATTATCCAATTTGTTTGAATTTTCTTTCTTCAGTTAGCATCACCTACCTTAGAATTAGTTCATTGAAATCTTCCTAGAAATTAAAAAAAAAATCAAGGTTTTTTAGGCAGTTACCTGCAGATAATGTGAAATGTGAGTTAGTGTCAAGTCAAACTATATGGATACCTATCAGATAAATAAAGTTTAGCTGAGATACCTATATATATTACCAAGTTTTGTGAAATTCGAAGTCCATTTACATTAGGCAATTCACATTCTTAGGAAAAGATTAGTTCATTTAACATGCTAATTTTAATCATGTGTTGAAAATACTAATTAGATTATTGTCATACACCTATCCTTTAATAACTTGCACATGATGGGGTCCAAAAACATAGCCAAGTGCACTATAAGCGAGGGCACGAGTTACAGAGGGACCCAAAAAACAATCTGCTAGACATCAAGAAAACAGAGGGGTTGGGGTGGAATGGGAACTGGGCTGTTTAAGGACAGAATCCTTGTTTTTAAATCATATTGGGAATGAATGTCAATAAAGCGCTTTTTCTGATGAAGTTGTTTATTATTCTCTATAGATTACATTCATCTTCAGAATATCCAAATTCTGAAAGATTGTTAACATTATTTTAACTGGTTTCAACAACCACCATATCAATGTGAAACATTTGAGAATTACATCACTGCTTTTTGTTATTCATATTCTTTTTTAAGCATTGTCAAATGTTGTAAAGCGCTTAGAGGTTCTAAAGATTAGGAGCTATATAAAGTCTTCATTATTATTATATTGTTTTGTTGATTAATCTGGTTCCCAGAGTGGTATATGATAATATGGTGTGAAACAGGAAGTCTGAGAAGCAGGAAACTAGACTATTGATACACTACCAAACAAAATTCCTTTTTTTTTCAAAAATATGCAACATTTATTTAGTGACACATTCGTTTATGTCAACATTCAATTTTGTATTGTTCAATTAGAAAAATATTGATACTGTGATTTCAAGTAAAAGTGAATATTGATGATATCTCTAAGTGCCAATTCTGGAATTCTCTGAAACTTATCTTCCCCACAATAATCCATATCTGTGAAACAAAGCTCTTTATTTTATGAAGTACTCATTTTGTTTGCTTGCCCAGCTATCTTTAATCACAGGTATGACTGAGAAGATTTTTTCTGGTAGTTTAATAGATTACATGTATAATAAAATTTATAATAGTGTTTGATTGATGAAAAAAAATGAATTCTCCTGGCAGTGGGCTGCTATAACTTCAGCATGTATGATTTGTAGGATTTTTAACTTTTTTAAATTTTATCTCCTTTCTTTGATTCAAAAGATGTAATTAATGTGATAATACAAAGAAAGGTGACTTTTAATTCAGTGCAACAATACAACAAATGTTTCCATGAGGTATTAAAACATGGTCAGTGCTTAATTAGGTTCTCAGAGAAGCATTTGTGGACATACACATAGCTGTTATGGTAGATTGACACATTTTACGTTTAATTACAAGAAAACACAATGCATTTATGATGTCTACACCTAAAAGGAACTAAAAGATAGAACTAGAAAACAAATTTCACTTGATAAAAAAATATTTAATTAATATTTATTTATTAATATCATTAATATGGTGTACTAAGAATGTTTTTTGGAAAGAAAATAAGAAAATTTAACAAATTATATGATGTCTTATTAAAAGTTTATATTTCATAATGTTGATTAAAATTTCCAAGTCCTATCTTACGTTTCTGACGATATATCCAAAGTTTCTATTACCAATTTTGATTGTGACTGTCTTCAAGTTCAACAAATTGGGATAAATATTTTTGTATTTTCTGGTTTAAAAAATGGGATCCATGTTTGACCCAGCGTTATAAGAGGGTTCATGAGCTATCAGGGAATGATTTATTGAAGAGTGGTATATATAGATATTTGGCTGATAAATCAAGTTTATCTGAAATAATTTTATATGACATCAATTTCTGTAAATTTTGAAACCATATTTAGCATTTGCATCAGGCACATGCACATTCTCAATAAAAGATTCACAAATTTATAATTACCTGCCAAGTTTAATTATCCAGGTACATGCACATTCTCAATAAAAGATTCACAAATTTATAATTACCTGCCAAGTTTAATTATCCAGGTACATGCACATTCTCAATAAAAGATTCACAAATTTATAATTACCTGCCAAGTTTAATTATCCAGGTACATGCACATTCTCAATAAAAGATTCACAAATTTATAATTACCTGCCAAGTTTAATTATCCAGGTACATGCACATTCTCAATAAAAGATTCACAAATTTATAATTACCTGCCAAGTTTAATTATCCAGTGATAATACTAACAAATTCACTGAATTTTTGCTTCCAGTGCCCACTGGCAGTAAATCATGTGACAGAGCTACTGATTGTTACCAGCTACTAGGCATGGAAAGTAACCAAGTTTCCTGTATCTGTCTTAAAAGATAGAGTAAAAGTGCAGAAAAGGGAAAGAAATCTATAAGTGATCTTGACATTGAAGACAATACTTTGTCATACAGGAGAAGCCATCAAAAAGAAAAAAGGTGCACCATGATACATCCCTGAATCTCAAGTGCTTAAGATACAAAGCAGAAAGAAGCAACCAATAAATGTATACCCATAACCTTGACCTTGAAGACTGAACCCCAAGTGTGGAATGCAACATATCTTCAAATAACAAAATACAAGTATATAAAATTCCATGAACTTTCATCTTAAACAGCTCACATATTAGAGAGGGGAAGGGAAAATGTTACTGAAACAAAATATTTTCCTGTGGCCTTGTCCTGGAAGAAAGGACTATAGTATATGAAAAATATAGCAAATTTCTTTCCTTTAATCATAAATGGCTCTAATACATGCATACATGCACACACACACACACACACACACACACACACACACACACACACACACACACCTACACACCTCTTGTGAATCAGTAATTTATAAAATGTAAAAAAAAATTGCAGACAATATATCCTTTTGAAGCTTTCTCATACATGACTGTCCAAACCTCGTGTTTCATATAGGAAAATAAAGTACAGTATATATCTATAAGTTGCACATGATAAGCTCATCCAAAATTTTGACGATACTGGCTGATATGCCACGTTTAATCCAAACGTGATGAAAAATACATATTGGACCAAATCAGATATCAGACTATTTCATTAATATGTACAGATGCTGTCATGTACAACTTAAGTAGTAGTAATTTTTCTTGTCAGTCAGTGACTTTGTCAAAAGTTGCTTTTCTAACCTCAAGTGTAAGCCATTCACGAAATTTTGTGATTTAGACAGATAGTATATAAATGAAGAAGATATTGTGTAAAAATGCAAAAAGTAATACTCACAAACATAGAAATGAATGTATAGACCAAAGGATCAACAACTTCATAACACTGCATGCTCCTAGCGTATATAAAAACTGAACAGAAAACAAGAACCTGAACAGAAGCATAAAATATGCACAACCAAAGATATGTGGAAAAAGGGAAGCAATTCCTGTTCACACCTTCATATCTCTTCAGATTTATCTCTCTTTGATGCAGAAGGTATTTTGCAGTTACAAAGAAAATCCCATCAAGTTTATTTGCCAGTCTATATTTTAAAACAGAAAAGAAGAAATTCCTAAAATCTGGATAAGAAACAAACCTGATAAATCTTAATCACTGCAATACCTAGACATTATACATGAATAATGAAGGTGTGAATCAGAAGCATCTACACAGTTGTAGGTGGAAAAATGGTTCAGATCAACTATCATTCATGTACAAGGGATTCCTAATGCCTGATGCTGATCCTCACAGTGTATATATTTCCAAAGTATTTATAGCTTTAAAGTCACACATTTAAATTTGTTATCCATTGAAAAGTTGACTAATCCACCCATTATACTTGCCCCTTTTGATAACTGATTATTTATCTTACCTGTCATATATTTGTGTGGGTAATGGATACATATGGTGGTTTTGTTGATGTTTCTGATAATGACTTTCCCCATTATGCCTGGCCTCCTTGTCCACTACAGACTGCCCTTGGGGCAGGTCATCCATCATGGCAGTGTCATGAACACCCTCCTGCCTTTCTTCCATTATGGCAGGATCTCTTACTGGTAAGGGAATGTAGTCTGCATGGGAAACATTTGTTCCTGAAAATACCAGCAAACAAATTCATTCTTATATTATGTGTGACACAGTTAACCGTATGCCAGATATGCTTATAGTATATAAATGCATTCAGTGACACTTTAGATGATGTTCTTTTGCTTATATTGATAGCATGAATATCTTCCATGTTTCTGGTGTTTTGAACACTAAAAATACAATTTTCTTTTGTTCATAAACTGAATTTCTTGTTTACAGCAAATTCTTTCTTGCAAACTAAACTTTATCTAATGAAGTAAAAAATTTGTAAGAAAATACACAATCCTTCTATGGCAAAAACTATACTGATAAACTTGTTCTTCCCTCTTTCTACTCTTTTCTGATTAGAAATGAGTAAAAAATAATCCATCATCTTTGCTGGATAATATAGGGAAATCTCACACCTGATATCAGAATTTGTGGACAGGAACTCAGCAAAAGCCTTATTACTGCCCATAAATTCTAACCCACTGGCAGGATTTCCCCCATTACTGGCAGGATTTCCCCATCTTGCACCATTATCTAAGATGGATTTTATTAGCATTTCCAGTAGAAGTTATAAATAAAGTCAAATACAATGAAGCACCTGTTATCCCGGCTTCATCAGAAGACAAATATTTTTGGTCCAATAAAAATCCTGAAAATTCTCTGTCAGAGTTTGTTTAGATAATCAGTTGGAATCAATGCAGGATTTTAATTTTCAGAGGATATTGTGGGTGCTGGTACAAGCAAACACTGAAATACTTGCCTCCAGATTTTCACTGTTCTATTTATGAAGTATGATGATTTTGGTTATATCTAAAAGGAAAATGTAATGATCATTGAGTACAGCATACAACAGACATGCCAAACATTAATCCAATAACAGCTTTGAAATAAACTCGAAAAGTTAAACTCAGTGCATCAACCAATATTTACAGGTTATGCCTTATCCTTAATTGGTTAAACATGTAGGTTGGTGATGTTGTTGTTGTTGTTGGGCTTAACGACATTTCTCAGCACACGATAGGCTATTTATGGCGACCAGTATTAATGGTGGAGGAAGAAACCGGGAAATCACTGGAAAGAACCACAGACCCATGAGAAGCTATTGGCAAGCTTTCTCACATATCCACATTCACCGAATCCTAGACTCGAACCCACGCTGACAGAGGTGAGATGGCAGTGATCTGTAACGGACATCGCTTTGGACCACTCGGCCACTTGGGGCCCCTATAGGTTGGTGATTATTCTTATTAAAATTGAATCTTTTGTAGCCTAGGCAAGCTTATAAAGATTACATCTATGCTTACCCACTGTCACACCACCAGTGTGATGATGATGATGATGAGGAGGAGGAGAACAAAGAGGATAACCTACCCTTTTCTGGGAGAAAAAAGTGAGAGTAATGCTTGTGAGACTGTAGTTGTCATCTCAATGTTGAAGATTTAGTGCAAACAAGTTTTGAAGTTTCTGTGTAAGCCAATGCTTTAGTTTCTGTATGGGATAACACTGAAATGTATTTACAGACCCATGTTTAAGTTTTTGTTGAAGCCAATGTTCACAAAATTTTACCCACAAGATGAAATATATCCAATATTCACTCAAAAACAAAATTTTCTTTTTTTTTTAAGATGTACTGTGTGTGCAGTCTGTACAAATGACAGAAATAACAAATTTCCTACTGTTCAATCTCACATGATGTGTGCTGGTTACCATTTATGTTCTGCTTTGTTTTGTGATTATTTGAAGAAAAAAATTATTTGTGCCTTGTTGGAATTGAACTGGAACTGGCTTTTGACATTAGGCAACAATTGCACCACACAACCATATAAACATCTAAGAATACCTTCAAATTGTTATCAACATGGCAGTGAAATTATTTCTCATCATGTGAATCACTTTTATTTTCCTTAGAAAATCGTGTAATTCACAGTCTAACCTAACATAAAACGACATTTTCAATATTTTATGACAAAATGTCACATACATAACTATACCAGAAACTACCTTACAGATGTTAAGAATTTGCATGATTACCCCTTGGTAACTATCTGGGGGTTGGGAGCAGGAAAGGAGGGAGGGGAAAGTATGTGTGTGTGATTTTAATTTTTAATGTAGCTTTAACAAATGTTTAGGTAATTATATTGCTACAATGTCTGCAGTATGGCAATTTATAGTGATGTCTAGCACTGGGGCATCATGCCACAGACATGCAGCTTCACATCCCACCCAATCACATTATCCTGACACCAGGATGAACTATTAATACCAAGAGCCAATTGTTGCAGCTTCAAATACCAATGGCCTCCCACATCTGATTCAAACACTCTAACCAATTAGGCCACCAGAACAGTAACGAGAGGGAAGGAGGGACTGGAATGTGCAGTGAAAAAGCACAGAGCTTTGCAAAAATAAGATGTTGTTGGTGTTCAAGTTATTTACCATTATTATTCTGACAATGCAAGGAAGACAAAAATGCACTATCAAGTCACTAAATTATGGCTTGTTTAAGTGACTGGAATTAATCTATTAGATACATTTAAGTGTACATATCGGTACTATTGTAAATTCTACTGTTATTACTATTACTTGTGGTAGTAGCAAGTAAATTAAGCACTTAAGCCACACACTAAGCATTAGCAAATTAAAGTAGTGAAAAGCATGTACTAAATGCATTTAAATGTCCTTGAGATGATAAATGAGCCACAGTGTTTAGAGCACTGGATTGTGCCTAGAGGGAATGATTCCCACCATTAGATCAGCCTGGATCAGCCAATGAAATGGGTCTGTGTCAAAGCCTGCTCATCTTGAAATAAAGTTGCCTTCAGTTATGCAATACAATAAAATACCAGACCAAACCAATCAACATAATCAACACAAAACACAAAACCAAGCATTAGCAACCAAACCAAACCAAAACATGAAATACATGATCATTGTACAAAACTGTCAATGTGATTGACTCCCTGATCCCAAATCCTGGTTATACAAACAGATACTGACTGGTAAATGAATATACAAAATAATGTGATGTGATTATGATTTTTAACTTAGCTTTAACAATTTTTCAGTCATATCAGATATGATGTCTGAAGTGTGGCAGTGTATAGTGATGTCTAGCAATGGGACATCATGCTACAGTCACATTATCCTGACACCAGGCCGACCAGTCCTGACACTAACCTCCTTATGCTGAGCATCAAGTGAGGCAGCTATTAGTACCATTTTTGTAAGTCTTTGGTATGACTCGACCGGGGATCAAACCCACACCTTACTGCATCCAAGGCGGACGTTCTAACCACCAGGCCACTGGAGTAGTTGTTATACAAAATGAAAACCTCCTACAGTATGATCTCCCACAATTCCACTGCTCTGTGGAACAATAGAACAATAGACTGAAATTATTGGAAAAAAGCCACATAATATCATATGACTGCATAGTATATAGGTTGATTTCTTTTACTAGTTTTTGTTATTTATCCTTTGGAATGATGATAATTAATATTAAATGTATCTGTGCTAACATGTAAAACAAACTAATATGAATTGCTTGTTAATGCGTTAAAAATTGGCATATGTTAATTTCAGATACTATTTTGTTTTAACAGTATTTATTCAAGAGAACATATTTATGTATGATTTAAAACATATCTTCAGCTGAGATTCATCAGCTCCATTTGCAAGTATTTTTCAGTTAATCCCACTAAAACACTTGTGTTTTCCTTAGTACTTTCAAGATTGGACTATTGTAACTCAATTCTGTCTGGTTTTTCTAAATATCTACTCCAGAAACTTCAAAAAGTTCAAAACACAACTTTTTGGATCATCCTTAGAATACCATGATCAGAGCACACCTCCCCCTGCTCTGTACCTTACACTGGCTAACCATTTGATCCAGAATTAAACCCAAAATTTGTTCTCTATGCTATGTTTCACTAAGACAGACTCCAGTCCAACATACCTATCTGACCTCACCCAGTGTACACACCAGCAAGATACTTATGCTCCTCTTCCGACACTTGTATTCCCATTATTCCCACTATGAAAATAAAATCCTATGGACAACATTCTTTTGGAACAAATTGCCCACTGAACTAAGACACCATGACACAGTGATCTCATTCAAGAGCACTCTTAAAACTCACCTATTTCAACTCCAAGAACAGACTTTATGACCTAATAATGTTACTTACCTTAAATATTTGCAGCATGTTTTGTGTTTTCTAATTTCATAGTGTTTATTTTTTTTGTGTAAACTTATCAATATATTTGTTTTTTAAGTGTTGACAAATGTTGTAAAGTGCTTATAATTTCTAAAGATTAGGCGCTATACAAAATCCTCATTATTAATATTATTATTATTATTATTATTATTATTATTATTATTATTATTATTATTATTATTATTAGTAGTAGTAGTAGTAGTAGTAGTAGTAGTAGTAGTAGTAGTAGTAGTAGTAGTAGTAGTAGTAGTAGTGGTGGTAGTAGTAGTAGTAGTAGTAAAACAATATCTAGGGATTAAGTAGAATGCCCTATTATAGAGAAACTTTAACAATCAGTAATTGTCCACTGACTTAAAGCAGATTGGTTATTTACTAATAAAAATATATAAATGATCAATTCTAGTATATTTAATTATTTTATAGATGACATAAAAGAAAACATGAAAAACATACATATGGTCATGATCTGCATATTAAATTAAATGTAATTTGAAAAACAAATTCATGAAGGTTTGCACTACAACAACAACAACAACAACAACAACAACAACAATAATAATAATAATAATAATAATAATAATAATAATAATAATAATAATAATAATAATAATAATAATAATAATAATAATTAATCACTTTATTAAATGAGGGTAACCCAATTAGTTACAAAGCAAAACTACCTTGAAGCCCTTAAAGATAATGTACAAATATATACAGAGTACAATCAATCACTATATCTCTCATTCGTTCACATACATTAGTCATGTACATTGAAATTACAGACCCAGGCTATGTAACTACACATGTAAACTGTAAACACACTACTGTCAGTGCTTATTAAACTAATTCATAACACATACAGACTTGTACCGGTATACAAAGATGTATCTGGAGGAAGTGAATAGAGATGTTGTATTAAGATTTAGATTTCATCCATTTAATATAAATTACTTCATTGCAACTTTATGTAGGTGAAGTCCTTGTTGAAAAGGAAGGATGTTTAAAGTATCCAGGTTGTCAATCTAGTACATGTATTATTGTACAGGCTCATTTTCGCAACCCAAATATTTGCTTAATATCAGCACCAGAAGTAATTCCTCCCTACCATATTATAATAATCAATGTAGCTCTTATAAAAAGTGACATAGTACTGTTTCGGAAAGAATGACTATTTTACTTTGAAATGAGACTTATATGATCAGACCAAAGTCAATTAATGTCAACAAGAATACCAAGAATTTTGTCCTTTTTTAATTTTTTTAAATTTCTCTAACCTGTATGATAGTATTGTTTGTATTAAACTATAAATTCTGCCCACTATTATCAAGATTCTACTACAGAATTCAGGGATAGCTCTGTCTGTTCTGTCTGGTATATATTTTTAATTCTCTCTCTCTCTCTTTATATATATATATATATATATATATATATATATATATATATATATATATATATATATATATATATATATATATATATATATATATATATATATATATATGCGTGTATATGTGTGTGTGTGTGTGTATATATATATATATATATATATATATATATATATATATGCGTGTGTATGTGTGTGTGTGTATATATATATATATATATGTATATATATATGTATATACATATATACATACATACATAGATAGATTTATATATATATATATATATATATATATATATATATATATATATATATATATATATATATATATATATATGTATATAACACATAAAACATTTCCTTCAATCACTTGGCAACTTGGTGTAAAGTATTTATTTAACTTTAATATTTGCCTTCCTAAACATAATGAAATTATTAATTGATTAATTGTAGATATAAAAATACTTGTTTTATTCTTCCATGACAATTATACATGCATGACAAAATGTTACTGATGCAAATACTGTAGGTAAGAAAAGCTTTTTTTTTTTAAAGTACTGAAGTCATAGCAGAAAATCTGAAAATTAATAAGTATACCTAACGTTGTAAGAAAAGAGACATTTTGTTATTTTGTCCTTTTCTAGCAATATGCTATCTTCTAATTTCCACATAGATTGCCAGCAATATTTTGTAACTTTTACCTCATTTTCATCATCGAAAATTGTAATTTTATGAAATATATCCTTATGTGTTGTAGTTCAAACCTTTCTTTTGCGCATTATCTGAAAGAATGTTATTTTGGGGGAGGAAAATTTTAGAACTATTGTCAATATTATTTTCCAGTGACTATGTTGCTAATACTACTAGATCTGTCATTTTCAAGATAGCTTGTGACCTGTAGCAACAGTAACTAAGTAGACTGAACCATTCATAAGACACTGACTGGAACAGATATGACTAGCCCTTTAATTTTAAGTGGCTCAATGAATTTCTTCAAAAAACAAAGATGTTTTTTTCTTTCCATTCAAGTTCTATTTGTCAATGGATACATACAATGAGTTTTTTTTAAAAAAAAAAAAATTCCTTCTATAAATCAAAGCAATGATACTTTTTTCAAATAATCTGGGAGAAATACATGTTTTAACTCCTATAAGACCTAACCCCCTTTTTGTCCCCCTAAAAATTAAATGGATGGTTCCTAATAGTCAGAATAAAATGACTTAGGTCTTATTGCATACAAGTTGTTAATGTTTTTGCAATAATTTAAACTAATCAAGTCATTTAGTAAAAAATAAGGAATTATATAAACTTGAATAAAAAAAAATCCTTTATGACCCCTACCAGATTTGAATGGAGGTGAGGGTAACATAAGGATCCTCATCCTCTTCTTTATCAACCTGGAACACATTTTAAACAGCTATATGATTCTACTGTGTTTTATACATTAGGTTCAGTCATGTATATAAAAGTTCAACAATGGAATAAAAAGCTTATATCATTATAAGCAAATAACCAACAGGTGCCAAAGTTCCAAGATATAACATGAACATAGTATGTAGTTACCTGTCCCTCAGATCATGATCTGCATGTGCTGATGGTGAGAAGTAATCAGCAAATGTCAACAATTAGTGTACCACTGAAGGCCCATGCACTGTGTATATACTTATAGGTAATGACATAACAACTCCAGTCTAGGCTGTATATGCATAATGTCCACTCCTTTATCTAAGATTCACAGGGTGGAGCACTTCTATCTTAGCTGAAGTTTTCTTTTGTTAATATATCCTGACCTGGGTAGGTTTACTCACTTAACTTAAACTAGGTCAACTCACCTTTCATACTGAATACACCAATACTCCACTTAAAAATCCGACTATGTACTTTTTTGTGTTGTTCAATATTTGGTAAAGTGAGACATCTATATTTAGAAACAAGGTTCCTAGGGGAAACATTTATCAGCTGCAGGAAGTAAGACAGTTGGTGATATTTGTTGTCTGCTACAGAATGAGAAAAAAAATGTGCACAGATTAGACTGTACCAAATTCCCAATTTATTTTGTATATATTTTTCTGTTTCTAGAGAGAACTGAAAATGGATCTTTCCAAAGACTAATGGAAAAATCCCTGATACTGCCTCTAAATATACCACATCATCTTCTGTCCTCAAATCCTATATATTGTGAGTCTATGTTGAATATAAATTGGGTCTTTTTGTGTAAGAAACATACTCTACATAAAGTATTTTGCAGATTCTAATATCAACTCATTTAATGAACTTAATGTTTAATCCAATTTGTGAAGAAAAGGAGTTTTGATTTTGCTATATAAAAAAAAAAAGAATGCATATGAAAGAAGGCTACATATTTAGGTATGTTTATGCATGATTAATATGTAACACAGAGGATGCAATTTGGTGATATTTGACTGGCACACATAAATGTACACATCTATTCACATACTTTATTACTGTCAAGCCCAATTTTTGTTAGTGGAAAGTGAGACAATATTCTGTCAAACATTTATATTAAAAACATTTTATTTGTAAATATTTCCTCAACCTCTAGATAAAGTCTGACATCATACTTGGCATGAATCATCATGACACTGAAAAAATTATATCTAACACATGCTCACTCAAATTTCTTGCCTCATGTCAAGGTCTCAGTTACTGGAAAGATGCAAAATGGTTTCAGTTAAGGTTTCTTGCACATGTTAATATTTAAACTTAAACCCCTTCTTCAATTCTCATCATACAAGGAAGTAATTACTATGAATATTTCTTAAACCCCTTCTTAAATTCTCGTCATACAAGGAATTAATTACTATGAAGCTAAGAAAATTCAGTTTTAAACATTTGCTTATATTTCATTGCACTATTAAAAAAAACTAAAAGAAAAGAATTGTGCAACTTTTTAAAAAAAAAAAACATGTAATGAATTTTTGAGGATAGACAATATGTGTCTGAGAATTACTGGGATATAATCATTGCCAGGCCATTTACTCATAGTTAAATTCTCATCTAGAGACACTGGTATTCAAATAAAAATTTTCATATTTAGTTATTATGGACAAATAAGAGGTATAATTTTAACCATTTTGCTGAATTTTGGAAAACAACATTAAACCTAATTCATGTCATTTATTGTAAACATCAATATGAATATTATCATAAATATGGACAGAAAATTTATCTTTAGCATTTCTCAATTTCAAAACATGCTCATAAATTTGTATGGTCAACAACTTGTAAAAAAAGAATTATTTTAAAGCTGTGAAATTGATAAAAATATAAATAATTTAACAATAGCAATTAGGGGGCTCTGAGTGGCTGAGTGGTCTAAATCGTTCACCATTATGGATCACTGCTATCTCACCTGTCTGCATGGGTTTGAGTCTTGGGCTCGGCTAGTGTGGTTATAAGAGAAAGCTTGCCGGTAGATTCTCCTGGGTCGGCAGTTCTTTCTGGGTTCTTCCTCCACCATTACTACTGGCCGACATGTATAGTCTATCTTGTGCTGAAAAATGGCATTAAATCCTATAACAACAAAAACAATGGCAATTTAGTAATCTGTAATTTCAGCTCAATGTATACATGTACATAAACACTGTGCTATGTACACCATTCCCTCGGACTGATAACTCACAAACCTGCTTATAATGCTTGGTCAGGCATGGATCCCATTTTTTAAAACCAGAAATTACCCCAAAAATAGATTCCTATTTATTGAACTTGAAGAAAGTCATGATCTAAATTAGTAATGGATATTTGTATATATCGTTTGTTTTATTGTCAAAAACGGTCAATAGGACCTGACATTTTAATCAACATTATGAAATATCAAATTTAAAAATATGTCATACAATTTTTTGCATATTCTTTTCACAAGGTCGTACACCACAATTAATGATATGTAAAGAAATTTTCATCAATGAAAATGTCACTTAATGCTGAGTGGAGGTAGTACTTTTATAAATAAATGCAAATTAAATAATTTTTTTATCAATTGAAATTTCTGCACTAGTTCTATTTTTTTTAGTTCCTTTTAAGTGTAATCATCATACATGCAAAGTGTCCTCTTGTAATTATACATAAAATGTGTCAATCTATCTAGAATCTAGTTAGATGCTGTGTTTTGATAACTGACTTATGAATGTATTTGTTGTATTGTTGCACTGAATTAAAAGCTGGCCTCCTTAGTATTGTCATGTCAATTATGTCTTTTGAATCAAATAAAGGAGCTGGAATAAAAGAAAAATTAAAAGGCACAAAAATCCTACAAACTCAAAATCTAGTGGCCCTGGGCATATGTCAGGTGAACTCACTTCATTTGATCAATCACTTTTATAAATGTTATTGTGTATGTAACATAAACTACCTTAAATTAACTGACTCATTGGTAACTGTGATCAAAGATAGCATGGCATCAAAGCGAAAAAAATACAATAATTCATAAAATAAAGAGCTTGGTTTCACAGATATGGACCATTGTGGGCAAGCAAGTTTCAGAGAATTCTTGAACTGATATGTTGAGATATCCTTAAGAATGCTTTTTGAGCAAAAGGAATCTTGTTAGGTGGAGTATCAATAGTTAGTCTAGTTCTCTGCTCCTTTCACCCCCAATTTGGCAGGATACAATGCTATACCACTCCAGGAACCAGACTCATCAAGAAAACAAAAAGCAGTGACAAAATACACGTTTTCATGTAAACAAAATGCTTGCTGAAACCAGTTGGAATGATCTTTCACAAGTTGGATATTTTGAAAATAAATGTTATTTAAACAAAATAATGAACAATTTCAATTGAATAAAGTGCATTATGAAAAGTTATTATAGATGTGAATGTAAAATGAAACAGTGAAGTTCCCTACCCCCCACTGTTTTCTCGATGTCTAAGCAAAGTTTTTCAATTTTTGGAGATTCCTCGGTAACTCACGTCCCCGCTTATAGTGTGGTCAATGCTTGTGGACACCATTGTGCACAAGTTATCAAGAAAGTGGTATATATTTGCTTTGTTTATTAGTTTTAATTTTATTTGTTTTCATTACATGCTATTGTAAAATAATTATATATGTCGGACTTGACCTTGTCCAAAACTGAGTTCATTTCTGTTTGACCCAAACTAACTTTTAAAATTTTATTCTGTGTAAACAACTAATACATAGCTAAATTATTCTTTATGTGTGTGGGATCAAAATGAGCATTATTATTAAGAGCAGTAAATATGTTTATTTGGGTCTAGGTCTAGGTTTTGAAATTTCTTTAGCATAATTTACATAATCCTGGTTATGGTTTTTATTTTGTCAACATCAGGGTCATTCTAGGTTATTTTTCATTAGGTAATGTTTCTTTTTGTAAAGCTAATTGTGACCTGAGGTCAAGTAGAGAACTATATAATCTTGTAAATGAAAGTTTTTTTTCAATTGTGCTTTATGACCTAGCACTAGTTGTATTATATGTTGTGTCCAGCATTTACTATTTTGACTGAATAATTTTAATTCTTTAAATTATTGAATTCAAGTGATTATTTTCTCTGATAATACAAAAGGACTCTGATAAAATTCTTGAATAGAGACATTCACTGGAATTTATTGTGAATTCAATCCTGGGATTAAATTATTATGAACAAAATACTTGACACATCAACACTATAAGCTACCAGACACATTATCACCTTCAGTTTTTGGATTTATTCTGGAATTCTACTGAATTTTTTTTAGGACTTTAAATTATTAGGACTTGTGTCTGTAATTCTTAAATTAGTTTGCTCAAGGGAAATAAATTATTTGTTGAATTTTACAAAAACTTGTCTTTCACTCCTTTCTGTTACTTATTTTAAGAGCATAGATGCATAACAACTGTAATGAATATTTGTTTTAAGAGCAACATGTAATATTTAAATTGTATATGATGCAAAAATATGGTGTTACAAGTAAACATAATAGATTTATAAAAAAAAAAATAGAGCCAAAAAAGTACCTAGGAATATAGGAAAAAGTCAATTTATTCTTAAAGCTGAATGTTCATAAGTATATCTCTATAATTATTGTTACATATATGTGATTAAATTGCTTGTGTGTAAGTTTTGAATTTACTTTTATTTCAGATTCAAAATTCTTTTTCAGTAATTAGATATTTTCTTTTAATGTTGTTTATTTAAGATGAAGTAGCATTACTGGAGAATTATCATTTAGTTACCCTAGTTTGTCTTGTGCTTGCAATAATGTCAATAGGAAGTTAAAATGATTGGTCAGTATTGGGGACATACTTTCTGTATGTAAACAACCTCTTTTATGATGGATCGTAAGTGATCAAAATAGTGTAGCAAGAGACCACATGACCAATCTCACAAGACTTGAAATGATGTCTGGGGTTTTAAATATGCAATCTTGATATTTTTCAGGCAGAGTCATTCAACACCTTGAAGAAACAAGGTCTATTTTTTAATTTGTTGCCAAGATTGTTTATTCTTCATCTGAATTTTGTATTTAATAACTTGTTTCCTTGGAAACTCAACAAGTTGACTTTTCTATAAAAATTCTGAAAGATATTCATGGAAGTTTATTCTGGAATTATTCAGACTCAAAGACTGTGATTCAAGTGAGGAATTGTTGATATTTGTACATTGGACTACATCTGATGTCATCGCCTTCCATATTTGTATGTTGTCGGGACTTGAACCTGGATTCTTATAGGACTATTTAGTGATAGGAATTGAGATTTCACTCTTAGGATCAAATTTTGGATTATATTCATAAACTAAGTCCTATTTACCAATTGTTACATAGTTGTCTAGGGAAATAAATTGTTTTGTTAAAATATACAAAGCTTGTTGTCTTTCACTCTTTTCTTTGTTACTGAGTACGAGCCCTTGTCACATAACACTATATGTATGAAAAAAGACAATTTAAGATTGAAGTAACAACCAGTCAAGAATTTGCAAAAGGTAAACAAACATGGTGGATAGTGTATGCGTTTGAATGCTTTTTCTTGAGAATTTATTTCAAAATGTATCATACAGATGAGTTCATGTTTCAGTTCTGCACAATCAAATTATGCAGAAAAAAATTCATTTTCATATTTTATATAATTTAAAAAATATCATCCCCTTTTGTTACTAGAAAGGCTCTCCATTCAGTGTCACAGTATAAAGCCAAATGTTGGTTATATTATTGCAAACACATGTTGATGAGAGACATTAGGGAATTCCTCAAACAATGATGACTCAATCACTCATGGAAAAGTTGGGGCAAATGACATTGCCTCTTTGCTGAAAGCATTGCAGAAGAACCTGCAGAGGTTCTTCAGTGTATTTTGTGGGAGAGTTGTCAGTTCAATCAACTCCAGGATCATACTGGGCCTACCATTTTTGAAAAATTGGCTACTGTTGTGAATTTTGCCAGACACAGTTAATGTGGCCAAACAGATGTGAGAATTTGACAGTGCAAAAGTAAACTGGGAATATGGTTAAAAAGTTCAGACCGTAATATGTTTCTTGACATCCAGAAGTAAGAAGTTCTGGGGCACATGATCAATACCAATAAAAAAAAAAAAAGCCAGTTACTGTTGTTGTATACAATTTTCTTTCCTAACTGCGTGTTTGAAGAACAAAATTTGATAAATCTAGGGAAAGTAATGGAAACTCTAGATGTTTACAGTATGTATAAAACACTGTAAATTCACATATTTTTATTTTTCATGGCATTCATTCCATCCAGAAATGCATGGTATGCAGTGTGTTTAACCATTTCATTACAATATACATTATACAATACTTGTATCAACATTTAATTGGATTTTGTGAATTTGAAAATATTAAATTAATGTTGTATATACTTGGGTGTTTACTAGGATGTATATTGTTTCCATTTTTGTGCAAATCAAAGTAACACATGACCATGTTATAATATATTCTGTGTTGTGCCATAAAAACACTTATAAAAAAATCATTAGTAAATAATATTACCTAATTATTGCTCTATTATCTTGAAATAAAAGATACCCTTGAAATATGGACATTCTACATAAATATAGACCAAACCAAATTAAAAATATTCCTGCTGTACTTGCAACAGCAGTGGGGATAATATTATTATATCTCCTGGTTAAAAAGAAACCATGACAAATCTGTTCCTGGCCTATAATCCATGTTCAGGTAAAATCTTCCCTTGCCACATAAATAGTCATGTAAAATTGTATCCAGTCTGCCCTTATATACCCATAGTCATGTAAAATTATACTGATGTGTCATATATGCCCTTGAGCAATCCATATCCAAGCAAAATCTTGTCCGAACTTCCAATTTATGTTCAGGCAAATAGGGTCCAATCAGCTCTGATCAATCCATATCAATGTCAAATCAGCCCTGATCAATCAATATCCAGGTTAAATCAGCCTTTACCAATCCATATCCAGGTCAAATGTCAAATCAGCCCTGATCAATCAATATCCATGTCAAATATCTGCCCACAACCAATCCCTGTAGATCCATGTAAATTCTAGGTCCATCAGACTATGATGGCATACTGGCACTGAGATTTGGTATGCAATTCTTCAGAGACTTCAAAACAGAAAAAGATGGTTTTTTTTAAATCACCTTAATTTTGTAAAAGTTAGAACAAGATATTTTCAGCAATGCAGTTAAATGGTGTGAACATTTATGTATTAGGTTTGATGTTAAAAGTACAGCTATACAAATAATGCAACTTTTTATTGATATGACTCAATTCAGAAAAATGAAAATTAACTTCAACAATCATAACAGAATGACCTATTAATGATGTTGACAGACATTTTGCGTATGGCTATTAATTCCAGATTCCAGCCTAGTTCTATTCTGTGAGACAATTTTTGTGATGATAACAATGTGATAAGTACCATATATATTCGCTTACAAGTCAAGTTGAACAGCAGAGACCCAGACAGATTGTGGCATAATGAGCCAACATGTTTGGGTCTACACAGTGTGCTAGGAACAATCAGTAGAACTATGGGGACCCTGACCTGTAAGGAAATTATGCAATGGCAAATCAGGGTTTAAATTTCTTGCAGTTGGACTTGAATTTTAAGTAATCACCATACAAACAGTAAATGTTATTTTTACCTGGATCCTTATAAACAAACTGCATATGCTCAACTCATTTTTGTACCAACTCTAAAGCCAAGTGTTTTTTACTAAATGACAAGAATATTTCCTGAATTTGAAAATAGTTATAATATGTACATTTCTGTGTTTCCCATTTTGTGCAGCATGAAAACAGAAGTCAAGGATGCTGTTCTTTTTTTTTTTAAATTGCTGCAAGATATATTTAGTTTTTAGTAACTACAAAATGCAAACAATGTTAAATGTATAACCCTGCTTATAAGTAAGACCCAACTGCATATTACATAGATCCATATATGCTGCAACATAACGTGCTGGTAGATCCGGGTCTATTCAGTTTGTTAAGAGAAATCAGTAGAGCAAACAACACAGACACCTTATGAAGCAGATCAGGTCTATGTTTGTCTGCAAATGAACTCAACTAATAACTGAGCATATATGGTATACATGCAAATGGTTTATCAAAGCCTTGTACTGAGACACATAATTTACTTGTGACTGATATTCCCTTTAAGAATTATCAGCTCTGTGTGACTTCAAAAATACTGTATTATGAACCCATGTGTAAATTCCAAACATGTGAAAAGCAATCCCAAAATATGTACACTTTCCATATCATTTGCCAATATAATAAATCTAGGTTTATATGAAAAAGAAGACTTTATCTTAATCACCTTTATATGTAATTATCTTTCTCTTACCTATAGATGTCTTTCCATATTTATGTATCCACTGAAACACAAACCATTCACAACTATTCCAGGTTTATGTTGGACTTGAGCTGATTAAGTATAACATGGCTAATAATACTTGATATGGGGTGTCTTAACATATTAACTGCTGCCAACCCCAAAATAAATGTGTGTGATTATGCTATTCAACATTTCTACCACAGGTGTGTCTCCAAGCAAGGTGATGGTTAAAACATTAATTTCAAAGTTATATACAGGTTAATAACTCAAACAGGTGTAAATGACATGTTGCTAGGCAGATATAGACAGTATATACCATTTCATGGCTATTTCTGATACAATTGAAGCACGTGTCATACTTGCAATTTTCAATTCTTTGTACCATACTATCACACAATTGATAAAACAATATTGAAATCATATTTATCCTTAAACTGTACACATCAAAATACTGATGAGGATATTCTATACATTATGTTTTGCATATAATGTGTAAGTGGAATTTGTAAGTAAATAGGTATGCACCTATTTAATCACATTAATATTATTCAATGGTAAAGTTAAAATACACATGGATGAGTATTTGTGATCAACTTGTGTAGATTTGATTAGCTAGATTTTGGACTTTAGACTTTTAATTGTATTAACTTCTTTGAATGCTCAATAGCTAGCTGAACTGAATAAATGAGATAAACACAATTGTTTTTATCCATTTTATGCATCAAATCAGGAATGAACAAACTGTTCTGTTGGAAGACTCATTTTAGGCCAAGTCATCAGTAAGTATGTATGTAAACATGTGCAAGTATACATGTATAGTAGAATTTCAAGGACTTGAATATCAGGTAGCCTGGCAACAGCAGAATGGATCACTCAAGGTCATGTTCTAGACCCAACCAAATATTTATGATGTAACAAATCTTGTAGATTGGAATTACAGATCAGCAGTCCACTAATCTGCAGGATGCATGTATGTTTGTATGCATGGATGAATGGATGGATGGATGGATGGATGCATGGATGGATGGATGCATGGATGGATGCATGCATCCATGTATGTATGCATGCATCCATGTATGTATGCATGCATGCATGCATGCATGCATGCATGCATGCATGCATGCATGCATGCATGCATGCATGTATGTATGTATGTATGTATGTATGTATGTATGTATGTATGTATGTATGTATGTATGTATGTATGTATGTATGTATGTATGTATGTAGAATATTTCTCCCTTGATAAGACCTGTAGAGCAACTTAATACATTTCTGAAATAGGTGGAGTGGGCTTATTATTAGAAAATGATGTCCTTAATAAAAAAAATTAAAATTATTTTGTAAAAATGGGGGTGTGAGCTAATCATCCAACATATGTTTATCATCTCATAACTGTTGATTGGTCAGAAGGATTTTAAAGCCTTTTAACATATAAATGCAAAGGACATAAAATCAAAGTGCTTTCTCTAGGACACAGAGGCAGCATACCTGTGCTGACTTGGGTGGGTACTGAACCTACTACCCTTGGATCATGAATAAAATTCTCTACAAAATAAGTTGCCATGGTTCCACTTTTTCATCAGATATTATATAGTGTGTGTTATGCATGTGTGCATGCATGCATGATGTGTGGATATGTGAAGTTAATTATGTATTTGTATGGATGGAATAACGGTTGTATGAAAGAACTAAATATCCATTTTTATAAGTCATTTGTTTTCCTCTGTATGAAAGTGTTCTAAGAACTTAGTTTTCTTTTTGGCTGGTCAGACACACCTTGCAACTGTAATAGGCTTTACTGATCAAAGAGAATGTTTACAAAAGCAATCTGAAAAGGCTAAAAATATCATGAAAATGACTGGAAGCATATGACAATTTTAAGGAAATACATTTTTTAATCAATTTCAAACAAACAAGAAATTCATCAATAAACATCCTACTAGGAAACAGAAAATTTTATATTTACAATCACAGTCATAGTCTACTAATATAAATATAACAAGATTACCATAAATGGAACATTATACAACAACCCCATGTTTAAGTGTCTCCTACAAAATTAAGTGAATGTACTTTGACTTTTATGCCAAAACTGATAGGCTACTCCCTTAACCTGAGTGCAAGCCAGCCACATCATGTGGATGAGGCATTCGAGTTAGAGCTAATTACATTCTGCAGAAACCATTTTTAATCTATTTCAGTGACCTTGACAATTTACTCCAATATCAACAGGATTTCTCCTTTTCATAAGTGCATTAGCCATCCAAAACTGATGGAGAACAAGTTATTGTTTAGAAACCATTTCTTGTTTTTTGTTCATTATCAGAAATCTTTATTCCTTTTCTAAGTTCAATGTATTCATGAAGTTTGGTATCTTAAGAAGATGACAAACTTGTGCTATTATGTGGAAACCATTTTCTTATTTCAGTCACAGTGACTTTGCCCTTGAAGTTTTTGAGCCTCAAATTGATTAAGGTTTTCCTTCCCTCCATTACAAGCCATCCACAGAGCTCAATGGTATCTGTGCTTGTGACCTTAACTCCACTAATTATCCTTACTTTTTTTGCATGGGATCTTGGTAAGTTTCATCCGAATATCTGAAGAGGTTACAGAAGTGACAGCCTTGATAAGGAAACAGGTCACTGGGTTACATAATCCCTCAATGTGACCTTGACCCCCAATTTGGGGTATGACTGAAAACATAAGACAATGTAAAGATATATAAAAGGATGAAGTTCAAATAAAATATATGTAATGGTTTAAAAGTTATACACTAAACATGTATGTATAGTGGTAACTGATTTATATTTTCCATTGATATGACCCAATTTGGAGGCAGAAGGTGTGTCTATGGAATAAAACATACCAACCATACACAACATATAATAGGTCAAAATTTCATTTAAACATTCTGTTAAAAAATGATAGTCCAAACAAGGATACAAGTTATAAATTACATTTTCCTTCACTGTGACCTTGACCTTGATATGCCAGGCATGGTTATGATTTGTAACATTATATACATGATACACTGGCTAAAGCTTTAAGATATACTGACTGGTTCAAACCTATATTCTTGACAAAGAGACAAGTCAAAGACTTATATATTTTTTATTGTGACGACCTTGAGCTCTGAGTCAGTGAACATAGCCATGGTTCATGCCACACTGTCAAATTGTGACTAATACTTGGGCAGAACTCATGAAAATCTTGCCAAACATTACAAAGTATGGCCTGGAAAAGCAAATGTTCATAGGCAGACACATGGATGAATATATGGACAATGCCATATTATAAAAGCCCAACTTAAGATAGGCATACAATATAAATCCATTTTTAATGATCGATACAAAGAAATACAGGTTAAGTAATTTAATCATTTGAAATTAAATTAACTACAACAATGTTCAAGAATAATCATAAGGTATGTATAGCACTGGCTAAAATCTATTGCAATATATAACAGACCAAAAATATTTCCACTAAAATTACCATGATATTAATATGTTGATGAGATTAACAGAACTGATTTTAAATGATCTCAATGACATCATTCCAGTTAAAACCTTTGACTTTTATTTGCACCACAACTTCATACCATAATAATCATCTGCCATATTGAGACAAAACGTGTCAAGATCAAATTGAACTTCGTAATATTTTTACGTGATAAACAGAATCTCAAATTAGTGTTTACTTGACATAAAATTTATCACATTCACAATTCACATCATGCAGCCTGTAATGTGTTATAAAAACCCAATCTCATCTTATATATATATTTATAGGTTACTGCATTTGTATGGGAAAATATGAACAAGTTTTTCGGATGGATATACTGCACGACCTTGGGAGTGCAGAATATCCTTCCAACAAAACGAGTTCATGTTTTCCCATACAAATACAGTAACCTTTTTATTATATGCACATTTCTTATTCTTCCCAAGGCTTAAATATATAAACAAAAATACACTGAAAGAAACAAAGTAACTAAATGTATGCTGTATTCCGAACTAAATACATAAGCGGTGATGGATCATTACACAACATTATTAATAAGCGCATAACCCCACCAAGATAAATATGAAGTTGGTCACGAAAGAAAATGGCACTTGCTGTACTTAAAATTGAAATTTGGAGTAATATTGTTAATGAATACTCATTGCAACAACTTTTCCATTTGATGTGGAATAAATACCTTTTGGTATTTTTGTCAATGCAATCTTTTGATTAATGTATGGATATATCTACATGAAGTGACTTGTATCGGTTTCCAGTAGCGTTTGCCAATTTAATGTTTTGAATTGTGTTCACATCGGCATACGTGTTTCTTTTCTGTCATTGAATGATTCAGATCACAATGTGGGAAAATTATGAAGCCTTTCCATTGCAATTATCGAAAAGATGCTGTGGAATTACATGTTTATTTCATTTTGAGTGCAGTAAGGAGGATATAACTACACTTGTAATATACTCGAAATTACCTTACAATTTCAAAATGTGTAATCAACATTGAGAACCCATAACATAGCTCATCTAATTCAGATTTACAGACCTACAAAAGTATATTTTTTGAGGAAATTCAGGATGTAAATTGTAAGTATATTTTTGGCCCATTTTTATTGACAGCTGAAGAAGACAGTTTATGTGTATAACTTGCATTTTATTGTGGGGAACCTCTATAGCGTCTATATATAGTTAAATCTGAAACACTGTACCAAAAAAGTAAATGCGGAATGTGCCAAAGCAGTTTGTATGTGTCAGTCAATGAAACATTTGCTGGTATGTGGCCATCCATTAAATATAAGCTTTAGTTCATTCATAAACAATTGTTTACGTTAGAAAATAGTTCCTTTGCACGTGGGATACAGTATGAAGGTGTTCAATATCGGTTAATATTGCATGATTCTGACAATGTAAAGTTAACGGAGAAAAAAGATGAGCATATAATATATATATATATATCTATATATATACACACACTCATACACACACACACACACATACACACACACATAATCCAGCACACTTGGCATCAGTAAGAGGTAAAGGTGGTCTCTGTATCACTCATGCAATTTACATTGGCCCAAAATTACACAAAAATTTGAACCTGATATTGTTCCTGAAACCATAGTACATCAACAATAAAAACAATGAATATCTTCAATTGCAAAAAAGTCCTTTCTATACTAATTACCTTGACCTTTGAGTTATGTAGATACATAATGTGTGATAAGGTATGGACACGGGCAAAGTTTTCATCAGAATATCAATAAGGGTTAAAAACTGACAGCTTGGATAAGGAAACAGACCACTAGCTTCCATTATCCCTTGTGACACTGACCATACGGCTGGAATATGACTGAAGAAGATAATGTCACATCAAGATATATAAAAGGCTAAAATTCTATCAAAATATCTCCATTAGTGTAAAAGTTATGCTCATACATGGATAGCTGTCACACATTTATATTTTCCCTTGCCATGACCTTGACCTTCAGGTAGAGGGCAAGGCTATGGTATATATGACACACTGTCTGGTCTGATTAGAACTCATTTAAGTTTTCGTTCAAATACCTTCAATATTTCAAAGCTGTACTACAGATAAGAAAGCAAGTTATGAGTGCTGTGACCATGACCTTATGCCAAGGGATGTAGCTACAGTACTGCAACACACCACTTGTACATTATATATAATTGGCTAATGTTTCATTGGCTTATCTTTCTGGTTCAAAATTCATGATCAGTACAATGATACAAGTCGCAAAATTACATTTCCTCTTGCTATGTCCTTATGCTTGAGGCCAGTATATGTGCAGCTATGATATGGGTGTATATATAATGTCTCAGGTCTAATGTTTCATTGAAATATCTTCAATGATTCAAAAATTATACTTCAAACAAGCATACAAATCACAGAATTACATGTTCCCTTGCTTTGATCTTGACCTCGGCATAGCTATGTCAAAACATAATATTCATTTGTCAAGATTTGTTAAAATAACTTAAGTGCTACAAAAATTATATACCCAAAAATTATATACCCAGGACATGGATACTGGTCTTAAAATTACCTTTTCACTTGCTGTGACCTTGATATTTATGAGAAGGGTATATCAATGGTACATGGCACACTGCTAGTCATCATACATATACTTGGGCAAAGTTAATTCTCTCCAAGCATTACCAAGTTATAGGCTGGTGAAACAAATGTTAACCAATGTATGGATGGATGCATAGAAATTACAACAAATTATGTCTGACTCAAGATGGGTATATTAAAATAAATTGATCCAATGTTCTAACTTCAAATCAGAAGTTTATGATAAAGAACATATATTACAAACCAAAGTACATAACATAGAATATAGCACAGAGAAAGAACACCAATTTGCCTAGTAGATATATATTTCCCAAGCTTGAAGTCCCCTGACTGTATAAAATAAAAACGTTTTGATAGTACATTGTTTATTAATACTTTGTAGAACTTACAATCTTATCAGGTACACCCTGAATGACAAAGTTCCAACAGGGAGGCCATAAATATGTCAGTTTTTGATGTGGTTACTGCTGGTGGGTTATCAAAAAAACTTAAGCAAAGCTAAGGGCTGGTATGTGGGGAATGTTTTTGCCAATGAATGTCTCTCACATCTGCATAAGCTTTGCATACCAAAAGAAAGATGACTCCAGCCCAATCCTTATTGGAGTAAAAAGGACAGTGTCTTTCTTCAATGTACACATTTTTGCCAGATTCCAAGATAAAAGAGTGTGTACCTAGAAAAAGGCAGTTTGGAGCACATTTATTGTTTTGATTTTTAATTGTGGATAGATTGGAGGCAATACTTAGATCATGTTTAAGATATCAGAACAGATGCAATTTGTTAAAAATGCCAGTTGCAAGATTTAAAAAGCTGGCTTTCCTTTGTGAAAGCATCCAACCATTTCATTTTTTAAAAATTAACCTATTTACACTAAAGACTGTGAGAAGAATTCTCCATATTCTGAATGAATTTAGAAAAGATGAAGAGATACATTCATCGACAGAATATGTTAGAAGTCCTCATATAATTTCTTTATACCAATCTTGTTTTATCCATCACAGAAAGCCTTTGATTTTTAGCATGGAAATATAAACATTATGTGAAAAAGGGTGCAGATCTAGTCCTTCCCATGCACCTGTATTAACACAATGTTTGGTTTGGTCAAGAATTGATGATTTATTTTGATTATAGTCTGATTACATTCAATCCTGGCCCAGTCCTGGTATTTTTTAAGTTGACAAAATGAGTCCACCATACATCATTGCCAGAAGCAAATCTATTAATGATAATGTAACTGTTTTATCTTGAGCACAAAAGGCTGTCTGATTCATAACCCAGCCACTACTGTCTCTTTTTCATCTTAAACACTGCCAATATTGTAATGAAAAGTTATGTCCAAATACGTGTACAATTAAAAAAATTTAAAAAATTTAAAGTGAGTGTCACAGATCTTTACACTAAACATTATTCCAATGTTCAGCAATCCAACTAATAATCAGCACAAATCTGGTGATGTACACTAATGTAAATTGATTGTTTATAAGTTGAGTCAAACTGCACAAACACAAATCTGCACTTACTTAATGTACCACAATCAGTGGATCACACAAAATCAATTTAGATCTGCCAGCACAATATGTAATGGCAGATCAAAGTATATGCTGTTTGTAGTAGGTACTGACAAGTATAATTCACATATTTTTCTCTTTGCAATTAATTAAAATGATCTTTAAAACAATCAGAATTATCAAAATTTTCATCATGAATTCAAAGCCTAATAAAGTTCTCCATTCTATGTCAACTGATCTAGTATGCCCTCCTTCTGTTTCTCAGTTTCAATATTCTTAAATAAGCTAGACGTTAAATTCCACTCTGATCAAAATAAATTTCAATAATCAATAATCAATAATCAATATTTGATAAGTAATCTTGAAAAAACTCATAAAATACACAAAATATAACAAAATAATAGAATGGAAAACAATGGAAAAGAAAACATTGTGTTCTAAAACTAATTCTTAAAAAAATTCAGAACATGTTCTCTTAGTTTGGAAAAAAAAGAGATAATGGAAAATACTGTTAGTAATAATAATAATACTGAATTTATTTAAAGTGGGTGACACAATTGAGATGCATGATCCTTGTGCTCTTCTATTATTTGCATATTTCCATATTCACTGCACACACAAGTCAAAAGGCACATAACAATTCTGAGCTCTTGATAAAAGAAAATAGAATAAATAAGAAAAGCTAAAAATACAAAACCTCAACTAATAAAATGCTAAATTTACAAATGGACATAATAAACATAAATTTTTATAAGAACACACTGCAATAAGTTATTTATTTACATAACAGAAGAAAGAAAACAAAAATCCTTAAATCTTTTTTTTAAATCAGATTGTTCTAGTTTTTATTAATACTCAAATGATATTTCCTAAATCAAATTTTAAAATTCATAAAAAAGTAACAAAGGGTACCATTGAATAAAGTCTGATTATAGGGCTCTAATAAAAATAACTGGTGTAAAAACAAACCTGCATATGAAAAGTTGGACCAAAGAAACTAAGGGTCTACAGCACCAACATATGACAAAGAATTATGCAAGAACAAATCAACAAAGATCTTATAAATATAAGATCTCACTTCTAATATGGTTAAAATCTAAAATCTCTGGTTAAGATGATGGTCCAAGTTAAAAACTGGTTGGTTGTAGTGGAGGGTCAATACATACATGTGATTCTACCAGTGGCAGGAAGACTATTGCTTTAAAGGCTGTCTCTCAGGGACAGAAAATTCAAAATATATGTAGGAGTCTAAAATTTCAGTACCATGATTGACAATACATATTATGGCCAAAAACGCACTTTTTAAAATTTTAGTTCGATTAAAAACATAAAATTTATGTAGAAGTCAATCTACTGATGAAAATTTTGAAATTGACTATTTTGATGTGTGACAGTCCCAGTTCTGCCACATGTATATATATGAATTGTTATTGATCAAGTATATGAAACTAGCCACCACACCATATCAAATAAGATGCAAAACAAAAACACCTACTTATCATTTTCATGGTATACCAATCAGTCCTCAACAAATATTTAACACTGACAATTTGTCAATCAGTTGTTTACCCATCACAATTTATTTAGTGTCAAATTGTTTAACAGCTGATCAAATCAAAATATTTTCTTAACAAAAGCCAAATAGAGATCAAAGAAAAGCTGCACCCTCATCCTTTTTATGTTGTGGCCACAGTCTGTAAGTTGTGCAAATCATTGTCCAAAAGGACAAACTTATTGGACATTTAACACCATAAAATAATGACATAGAGTACTGACAATCCAAAGCATGCATGATTGTGTCAGTGTAAAATTCTTCATAAAATTTAACTAAAATCTAATAGTCCCTGTTAATGTTATGTAGCAAAAATCAGGGAGCCTTGGTAACTCATTGATAGATAACTGTACTCTAAATCCAAGGATCTCATGTTTGGTATTTATTCAGGCCATCTCAGGTCAGCTGCCTTGGTGTGTCCTTCATTCATGTGACTCTAGGATAAGAATACCATTTTAAAGGTCAACTAGTGCACATACTGTTCTTTTTAGATACAATCTATTGTTTTTAAAAAATGAATGATGTTTAAGCATTAAAAAGAAAAAAATAGTGGAAATTATACACCTTCTATCCATACATTACATAAACCAGCAGAACATTTAAGACAACTGGGCACTGGAATACCAGTGCAGTGATGTGTGGTGGAGTAATCACTTCAAGAAGTCTAATATTTTGCACACAACAAGCTCTTAATTGATTACTTTACAGTTTTAATCTGGATTAAGGCCAATGCTGAATGTTTTATGAAGTGTTAAAATTAACAATGGCATCCAAGCTGATTTATGATACCTTTGAAGACTTTAAATAAAAATTGGCCAACCTTTGGTGAAGGTGAAATAAACAAGAGACCAACCAAAGAATGATTTTAGCAGAAAAACTCGAAGTATTTTAATGTAATTGTTTCTTTATTGTTCAAGTTGTCTTTTGAGGAATATTTAAGGGCAGCTTGCATATTTGTTTGTGTTCATATTAAAATGCTAAAACGTGCTTTTTCCCAGCATTAAAAACATGCTAGAAAGAAATATGAAACTCTGAAATACACTGATGTTTAACTATGGAAATTCTCTCTCTTCTATTGGTTAATTTAGCTTGATGAAGTATTGGAATGCCAGTCAGCAGCCTTATAATTTAATTATTTCAAAGGAAAACTGAATTTTGATAATATCTAAAAGCTGAGTCATACATAATCTATTGCAGATACAGAGAGTACAAACACCATTCTTTGCAAAATAAAATGTGATTCAAGGGCAAATTTAGTCCAGAAAACTACTGAGAGCCAGTTAAGTGTTTAACTCAATTGCAATGAACATCATCATCAGCAGTCACCAGTGAGTGATCTTGTGAAAGAAATTAAATATGATTAAGGATTTTATAAATAAATTCTTTGCAGTGAATTATGAGACTGACAAATCTTCCTTTTTCATTTAATTGACAATAACTATTATTCATTAATTATTGTAAAATTTTCAATCAGAAAATGATGCATAATTAAAATTTGCTGTTTTACTATAGAATGAAGAAAATACATACTATGTAAAATAAATCCTATTTTTTCTTTTCAATCTCTTTAAAACATGTAAAATTTATGTCAATAAAAACAAATCTACTGGTTCAGAAGTCAATCTCCTAATCAAAATTTGCATATCTACTGGTTTGATGTACTGGTTATGTCACAATTTTGGTCCTTTACAAAGGCACTTAGCTTATGATACACCCAATCAAGTGTTAATAGTGCCACTCCCCCCCAAAAAAAATGCATGTCTCAACAAATGTGGTTACTGGAGGGTTCCTGCCCAGCCCTTAATTGAGCAGTGGCTCTTAATTAGTTCATCAATTCTGTAAAACTCAAATGCCATTTCAGGCAAGCAGTCCAGTACCCTTGTGTCCTTACTTACAGATAGTTATTGACAACTACTGATGCTACTTATGAATCAGGGCCCACAACTCCACTAAAACTCAAGTCATATATGTAATCTAGGCATTAAATACTATACCAGTAATTTATGCAATTTTATAGAATTTGATTGCACATACACTTTAATCTTTTAATAACAATCACTCACTTTAATTCTATCCTAAGACATCCATATTCTTTGTAAGGTCATTATACAAATGCCTTGAGAGATACATTTGACAAAATTGTTAATGTTACAGTACATGCACATTTTTGGGAAAAGTCAATCTAAAGGTGGTCCAGTACAAATCAGATTGAATGTCACTCACTGTGATGCAACAATGAAAGCTACATTTTTTTTTGGGGGGGGAAGGAGGAAATGTCAAACTACCCTGAGACTCTTGTTTATTATGATAGACCTATGACCAAAGGGATTCTTAGTACATATGACACCTGATAATGGTACTGCTATATATTTTACTCTTTCACACACTAAAATCCCTTTTGTCATATGCCTATGAAATTCATTTATGTGGGGTTTTTTTTCATTACAATGCTGTATATTAAGCATAGTGGAAATTCTATTACCCTTGTTAAAACTATGCTGCTGAAACCTATTTCTTGATGGACTGATAAAAAAATGTAATTACTACATGACTTAGCTAACTTTATTGAACAGCACACTAAATAATCTAATGTTCAATTATATACTCTTTAAGGTGATTGGTCAGAATGAACAAATTAAACAGTTAAATCATAACATCACTACATTTGCTTCAATATTACCTTGCATACTGGTTAAAAAACTTGAGTTATTTTTTTGATGCAATGTGATTATTATAAAATCTTTATTAAAGGCCACATAACAAAATGGAAAAAGGGCTGTTTATTAAAAGTGATGTTTGTCAGAGAAGATTCATCCTGATCCAGACAGTGTGGATATTGTTGTCCTGTTCTCCCCATTACCAATGAACTCATTCATCCTTGCCAAGAGGAACTGCTTGTCTTGACCCTCCTGTAATGTACAAATCAACATGCAAGTCTGAAAATAAGGAATGTATCAGGAAACAATTCCACTTAGTCTCATATGGTGTTTTGAATCTGAGATGGAACAGCAATCTATTTTGTTTGGGGAAGTAGAAATCTATAATACAATATTCATAAGTGTGTTCTTTTCAATCTTTGTCTGAAAATTAAATCTGCAGGATACTTGTATGATAGAGGTATCAGGACACTTTAACATGGATTTCACTCTATGTTAAAATGATCTCAGACACATTTTCTAAAAAGTGCCCCACATGCATGTTGTTTTTGCACCACATACTTTCAACTCAACCATTTACATTCATGCTGATTTTTGCTTAATATTATGGCTTGTCAGAATATTTTAAAAATGTGTATGGGGCAAAATGAAATATGGTGAGCATTTAGAAACAATATCAGGACAAGTGAAACATAGGGTGAAATGTCTATAATTCACCATAAACAATTGTACAACAATCTTATATATAAACACCCACATTTGTCTGTAGGTCCTGGATGCCAAATAAAAGGTCACATTAGTATGAAAGTCACAACATCATCCCAAATTTTTTTGTACTTCCTTTGCATTTTTATGTTCAAAGTTACTTTTAAACTCATTCATCCCAATTTTTTAAAAACAATTTGTTTATTTTTATCATGAAAATTTATTACTCATATCCAAGAATGGGCAATATTTAATGCTATAATAATTGTTCCTGTCAGAATTTTCAAACATTTTCACTCTGTTGTAAAAAAGAAATGTGAAAAAACATTTAACAATGAATATCAGAGTCTATGTTTAAACTCACACTAATGGTGGGGGCAAGGGACAAATTTGAAATGGTGTCTCACTCTGAGCAACTTAACATACCCTACAAATATTGTTAGTCAGTTTGTGATGTTTATAGGCAGCCAAAACTATCTGACAACCCTATATATTTTGCTAATATTTTAGATGCTTACATGTAATTATATTTACTTTCAAAGAAAATGCATATATGGATTGATTTAATAATAATATGTAAATTATAAAATGTTTATCCTCATTTAGTTTGGGAAACAAAGTCCACTGAAAAATATCATAGTATTCTCACACCATCCCATCTGTTTGTGCTCCCTTCCAATTTACAGAACAGAAAGCATCAAGAATATAAAAAGAAAATTTATAAAACTTAGTAACTTCATCCACTGACTTATAAGTTCTAACCTGACTGCCAATAGGGAGTTCCAAACATTGTCAACTTGGTGGCATTTGGAATCAAAAGGGAATTCCTTTAGCAACTTAGTTGCCATATTTGCTTGGACCAGTCATTGCTTTAAAGCCACAGATGTGATGTAGTTCAGTCTTCTCAATAATGGAACACATATAAACAAGATTCCTCCTATTTATTTGTTCAGTTTGTTTTAGAAATATTAAAACTAGACATTGCAAATAACTGGATGCAGACAACTCAGTTTTTATTGAAACAGACTATTCTAGAAATAAGAAATGGACAGGAATTAGTCTGTTTGCTTGTTTACATTAGAAACCTCTGCATTGAAAAGCCAATAATCTGAGAGTGTTAGGGACCCCTTGGAGATAAACAGGTTAGAAATCATTAATCAGTGAATGAAATTTATATGTTCTGTGAATTTATATATCACTGATGCTTAGTTTTTAATATTGGTAGTGGGGTACAAACAAAGGGAAGAATATATGAGTACATGTACTATGATTGTTTACATCTTTTCTGGTACTAACTGTGTAACATGAGTATAACTTTATAGAAAAAATCTGCAATTACCTCCATTCAAATTATTTGAACATGTTGAAACAATATTTTCTGTTAATAACAGCAGCCTGTCAAAAATGTGTTTATGGCAATCAAGTATATATCCAATCTATTTTATAATCCTCCTTTATTTTTGTTGTAAAACTTTGTGATGCTGTATTGCAGTTAATTATAATATACCTCATGTAATATTACACAAGCCTAATATGCTTATATTATATACATGATATGCTAATATTATATACCCTGTGTAGCATTACATATGCCTGATATGTTAATATTATATACATGATATGCTAATATTATATACACAGTGTAACATTACATATGCCTGATATGTTAATATTATATACATGATATGCTAATATTATATACCCTGTGTAACATTACATATGCCTGATATGTTAATATTATATACATGATATGCTTATATTATATACCCTGTGTAACATTACATATGCCTGATATGTTAATATTATATACCCTGTGTAGCATTACATATGCCTGATATGTTAATATTATATACATGATATGCTAATATTATATACACAGTGTAACATTACATATGCCTGATATGTTAATATTATATACATGATATGCTAATATTATATACACAGTGTAACATTACATATGCCTGATATGTTAATATTATATACATGATATGCTTATACTATATACCCTGTGTAACATTACATATGCCTGATATGTTAATATTATATACATGATATGCTAATATTATATACCCTGTGTAACATTACATATGCCTGATATGATAATATTATATACATGATATGCTAATATTATATACCCTGTGTATCATTACATATGCCTGATATGTTAATATTATATACATGATATGCTAATATTATATACCCTGTGTAACATTACATATGCCTGATATGTTAATATTATATACATGATATGCTTATACTATATACCCTGTGTAGCATTACATATGCCTGATATGCTAATATTATATACATGATATGCTAAAATTATATACCTTGTGTAACATTACATATGCCTGATATGCTATTATTATTATATATGCATAATAATAATGATAATGATAATAATAATAATAATAATAATAATAATAATAATAATAATAATAATAATAATAAATAATATAATAATAATAATAATAATAATAATAATATAATAATAATAATAATAATAATAATAATAATAATAATAATAATAATAATAATAATAATAATAATAATAATAATAAAGACTTTATTTAGAGAAGGTAACTCAATTAGTTACAGAACTAATCAACCTTGAGGCTTTCTTTCTGTTATGTACAATATATACAGTACATACTACATGATGTAGCTAATATTATATACCCTGTGTAACATTAAATATGCCTGATATGTTAATATTATATACATGATATGCTAATATTATATACCCTGTGTAACATTACATATGCCTGATATGCTAATATTATATACATGATATGCTAATATTATATACACAGTGTATCATTACATATGCCTGATATGCTATTATTATATATGGATGATATGCTAATATTATATATCTAATGTAAAATAACATGTATCTGATATGCTGCTAATATTGCATAGCTTGTCTAAATACCATGTGTAAATGCTGCTAATCTTATATACCTTGTGTAATATTATATATGTCTGATATGTTATTAGCATTATACATGCTGTAATATTACACATCTTGTGCTACAATGCCATGATGTTTACACCTGTAAATGACATAATTTCAAGTTAGCCCTGTAAACATTTACCAAACCTGCCTTCCAATTAAATGATAAATAAAGCACATGCAATTAGCTTTCCAATATTTTTGTTTTCCCAAAGAGGAAAATAATGTCAGTCACTCCAGCAACATTGTGAAAGATATCCAATAACTTTCAATAGGCTTAATAAAATGTAAGCTTGTTCTTAACAACATCACTTTTTCTGTTCACATTGACTGACCAACATGGATCCCAAAACACACTTTCTGAGTCTCTATAAAAACAACACAATCTGGAAATAAGGCAGGTATGACGATGTGTGCAAACGAACAATAATTTTATACATCTGATCAATGAGAGTCTTATGGGAAGCAGATTTTCCTTTCTTCCTATAAAGTCTTCAGTCTTTTATTTTTTAAATTTTTTATCTTCTTTGGGAGGTGTATAAAGCATAGCACTAAACTTACCAATTTCAGCTGCTCCCGCAAAAGTTGTTCTTGTTTAATGTAACCTTGGGACACCATCCAGAAATAGTACATTATTAAACTGCAAAGATGATGGAATAAGTAGATTATTAAGCTGAAGAAACTTATGTAGATAAAATTACAGAATCAAGTTTGTGTATACTATATTACAGAAAAACTTAGTATTATCTGTATGCATAAGGGGACTAATCTGACCTCCTTCTTGTTAATATAACAAGCAGCATGGCTAACTTTAGGGTCAGTTCCTTTATGGACAACTGTTCACTGTATTGTAAATAGAGAGTTAAATTCTAGCTGCACAACACACGAATGAGTGTTTTGGAAATGAAGGCATAGCAATGAACATTTGTCTCATAAATCTCTTGAGTAAAATATTATTACTTAGAAGTAAGGCTAACTAATGATGAAATTGAAAATGTTTTTTTAGTTGATGTTCTCCATGAATTGATGGTGATGAAGGGAGCCCTGTCTGACAATCCTTGACCTTTGATTGCCATGAATTGATGATGATACAGGCAGCCCTGTCTGACAATCCTTGACCTTTGATTGCCATGAATTGATGATGATACAGGCAGCCCTGTCTGACAATCCTTGACCTTTGATTACCATGAATTGATGATGATACAGGCAGCCCTGTCTGACAATCCTTGACCTTTGATTACCATGAATTGATGATGATACAGGCAGCCCTGTCTGACAATCCTTGACCTCTGATTGCCATGAATTGATGATGATACAGGCAGCCCTGTCTAATAATACTGATTTTTGATTGCTATCCTGTCAAGAGGAAATTGAAGATCAATTTATGGAGGGGATGTTGTCATTGTGGATGTGTGCCAAGTGCAGAATCTATTGTGGGCAGGGCTGCAGAAAACAAGGACTGACTAGAAAATGCAGAAGGCATGGAACCTAAGGCTATGTTGTTCGTAGTTAAGGAGAGACTACAGCATGCAGGAGATTGAGAAACCAAGGCTGTTTTGACCATAGTGAAGGACCAACTACAGCATGCAGGTAGTTGGAAAACAGTGAAAGACAAACTACAGCATGCCAGGGGCTGGGAAAACAAGACTGTGTTGGCCATTAAAAATGTTGTTACCACAATTGGATCTGCTTTGTCTTGGGACATTTTGCTTTACCACAGCTCAAAACAGTCTGAAAGCAATAATGGCAGCTGTAATTCTACTTGAGGAAAAAGGCATTAACTGCTACAGCTATCGGGTCCTGTCTATATGAAACATAAAGTGGAAGTTGGTGAATTAGACACAAAAGCATATAAATCTACATCCATAAGCTTTTGTTATATCATTAAAGACTGTCAATCTTCCTTTAGAATCCTCAATTAATTTTCTAAACAATCTCTCTCCATCCCAAATCAGTGTTCATAACAAATCAGAAGCACTAAATAACCAGATATTTTTGATGATACACCACAACCAGATATCATGTATATACAGTGGCTTCAGAGATGCAGCAAAACTAAGTAAATTCCTTTAAATGAGGGCCTCAAGGTATATTAGTTCTTAGCTAATTGAGTTACCCTCTTTAAATAAAGTCATAATAATAATAATAATAATAATAATAATAATAATAATAATAATAATAATAATAATAATAATAATAATAATAATAATAATAATAACATGATAATATATGCAACATAAAAAGCAGGCTTTCAGTTCCAAGAAGTTAATATGAGATACTTTGTCCTCCTGATCCCAATGACCACCTGTTCAGCTTTTACTGATGAAATCAACCTGTGGCCCACCATACAAGACTACTTTATAACTAGAGTGAACATTAGATATCTACCAGGATAAACACTGACTGACCTTAGAAGAAAATGATAAATAAGCATAAAAATCACCATGGTGTATCTTTACTTGTTAATCTTTGTCATGGTCTAATTTTTTATGATATGAAGTTGCATACTCATCACTTAGTTCACTAGCAAGTTAGTTTTCACCATTAGTTGAGTCAATTCATGAATAAGCTGTTTTCTTTTTCTGTAGTATTTGACAACACATAGCAACCAGACTGTCTCCTCTATCTCATATTAGTCTGACAGCCATTGTGAAAGAGTCCAGCAAAAATCCCATAAAAATTATCTTTGGGTGGTTCTGGGTGAATAGTTAATTCCAATCCATCCAAGTGTATGAACTGTTTCCTGAACATTTTCCCTGCAATGGTCATAATAATCCCTTGACAAACAACTATTGTCGATGTATGCCATATTTGTGAAACCTTTTCATCTCAATAATGCAAAAACTGGCTTTAATACATGTATTTTAGTGAAAACGTGGTGTTGATGCCAAACCATTCAGTCTGCTGGTAAATTCATATTTATATCCAAAAGTGTGAAAACAAAAATAATTTCTATCTGCTGATCTCATAGGAATAGAATAGTAGGCATCCTTTAAATCAACAGATGCAAAGAAAAATTTCAGTACATGGCATTAACAGCTGTTTCTTTTAAGTTTCATTTTTTAAGTGTATTGTTTTTTTCTCAACATTTTTATTGAAATGTTTAAAATCAGAACAAGTCTTACAGAACCATCTTTTTGTAGCAAATGAAAATGTTTTTGAAAACTACTGTACTTTATGATTATTACCTTTTATAAGAAATTTTATGTATTTCAACAGTAATTGGTCTTTTTTCATTAAAAAAGAAATTAATTTGCTTCTTTAGATACAGGCTTCTGTTCTATTTCAATTTTATAATGTTGAACAATGTTCAGAATCCAAGAATCCAAAAGTGATCCTTCCAAACATGCAGAAATTTTCTCAGCAACAAAATTATTAGGCACATTGTTCATACACGAAACATCATATTTACCTTTATTATGCTACATACTATTAACCTGAAAAGATTTTATTGATCCTTCTGATATGTGGAAAATCCTGTTTCTTGTTTTTGAACATTTTTTTTAGCTTTGCCTGCAGAGGTGATAAATTCCTGTTCCAGAAATGTCCTTCATATGAACAGCATCAGCCTAAAAAATGTTCATGAAGACAAACTCCTGGACTGAATCCAAAGGTAATTTCTAGAGATTGTGCCATTGTTTTATGAACAGTTCAATACCAGTTGGGACCAGCATTTGCCCCAAGTCTGCAGTTTTTTGCAGTGAAACATCTGCATTCTTTTCTTCTTTGGACATGGCATTCCTGACCACAATGTTCACTATGAGTAAATATTAATTTGTCACAATTTCCGGGTATGGAATACTTCTGCAAAGGTTTAACTTTGTAAAGAGTTAATACTAAACACAGACTTTTATTTACAACTTATGCTTCCACCCACATTTGGACCCACATTTTGCTGATCAAAACAAAAACAAATTTTCAAAACCTGTAATCAGACAGTCATTGTTGTTTGCATTAACCTCTCTGGATTCTGTGTCTGTCGTAAATAGCCCTGTGAGGTCACCACTATTGACTGATATCAGAGACAACCTACCTTTCTTTGTGACCATATCTGAAGCCTTGTCAAACTGACCCAAGTGTGATGTACCTGCAGGATCCTCAGATGTGATTGGCATATGTGACTTACTAGCAAGTCTGGATATTGCTTCTTTCATTCTGGTCACAACTTCCATATATTGCCTCCATTGTTGATACTGCATTGCCAGTACTTTGACCAGTGCAGCCATATTTATGTTTTGGGCAAATGTCACATGACTTTTGTGTTAGAAGAGTCAAACGATGATGTCATATCTTATTGGAGGAATAATGGCTGACTTAAGCTTGCCTGACTGCATGAGCTGCCAACATATGCATCTCTATCTATCACACCTCTATATGCAGTTGTTGATATCAAAAGAGCCCATTTCCATATAAAAAAACTGTAGTGGGAGATATGGTGATGCTATTCTTTCATTTACAACAATTTTTGAGTGTTTCACTCATTAAACGTGTCCCTTCTGGGATCTGGCTTGGCACCCCTCATTGAAAACTTGATGGCAGGTGAAATTCCCAAAGTCTGTAAAGTAACCTGAAATACTTTGCTTCTGCAAAGGTGCACTCCAAGCAGCAAACAAAACTGTTCATGAATGGACAAGGAACAATAACAGCAATAGTTATATGCAGAAAATCATAAATTGTGCATTTTCTTCTTTAAAAAATGCTTCTAAACTGATCACATCGATGCAACCATGGTTTTGATCAGTCACATGACCAATGTCATTTCATGGGATCATGGGGGAAGTGAACATGAACTTAACTTCATGATTTTTTTTATCAATTGTGATCATAACTACTTTGATGTATGACACATAATCATTCCATGGTGCATCCTTCACCTCAATTAACTTCCAGAAATATTTATGGCAGCAGGATGCATGTCATAGATAATATAATTCATATGTACATCAATAAAGAACCAGTTTCAGTTTTGATGCCAGATATATTCCTATTTAAAGATTACTTGAAAGGTTTGTTTAAATGAAAATGCAAGAAAACACCAATCAACATACGAGACAGAGATGCCCATTGATAGTCAGGGAAATCAGGGATGAAAGGGTAAAAATTAGTGATTCTATTGAAAAATTTGTGACACTTAATGCTGCACATAAAAAATCCATATGAAACCTGAAGAATGATAAACTCATTTTAAAACATTACAAAAAATGTCTATGTGCAGTTATATAACACTATTTACAATACACATCATCTTTTAATTGTTCTCCAAACTGCTACTGGTTCTTTTCAGTTTTGCCAAAAGAATTTACAAAATCATTTCCACATAGAAAAGGTCCGATCCCCATTTATCACACCATATGGTTTTGTTTTCAGCTCTCAATTATTTTGGAAGGATTTTTTGTATCTTTAAAACATGTAGGATACATTCTTTTCTTTAAATTGATGAATTTAATTAGTTTTGATTCTATGTAGCCTTCAGAATGGGCCTAAAATCACTGTCTGACATTTTAAAGTCAAAGCACACATGAAAGGTTTACACAAACACCACTGATTACAGTTCACAAGTAAACACAGATGTTGCAGAAATCTAATCAAAAAGAAACAAACACAGTACATCATGATAAAAAACCAATCAATAATGGCATGAAACTGACCATACAATATGAATTATTGGAAAAAGACTGTGAAGAAACCTAACAAACTGTTCTGATTCTAATGGCAGGAAAAGGACTGAAAACACTCTAGTTGTATGCTAGAAACTGATATGTTACAAATTACTGGAAAATTCTTGAAAGGACCAAAACTATTCATATATGGCTTCATCTTCCACCAAATATTTTTTCCAGTTTATTTGATACAAAAAATTTTGATTTTTGCATATGGCAGTGTTATTTGTGAACAGGTTTGGTACCTCAGAACATTCATGCCAAATATGGAATAATGGGCATATCTGCATGTGACCATATGATTAAGAAATTAATCAGAACAATTTGAGTCAAGAGAGTACTTACCAAACAAAGAAAGCAAATGCAACCATCACAGATCCCTTTCCGATGTAGGTGAAAACCAGTCTGGCTTCTTCTGGCCAACTGTTAATAGTGTATGTGATCACAGTAAAGATGAAGTACTCCTCATTCCTGTAATTTCTGAATGGGCCACATGTTCTTGATGGATGAATGCTGTCATAAAAACAAATGTAACAGTCCTACATTACTCACAGCAGAACATCAAAATATTTCAAATATATGAAATTAAGATAAAAAAAATAATTCCATATGAGGATAAACAAAGGGTAATATAAAATACATGTAACATGTTCCTGAAGTAATTATGTTTAATAATTCATACAGCCATAAAACTAAGGAAGTAACTGCATAACTCTATAAACAAATTACCAGGTACTTACATGACATGCATAAGTAAATTATTAAACATAATTGCAAAATTGATATGATTGGCAAACATGAATTTAAAGAAATGTGTTATTGTTTCATGTAACTGTTTAAACAGATACAGGCATTTTTCCCTTTCTTGAAGCAGAAAAGTACTCCAAATTGTACTGTTTTTCTTGCATTCATAGGTTGACTTTAATACAAGAATGATGTACCCAGCATACATGATGTACAAAGAAAAGTAAACATGACAATACTTTGGACTGAATTTGGACCACCTTTTAAATATGTTTTTCATAGACATTCAAAAGGCTATGTGTGTTTAGTGAGCAAGACTTTCACCGTTTCTTGCAACTATGACTACAACCCACAGGATGTATTATTTTCTCAATGATTTCTGGAAAGGATTATTAACAATACTGATGCTTGTTGTTACTCTACTATAGAAACACTAATTTTTTCGGAAAATTAAATTGTTATTCAAATTTTCTTGTCACAATATAATTACTATGATAATAATCTCTCTTAATTAAATAATAATTTATCCAATACACAAGTACATAGTATAGTCCATTATGACACTAACACCAGATAAAACAATCTATTAGTAGCTTTAATTACTGGAAAAATGGAATGCAAGTCACATGACTATGTTTTCAAAGTGGTCTTAATTATTAGATGTGGATCATATGACAAAATATGTCAGCTGTTAATTTGTTTGAGTTGTGGCAGTCCATCCTGTGTTGTTGGTTTCCTCCTGAAAATCAGGCTTCCTCCATCATAATGGGTACTCTACACCGCCTGCATAGAGGCTGTCAAGAATCAGAGAGGTATGTTACCAGACTTTTCTGTGCAACTGAATTAAATTGTATTTAATTATTTAACTCACCTGCCTATCATGTAGATGAGTGGTATTGTTGAGAGTGCAAAGGACAGCAGAAGTACCATCATAAAGAGAGAGCTAGATCGGGATGTTCGGTAGTGCTGATGTGGCACACAGTTCTTCAGCAGACTGAGCTAGTAAAAAAAAGATCACTAATATCAAGATCATTTACAAACTCTCACCATCGCAAATTATACTAAGAGGAATACTTCTGGCTTTTTGACACAGACCTGATTGTCAGCCAATCTGAACAAATGGTTGAAGTGTTTGAAGAAATCAGAGCCAATCAAACAAAACAAAGCCTGCTGATTTAAATAACTATGAATTCAGTGTCTTTGGTGCACATCACTTTTGGAAAACATTGCTTAACAAAATTACATGGAAAAATATGCTTCAAATTGGAGGCAACCATTATGAAAAACACATTTGAATCAAAGCAGGAATTAGCATCTTAATTAGTTTTGTGAAAATAATATAGTGCACAAAAATTAGTTATTTATCAGAATTGGTTTTCTTGTCTGAGTGGCTCTGATTTTTTTTGTAGACTTGAACTAATTGTTCATTGGCTGAGATCTAAAGGTCACACAAAAACTCCCAGCTAATAGTTAAGTGGTTAACATCTAAAGGTAAAAAAAGTTCTAAATCATCCAATGCTCATGATGAATACCTGAGACTAGCACTGCAAACATATTATACATGGATCATAAGTCACATACTTATGCTTTCAACAATACAGTTTTATTTGGGACAAGACTGTTGGCAGTCTGATCTGCATTTTTAAAAAATAGAGGTAAATTTAGCATATAAATGCATTAATACTGTATCTCTTTATGTGAGAAAGACCCTTTCATTTTATTCTATTGTATCAAATGTTTTTAGAATTTCAGGATGTGCACATAATGAAATCTTTTTCACACCACAAGTGTGGATATGACTTTTACCAACATGAAGATATTAAAATATCAGCATAAGCAAAATTACACACTTAAAGCATTATACATAGAAACTATGTATGTATGTATGTATGTATGTATGTATGTATGTATGTATGTATGTATGTATGTATGTATGTATGTATGCATATATATATATATATATATATATATATATATATATATATATATATATATATATATATATATATATATATATATATATATATATATATATCAGAGAATTGCTAATTCTCAATATATATCAATATGATATATATTTCATCCGGATCTTTTTAATTTTATATAATAAACAACAGCATAAAAATGTTGAAAACCTACATTACTACTATTACTACTGCTAACAATGCTAATAGTTCTAGAAGGTGATTCATTTTGTCAATGGCTATTCTCCCTTGAATCCCTCTCAAGAAGTGTAACAATGTACATGATACAAAATATAACAGTAATTACAATTTATTTTAACATGTTTTTATTACTATAACTACTAAATTCTATTATAATCTATTTATTATAACTTCTCTTCTTAAATACTGTAATAGTTTCTGCAGAGTTTACAGAGTGAACACTTATGTTCCACTAAATGTACCAGCATACTGGTAACTTTTCTTAGTTGATCTCAGCTGGTCAGGTATTGAATAAGGCCTGAATAAATCATCAATACACTCTGTTACAGCTCCATGGAGACACTTCTATACAAGAACTGCCTTGTTGAAATCAATCCTTTTGTATTAGCAATGCTTTTGATGAATAATCAATAGATTTATCTAAAATAATGTGCTCCCATTTTCTGAAGTCTATAAATCTCTCAATCTGAGATTTAATACAGTTCCCCCATATACTTCAACAATAATCCATTTTTTGAGGAATATATGTAACATAGATTAGAATGTAAGTTAATCCTTTAAGTAAAAAGTTTTTTTACAAATTTTGATGACAGTGATTTACAAATTTTGATGACAGTGATTTACAAAGCTTGTCAACTTGGTTATTCCATTGTAAATTATTATCTACGGACTCACAGAGAAGCTTTTCATCTTCATTAATTGCCATTTTATTTTGGTGTACCCAACTCTGAACTCTAATAAGGTCTGAGTCTAATCTTAATTTGGATAACTTTAGCAATCAGAACCAGATATAGATGCATCATCTGCAAATAAATCTTTGTAAATTTCATTAGTTAATGAAAGATCACTCACGTGAATAAGAAAGAGGAAATGGCCTAAAATAGCCCTGAATGACCCATGAATGAATGAATGCAATATAAAAGATACTAGAATAAAGATTAGAACTCTAAGACTATTGGAATATGCTTGTTACTAAGCTAAATAAAAATTCTCATGTTAAGAATAAAACAAAACTAGAAATATATCCATATGATATATTAATACCCATATCAATATGATGTAATTTTGAGCCTAGAGACTTTGTATGGCACTGGGGTAGTGTCTCTGGGATCATAGAGAATTTTAAACATCACTCCATGCACTATCTATTCTACATTGTATTGAATAATTAGGTTTATACTCCACCTTTGTTGTTTCTTACATCTTTGATGTTAACTATAGCACTTGCACTCTTATAGTCCTATGTTCTATTTTTCATCTATGATGCTAAACACATCATTTAAAATCTTACCAACTACATGATTTTTTTTTCATCAATAAAACCATTCACCTTTTTTGCCTTTCTATCAATCAAAGTATTTCATTATTCAATTATTACAATTGGATTACAGCATATAAGGAGGCTGGCACATTTAAGACTTGAATGGCTGCTGACATCTGAGTGCTACATATATCCTTACCTTTCCAACACTCATTAATTAAGCCACTGTTAAGACCATCTTGTACTGTCAACTATTATATTAAGATCTATTTCTTCAATTACTCAACTCTGATTATGGATATCAGGAATCAAAAAATCTTTTTATTCTTCTGACACACAATCCTTTCTGAACTTAGAAACTACACAATTATGACATTATTACACACAATTAAATGCTAATAAAATTCCTGTTCATGTACTTTAAGGGTAAAAGTTTTAGTCATAACTCTGAACATTTTCCCCCAAAACAATCAAAACTGATGTTGCCCTAGGTCTTTCAAACATTAGGCCTCATGTCAAATTTGGTTTCAATCCATGATATTCTACAAGTGTTATTGAGCAAAAACTTAAGCACAAAGTTAAAATCAAACAAGGACCATAACTCCATAAAATGTGGTCGAAAACTGTTTAAATTTAACTTGAACCTGGTGGACTTAGTGAAAAGGCTACAATCAAATTTGACTTAAATTTGTTAAAGATAAAACAGAAATGTCAGGGACAGGACTAAAAATCAGAACAAATAAAAACTAAATATTTCCTGTGAGAGCTGATTCAATGATATAAATGTTTTTGTAATTTGTTGCTATATACAGTAAACAAATGTAAATCAGAGCAAAGCAAAACACATGGCATCATCCATTATAAAAATTTTCCAACAGTATTGCCCATGTATGTGCAGCATGGTAAAATATAACAAAGACATTCAATTATTTGTAATGGTGCACATGCATACATACAAAGACATATATAATGTTAGGTATAAATAACAGCAAATTGACAGGCATGTTAATACAAGCTGAAGAAACTAGTAAGGAATTCCCCCATGTCATCATGAATAACACTGTGCTTCAGAAACACATCATTCATATATATATATATATATATATATATATATATATATATATATATATATATATATATATATATATATATATATATATATATATATATATCAGCTTAACCACAGTCAAATGCTCTGATGGTTTACAAAATCTTAGAATTAAATGAGTTTTTAAGAGAAAATTAAATTAAATGTTTGCCGAACACGGCCAAGAAATCACTGAAGTTCACTTGTTGCAATAGTATACAAATTCGGAAAGAAAATATCCACAAAGAACTTAAAAAAGCCACTTGTCCTTGACAAGTATTGACAAATGATTTTTCATTTTTAGAAACAATACGATTGTAGCCACTGTATCAATGTTCTTCTTGCTAGACAAGTAACATTTTCAAACATTTGTGTAAGTCCAAGACTTGTTACAGTTTCACTTGTCTGCCAAGGGTTTATGATATGTACTGAATCACAACCCTGTTTATAGTGCATATTAACTGGTCCTTCTGGAGCTTTTAAACTGCTTATATTAGGAGATTTTCATATACCATATATATAAATAAATATATTTTGGTTTAATTTTGCATTTCTTTATTAAGGTAAGAAAGACATTGGCTTTTGCACTGAGGCAAAGACTCAGCAATACTTTTTAATTATGAAAGATAACTACTTCACTAATTGATAGTCTTAGCTCTGTGGGATTTAATGTCATTGATAGCAGCCAGAACATTTCTTGGAAGAAGAACCTAGGAAAAAGCACTGAAACAGGGAAGCTTTTGGCTAGCTTGCTTACATACCAAAGCTAGGATCTGAGCTGAGATATCCCCACAAGGACAGAGATGAGATGTGACTTATCTGTGAACAGTATATTTGGAAGAAAAAACCCCAGAAAGACCATCAGAAGAACCACCAAATCCATAGGAAGCTAGTGGCATGCCTTCTCACATTGGTCAAGCTGATACTCAAAGCCACATGGACAAAGGTGAGATGTGAGTGACTTATAAAGGCAAGTGCCTTAGACCACTCAGCAACACAGGGTCCTTCATCAACAGAAAGAGATAATATAATATTTCTACTTACAATATCACACAACAAGAGATCCACTATTGTGCCTAGTCCTAGTCCACCTTTTATTAGCAAGAAAGTAACAAACATTAACATTGAGCCTAATCTAAAATATGTGTTAACTCTGACCTTAATCTAGTGTATAGACAGACATGCAGACATAAACACTGATGCCAATGATGGCAAAAAAGATACAAAACTTACATGTATCAAGATGAATTCATTTACCTAGTTCCATGATTCTAGGTCAGATAATATGCATATAACATGCCAAAAAGCCATGTGGTCATAAGTTAAATGCAAAATGTTATTTTTAAGCCAGTGTGTGTGTGGGTGGGGGTGTATGTGTGAAAGATCTTGATTTTCAACATAGCTTTAAAACTTTTTCAGTCATATCACTACAGTGTCTTTAGTGTGGCAGTTTATAGTAATGTCTAGCATTGGAGCATCATTCTGTAGACATGTAGCATCATGTCTCACCCAGTCACATTATCCTGACACAAACCGATCAGTCCTAACATTAACCTCTTATTGCTGAGTGCCAAGCAAGGCAGCTGCTAGTACCATTTTTATTAGTTTTTGGTATGACTTGGTATGTGAGAAAGCTGCCAGTAGCTTCCCGTTTGTCAGTGATTCTTGCCAGGGTTTTTGCAGTTTCTTCCACTTGCTATGCTGGCCACCTTATGCAGCCTATTTTGCACAGAGAAATGACCTTGAATCAAGAACAACAATGACAGTACTGTGCAGCATGCACAGATAGATAAATTATAAAGTTAGTCATTAGCAGTACATGCAAAAACTTAACCTAAGCCAGCAACATATTGAATACATAGCACAATTCCCTTTTCTTGTAAGGGTGTGGTGTTAATAGGGATTCATACATAACCTTGTTTGATGATTCTGCCACAAATAGTGACTGAAACCAAGTCAGTAAAGCATTAAATAAAGGTCACATTAATCTACTTCTGTGGTGAAGTGATCTTTTACTTTGGTACATATAAAATAATATATTAATACTCTTGGTTTTTACAGCGATGCATGTAGTCACCATATCAGGTAAGATTGTATTTCAATAAATGTCTTGGGTATGTAATGTCTAAATCAAATTGACAAATCAACTATAAGACATAAACATACAAACCTATCATATTACTATAAATCTTAAGATGGTAAGAATGTTGTGTTGTTTAGTATTTGCTCTTAACCTTAGTGGGTAAACTCTTCATATTAAGTTGAATACCAGTTAATTCTAAAGTGAATCCAAACTCTCTTTAGTAACATTACGTATAATTCTCAGCTCCACATTATATGACTTTCTGGATTCTCCATTATCAATCTTTATTCACCATTTCAAGCAGCAACCTGTAACTTGAGACTTCAAAAAATTACTTGAAACTGACAAATACTGTCTTTCAATTGGTCAGAATGTCTTCAAGACCTGACCTCAAGTTTTATGATGCAGAAGCTAAGTCCTTGACTCTACAATGTTAGATATTGTATAAATAAATGAGTACAAAAATACATCTACAAATCTCATGCAGGTATATATATATATATATATATATATATATATATATATATATATATATATATATATATATATATATATATATATATATATATATATATATATATATATACACACATACACACACACTTTGGTCACCTTCCTCATGTGCTATGGGAGACTGTTACTATCTAAAACAAAACATAATTCTGTTGTTAAAAAACAAATTACATGTTCAAACAATATCAACTGTATTGTAACTCACATTAAAAAGAATATTTATGCTTATAATTTATACAAGTTTCAATTACTGAGACAGATGCAAATAGTAATTTATTTGAGTCATTTTTCAATAACTTTTAATTTCATGACATCAAATCCTACTTAATACCACTTTATGACCAGCTGGCTAACTGACAAACTCTCCCTATGGAGTAAGAAGATGGGTGGTCAGAAGGAATTGCTTGATGTCAGTGAACTTGTTATCAACCAGCTCAGGCCTATCAACAGTTCTGTTTATAGTAAAGCCTAGCAATAAGTTGGCATGATTATGGAGTACTGTATTTGCCAGCCTATAAGATGATACTTTTTGACCAGAAAATTTTAGCTCGGTCTTATAGTCCGAATGGACTTATATATGGATTATATCATCTGAATTGCTTTATCATATTTTTTGTATGGAAAAAAATTCTCCAAAAGTATGAAAATAAGGTGTAAATATATTTTTGGGAAATAGACCATATATGAAAAATCCCACACTGAGTATTTTAAATAATTACATGATCGTCAGTATTAAAAATTAAGATAGATCTGATGTAATTGCACTAAAGCAGCATGCAGCAGTATTTTACATTGTTTCTAATATATATTGTTTAAATATGATTACATATATGTGCATGATAATTGACAAGTTAGATGAATAACCATGACAAAGACATATTCCATCACAATTTTTTTCTTGAACCTAATGATCAACTAAAACTAAGCAGTTCCTTCTAGTTATCCATTATTCAAGAATAATTCAAATTTGTATGAACTGAACACATTTTCTGCAATCTGATTAGATGTAAATGTTCAAATGATACTGAAATGGAATTTTTTACACATCAATAAATTCTGTGGACTACATTTAGTTTCCTGTTTCCAGATCATTTGATGTGAAGTGATTAAATCTGCTGATCTGATGTTAGAATGGAAGTAAATTGTTATTATAACTATTAAATGATCATAATTGGGTATTTATTGATGTGTAAATTTTACCTAATCACTCACAAAGTTTACATAAAGTCCTTCAGACTTAATCCTATAACCCTATAATCACATGACTTGGTAGTGGTATTTACATTCTAATTAAATATGCTTCAGCTGTATTTAGTCACTCTAAAGTAACACCTGTTTGAAGTCAAGATTTGGCAAATCCAGATCAGATTAGCAAGGTTACTAATATGGAAATGAGTGTTATGAATATCATGCCATATAATGAAAGGAAATGCCAGGCGGTTACTCATGTATATTTCTCAACCTGTGACATCTTTTGAACTTGCCAATGGAAATGACAGCAATTTAAAGTAACATATAGTATCAGCAAAGATAAAAACAATTGCTGCCTAAGTACAGGATGAGCACATACACTTTAAAAAAGATTATTTGTTGGGAATAGAATACTATTTCATTATTAATTAATACCACTGGGCAAGAAAATCCTTTTAGTTTTAGTGAACACTTCCAGTGTTCAAGAATAACCTGGTTTTTTTTAGGTATTTACATGCTAATAAAATATGCTTCAGCTGTATTCATGTTTTACAAGCTAACACCTGTTAGAGGTCAAGGTTTGGCAGTCCAGATCAGATTAGTGAGGCTACCAAAAAGGAAATGAGACTACCCATGGAGAATTATAAATATGGTACCATATAATGAAAGGAAATGCTTGTTACTTATGTAAATTTTTCAACCAGTGACATCTTTTGAACTGTAGCTGATAGAACTGTCAGCAATTTTAAGCATGAGAAAAGATCAAAAACAAATGCACTTGTAAAGAAAATTAAACAGCATGGGATTTAACCTAATTCTATGTGGATATAAATATTGTAAATATAAAAACTCTTAAGGAGTATGGTATGTATTTTAATAAAAAGATTTACTATTTAATTTTTTAATCTCTTTTTGACCAAAGCTTCAGCTAAATGAAGGAGGTAAGATAATAAAAAAAAACATGAGCTGAAATCTCTCTCATATCGGGCAACAATATTTTATTTTGATCATGAGGTGCAAGAAAAACAATGCATGGAATACACATCCCCCCATCTCTCTCTCTGTATTGCTAGTTATCTGAAATAGCATTAAGTGATACCTTTAATATTTATGAAACCAGAAGTTACTACAGTATAATTCCACATAGCATCAAAAATTTTATCCTATTTGTAACTCAATAAAACTTCATTGTAAATTTATGTCGATAGAAGTACATAATACATTTAAAATACTTTATGTGAAACAATGTAGGTACATACAGTTACATTTAATGATCCTGAAAGATTACTGAGCTACAGATAGGATCAAATTCGCAATGCAGTGTGGAACAAAGCAAAAAAAAAAAACAAAGCCAAGTTATTGATTTAGCCCTATCATTTATTCAGCATTGACATATGTGGATAAAGGATGAAAAATTTGCTCATTTAACTTATACTCTGCATCAACTTATAGGCTGGCAAAAACAGTATTTATTTTCAGATATTTAAACAAACTTTTGTTATTTCCCATTTCATTGCTTTTGAGTGGTTTTTTTATCAACAGGTTACACTCTAGTTCAGTGCTAAAAGTATGATGCCTATAGGTTGGCTTTACTTTATTAATCCCCCTTAGAGTACCATGGTCACTCTCAAAAAACATAATTAATTATTCCACTATATTTGTTAAATTTTCTTCTGTTATTGCTACTTTATTTGTATCAAGTGGTGCTAGTTTCTTGCTGTTGAGAACTTATAAAATGTGATTTTTTTATCAATCAAAACCAAATGTTTTGTCTCTTGCACCATATTTTCACATACCTTAGGTCACTTTTAAAGGCATGCCCAACTTCATCAAGTGAGGTACATTACTATAATCAGAAATTCAATAGAGCTTCAACAAGGTTTACGTGACACTTTGCTGATGAATTCTATATTAGTAAAATAAACCAGCACATAGACAAAATGTCACTATATTTTAATGTTTTCATGACACACATTTTTTCTGTTACTATTTATTTTACCTTCGGCTTTTTGCTAAAATTAAAGTACAAAAATGTTTGGAAATGGGTTATATTACTAAGATGGCTAAAATCCACCATGTAAGCTGCTGCCATCAGTACTAATATCTTACACTATATAGAACATAAATGGCATTCACTAGTGCCACTTTTTCAGAAAAGGAACATCTGGCTACAACATTCAAAAAAGCTAGTTGGAGCAGAGACTCTATCTTCCTGAAATATTATCAGAATCTTATCTCATCAGACTTGTAATTCAGTGTAAACCATTGAAATCAGCTGCATCCCATTGTTATTTTACTGAGTACATACGTTCATTACGTTCAGTTATGATGCAGAGTGATTTGCCTTTTTTTTACTCTACTATACTTCTGTAAAAAGATGCACTCTAGTGATAAATATCATGTAGGGTGCTTGAGGGTACAAAAAGGTTTAATGAAATTGGAAAATTAAATGACACTTATCGAACTGAAGTCTGATGATAATTTCATTGAGCCATATATCCTTAGGGATTACACACCCACACACCCACCCCAGTTCTCATCATATATATATATAGTGACCAGTCATGTGACCTATTCATCATCTTGTGTGATCCCTAAGGCTTGGCACATATCGTTTAATTTTCAAATTAAATATTGTACCTTTCAAAATTGACCACATGTCTATTAATCCACACTATGAATTTTTGTACACAATAGTCCCAAAGGTACCCAACTTTGGCATCATTATAATTGTTCGATCAAATGTATTTCTCTAACTGCATCTCTTCCATATGTCCATGGTTTTGACAAAATTATGTTCTTAACTTGACAAATAATTTAAATATACCAGAGCTTTAAGTGAAGCTTGTTTATCTTACATTTGCAAAACTTATTAAATCTCAGTCTCAAATTGTATAAACTTACCTTTTTAACATAAAAAAATATAAAATATGTCAAGCAGCACATTGCAGGTATCAAAGGGCTGAAAAATAATCCTAGCCTGAAATTGAAAAATAAAACAAAGCTTCAAAATGACATAAAGCTTCAAAATGACAATTAGTCATTAACCAAAAATTATGAAGTTCACCATCATGACATTTTAAAGACCTTCAATTATTGCTTTTTAATCTATTAACACTGATACTTCTGATATGGACTAGCTGATTTCATATAGATATATTTCCATAAAATGTCAAACTTTGGATGTTTTTTTTATATCTGCAGAGTATCTTTGGATTTTTCTGAAAATGTGACCATGAATGAAAAGAAGTTATATGTCGAAGTTTTTCCATATACTGCCATATATCTGCCATCCTTGAATTGATGAACTTTCCATGCATAATATGTTGTTTGAGACCTGCAAAGAGAGTCTCTTCTCCTAAAGGAGCAGCCCTAAGAAAGTTCTTACTGTTTTGTCAGTAAGACTTTCAATGTGCCCTGAGCAAGGTTCCCGTAGAGGTGAAGCTGCTTTAGCAAGCAATGCACTGTGGCTAGTGCAAATATTCCTACTTTAGAAATCTGAAGATGGCTGCTGAAAAAAGATCAGCATGCACAGGTATTACAACAAACATATTAGTTCTGAGCTCCAATGCCTCTGGTATCTTGATTAGAAGGTGAGCTAAGGTCCCTATTCCCATATGTGATGTTTCTGCAGCCAAATTGAGTGGGGATGAAAAGGCCAAGCTTGAGAGTGAATGTGTTAGCTTGATACTGAAACAAGCAGTTGCAGCATAGAGGAGTGAAACGACCAACCTTTATGCTGCCTGTTGAATTCCTATCTTCTTGAAAACCTTGGTTGAAGTACCCTCACCATCATCAAATGAGGGATCAAAAGATCTGGTTGTGATGCACCCCCCAAAATCCTCTCCAAACTGGTATTTTCTTGTCCTCCACTGCCAAAACTTGGGACATGAATCCAGGAGAAGAAGATGGTAAACTCTGTTTATAATTTATTAAAAGACTATATCTCTTCCTCTTTCTCCACTGTTACTGATGGGTAGCAGGATTCTGGGGATCAAAATGAGGGGAGGATATTTGGACCATCTGAAACTATTCCTCAACAAATTTATTCTACCAAAACTGCAAGGACATCATCGTCCAGCCCCCCACTCCTGAGTGGTGAAAGGACTTGCCAACTCCATGTCTCTGGTAAGATGGAGACTAGGGATAAGGGTAAGTAAAAAATAGAAAGAGAAAGAAAGAGACAAAGCAAGAGTTTGTATTCAGTTCATTAAGCTTAATTATCAAAAGTTTCATACTCTGTTACCTCAGTACTTATGTCAACACCTCTATTTTGCATTTATTCCTCAAATCAATCTCAGTAATTTCCATCTTGAAGTCAATGTCAAGGTCAGTCACACATTTTCTTGTGCAGATATTAGTATGTGAATAAATTATTTAAAACATGTTTTGACAAATAGAAAGTAAATATTTATAATTATATTAGAATATTGCAACCTGCTGATTTTCAATGCTTTCTGTTACTCAATTTAAAATCATAGGGTCATAACATTCTAAAGACACATGTCAAAGAATTATTAAGAGTTATATTATTAACCATGATCACCTAGCCACCTTCAAGTCTACAGAATATTACATACATGCCAAGTTTTCTGGAAACAAATCAGGGAGATTTGTGTTCAAAATCAGGAAGATTGGGTCCAAATCAGGGAAATTAGCATAACGACAATTTTTCTCATAAGTTCGCAAACTCTGGAGAGGATGGAATTTTTCTTTTCAACCATTACATTTGCATTGTCACTACTAAACCCTACTAGGTTCTGTCTGTTTGTTAAGACTTCTTGAAGACAGTTGAAAAGGTTTTCACCAGTTCCAATATTGCAAATGGGCATAGCCAGGAATTTGGTTGTCACTCTGTGAATGTCATTGTCAAACACCCTTACAAGTATTGCTACACACTTTTCATCACCACAGTCTTTAGACTCATCCATCATCACTGAGAAAGGGTTTTCTTAGCATAGTAAAGTTACTTGCTTGTCATACATTGGACCCAGTGCATTGTTAACAATGTTTGTTATATTAGTTCTTTCGCAGTGAAATTTCTGAGTAATTTGCGAGTCAGGAAACATAACCTTAACAGCTCACTAAAATACACAGCTCAGCAGCCAAGAATGGTAAATTATGCTCTGCCACAAAATTAGCAAACAGAACCTCTGCTTTAGTGACACCATCTACTGATGTTGGTGCAAACATTTGCATTACTTTAGGCACATTATATGATGATTTCTCATTTGCAATGTCCGGCATACTTTTCAAGTGCCTTGCAAGATAATTTTTCCTCCACTAGAAATGTTCGAATGTGTGTTGCAAGCTGTGTAGTCCAAGTTTCATCTGACCCATTCCACCCCATTTTTGATATTTAGACATTTATATTGGTCTGTAAGGTCAGAGTCCAATCCCTATTGAAAAGTTGGAATTCATTGGCATAGGCTAGTCGCTGACTAGAATGTCTAGCAAACTTTAAAGACCTTTCATCAAAATATACCTGCATGAAATCTATAGGAATATGATTTATTTTTTCAGATGTGAGGAGTATAGCATTCATTATATCTTTAATCCACTGACAGACTAGCTGAAACTACAGCACTGATGAAATTTGACCTGTAACTTGCCATTTGTATTCCGATTCACATGACTACACAAATCTCACAACCTACAAGTCACTGACATCAGAGGTCAAATGGTCACATGTATAGAAGTACTTCAGAGTATAATTTTCAATGGGGACAAATTAAATCTGAGGTTTATTTCTCAAATTATTGTTTTAGCTGGAAATACATATGCATGGCAGGTTTTTTTCTAATTTCCCAGAGATCTTGTCAGCAAATCGGTAGATCAAAAGATGGGGTCAAAAAAAATCAAAAGACTCCTGGACAAATCGGGAGACTTGGCATGTTATGATGTTATGCATAGAAACAATCCTTGCCTACAGTCTGACTACACCTCCCTGTTTGTTTGTATCCCCCTACCAATTTCAATAACAGTATTCTTTAATGTGATAAAAAGTGCACTGAATCCATGTGAAAGGCAAATCTGTAATTGTCACTCTTTTCCTTTGCTTGATTCAACATTGTAAATATTGGAAGCAGACAACATAGTATTCTATTTAGTTCTACATGCTTTGATGTGTAGTTGTGCCTACACCCCTTCACTGAAAGTGGACGTGTCCAGGAACTGGAAATGACTGGCAAACAGGTTGTCTTTTACACTAAAAACTTCTATTTGGAATGAAATGCATTGATGATAATGGTGTTAGGGTCCCACCTGGGCATAATCAGATTTGAAATTATAAATCAATAAATGAACTAAGTTCTTTGCATCTTCTATCTCATTTGTGCTTTTTGTATTTGAAATTGGTAGGGGGTACAAACAAACAGGAAGGTATATTCAGACTATAACAGAATTTTCCAAGTCTACAATTTTTGCACATTTAAAGCTCACAAACGTTTCATGGCTTGGCTAGTACAAATGCCCATAGCTATGTTAGGATAAATATTACAATTTAATTGATAAGCTAAAATATTCAACAAATACTTGCACAGATTGGAGATCAAAACACATTCAGCACATAACAAGGTTCTCACAAAAATGCTTATTGACATAGCTGTAACAGTACAAGGACATTTTTCACATTTTAATGCAAAGAGGTCATATTGCAATTTATGATGATTATACTGAAACTAAATTAAACAAAAGATGGAATCAAAACATGGATTTCACTTGACAAGACCTAATGAATTGATATTTCTTATTGAAGTATTGCCACCAGCAGGAAATAGTGACATATTCATTGAAGTACTAAGAATGTTGCTTGGAAAGAAAATTTAACAAAAAAATATCGTTTCTTACAAAATGCTGAGAATTTCATAACGTGCTTCAAATTCATGGGTACTAACCATTTCTTTTGATCATACAACATGTGATATATCAGGTATTTTATTGATCAATTTTGATTGCAGTTTTTTTCATGTTCATTGTAATAAGGGTTAAGTTATTGAGATATTTTCTAGTAAAAATATGAGATACACACAGGACTTAGTGTTATATACAGGTTATCCAAGTGAGAGCTATCTTGGATTGTGTGGTACTTACCAGGAATATCTGCAGATCAAAAGGGTTTGTACTTGCGATAAGTGTCCATATATATGAACAGCATTTGTATTCATAGGTTGAGTGTCTGTAAGCAGGATTTGTACTTACCAGGAGTGTCCATAGATGAACAGCATTTGTATTCATAGGTTGAGTGTCTGTAGGCAGGGTTTGTACTTACCAGGAGTGTCCATAGATGAACAGCATTTGTATTCATTGGTTGAGTGTCTGTAAGCAGGGTTTGTACTTACCAGGAGTGTCCATTATGATGAACAGCATTTGTATTCATAGGTTGAGTGTCTGTAAGCAGGGTTTGTACTTACCAGGAGTGTCCATAGATGAACAGCATTTGTATTCATAGGTTGAGTGTCTGTAAGCAGGATTTGTACTTACCAGGAGTGTCCATAGATGAACAGCATTTGTATTCATAGGTTGAGTGTCTGTAAGCAGGGTTTGTACTTACCAGGAGTGTCCATAGATGAACAGCATTTGTATTCATAGGTTGAGTGTCTGTAAGCAGGATTTGTACTTACCAGGAGTGTCCATAGATGAACAGCATTTGTATTCATAGGTTGAGTGTCTGTAGGCAGGGTTTGTACTTACCAGGAGTGTCCATAGATGAACAGCATTTATATTCATAGGTTGAGTGTCTGTAAGCAGGGTTTGTACTTACCAGGAGTGTCCATTATGATGAACAGCATTTGTATTCATAGGTTGAGTGTCTGTAAGCAGGGTTTGTACTTACCAGGAGTGTCCATTATGATGAACAGCATTTCTATTCATAGGTTGAGTGTCTGTAAGCAGGGTTTGTACTTACCAGGAGTGTCCATAGATGAACAGCATTTGTATTCATAGGTTGAGTGTCTGTAGGCAGGGTTTGTACTTACCAGGAGTGTCCATAGATGAACAGCATTTGTATTCATAGGTTGAGTGTCTGTAGGCAGAGTTTGTACTTACCAGGAGTGTCCATAGATGAACAGCATTTGTATTCATAGGTTGAGTGTCTATAAGCAGGGTTTGTACTTACCAGGAGTGTCCATAGATGAAAAGCATTTGTATTCATAGGTTGAGTGTCTATAAGCAGGGTTTGTACTTACCAGGAGAGTGTCTGTAGATAAACAAGGTCCAACACATTTTTAGCAAGATCAAATTCCTGCTGGCCCAGCAATTTCACAAATTTAAGATGATTGAACTTCATGTAGATCAATCTAAAATGGAGACAAATCTTAAAAAGCTTTCTGTTTATTTAAAATGTCACATTAATAAGGAAATAAAAATGTCATAAAATTAGCCATATTAAGAATGGAATACTTTTAGAAAGGACTCAAGTCTCACTTCTTAAATTTTACCTTTCAAAATATTCTTTATAGTTTCATTTCTAAGAATGGTGTCATATTGAATTATGGAGGTGGTGGAAGCAGTGGTGTGTCTGTGTGTGTGTGTTACACCCATATACAGAATATCATTGTTATAAAATTAATTTTAGATCCATGGAAATAAAATATCTGGGTCATGTGTTTGACTCCTGTATTTGACTAGCACCTGGGTAAGTGAACAGACATATGGTGGGGAGTGTCCAGACCAACCTACAAGCTTTCCATCACATTTATGGTTCCCCAAAATATCCACAACTATACTTTTTACCATGGTTTTCTGTGGCTCCCAACAAGAATAAAATAAAAATAATAAAAAAAATTAATAAATAAATTGTATACCATAGATATTTTTATAGATGCTCCAGGACTAGAGAAACTTCCAATTTAAAGGAGTATTGAATAGTGTGTTTCAATGTTTGACTGAAAAATGTCAGTAAATTAAGTTGTTTTTATGTTTTAAACAGTCACCGTATTAAACATGTACTGTTTTAATTATTTGGATGTACCATAAATGATATATATACATATATATATATATATATATATATATATATATATATATATATATATATATATATATATATATATATATATATGGATCTATAAGCCTCAATAAGGTAGGAATTTCTTTTTATGTACACACAAAAAAGTGTGTAATTTGTTATAAAGTTGATTGTAGAAATCTTAATTATCACACTCAAATACAGCAACCTTTGCCACATCTCTGAAGAATACAACTATTCATACTATTTGCTCCTGAAATCCCAACTTCTAAACCTGACCCCAGTGTCACAAAAGAATTGGTAAATAAGGCAGCTGTAGCAGTTGGTTGGGATGTTGGAAATGTTTTGGTGGCCCTGCCCAGTAAATCTGGCACTAGTGTGTCATTCATTCTAAACTGGGAATACCATTTGATGACTGGAAATTTTGTGGTGCTTGTCATTATGACAGCAGTTTCATTCTCTGCAGTTCTCTGACAGTACATCAGGACTTTCAGACATCAGAGCAAATGTTAAGACAGTGATTGACAGTTGTTAAATGTAGGCTCATAAAAAATAACGGAAGAAAAGAGAAGCCAATAAGCTTTGTAAATTTTAAAAAATGATTAAATTCCCTAGAAAACATAAAAAAATCAGACAATAGGGCTTACGGTTTGTGAATATCATCCAAAATTTTATCCTAGGATTGAAAAATATGTCATATCACTAACAAGTTCTAATTAAATTTAGGTTTGAATCTCAATGAAATTCCAATATGGAAGACAATGACGTCAGATGAGGTCATTGTACTTATGGCAACTGATCCATTATTGAATCAGTTTATAATGTTTACATTTAGAATTTCCAGAATAAATTTCCACTGAATATTTTTCTACCAGAACTTTTATGAATATGAAGCATTTGTGTAGTTTTCTTGAGAATGAATTATTAAATTCCAAAATATAGACGAACTTCAAAACAAGCAGGCATTAATGATATAAACACCTTATACCCTCAAGGTGTAGGAATATGACTGATCAATCTACTAGCAAATTGGCTGTTTTAAGCCTTGATTTTAGATCACATGGTGGCTCACGTGATGGCTATGTGATTTACTAATTTAAACAGCACAATAAAAAATATGCCATTAAGCACATAGCTAGAATAGCTCTATCTAAGAATCAAACTCTCATGCTGGAAACATATAAAAAAGAAAGGGTGTTTACAACTCAGCTAACATGTGGGCCACAAATGACCTTGGTAATAGCCAATCATTTCCACTTAGTGTTTACAAAATGTCTCAACCAAGGTGAGCTAAAATAAATATGAATCAAGTCTTTGTATTAAAACAAATTTACTGGAAAAAATATAAAATCCAGTAAAAATTATCATTACAAAAAATGTAATTAAACAAAATTAAAATAAAATAGAATATTTAATTAAAAAACCAGTAATTAAATTACATTTACATAACATAGTATCCTCATTGTCTGAGGAACAAATGGCTGAAAATTCTACTGCAAAACTGTCCAATAATAGTGCTGTTATGTAGTCATCATCATTATCTTTGGCTTCTTTTGATGTCTGCACTCTTTGCAGGGTGCTGGTTTCAGCCACTCTCATGCTTTGCTTGGGCATGTCAAAGCTGATTTCTTGTTGCCTTGATGACTGCAGTTGTGGCATACTTGGTACTTGTGCAGGCATCAACGTTAGTAAATACTGTTATACTGCTAAACTTGTCTGCTGTAAGTCTGCCATTATATCCATGTACTGCTGTAGTTTGTTATAATTTCTGTTAGAGTAGTTAAACAAAAGTGTGATTGAGAGTGAATAAGTATGATAATGCAATACTTTTGTCTCTGTGGAAGAAAATGGATTTTTGTCTGGACTATACAGCATATGGTGCAAGTTGTAGCAACAAGTGGAACAACAGTAAAAATGCCATTTGTTCTGGACTCAAGAGGCTACTAGGCCAGTCTAAGATCTATTTTGCATCTTATTCTATTTAAAGATGGATTTAAAAAAATAGAACAGAGAAGAAAATGGATCAATAGTGAGAACCATGGTGAATAAATAATTAAATTAAAAACTATATGCAGTGCAGGGAAAATATGTTTCCTTAAAAAGTAGAGATGCTTTAGTTTTTTATACTGCTGGGAGAAGCAGTAGGTAAAAAAACACTTTTAAATTTTTAAAACAATTTCTTTTGGTTTTGCTATTGGCAGGTGTACCATGACTCTAAAAATCAGAAAACATTTTTCTATATACATCATACTTTTTTGGTTTCTGTTGGTAGCCATGGCAAACCATTATAAAAAGTACAGTTGGAGACATTTGGAAGGTGGGAGGCTGATAGCTCGGTTGGTTTGTCTCCCACCATATATTCTATTTACTTACCTTACTGCTACTGGACTGCACACCTCAACTCAAATATTATAGTTTGCACATTGAAATACTTTAGATTTTAAAGTAACAACAAAATACAATACTGATACCTCTTAAATATATGTACTGCATATTGCAATAATTTAATTAATGCAAGTCCTTTGAGTAAGGTAATTTTGAGTTTGAGTAAGCATTCAAATTTAAGTGCTTAGTGAAGATTGGACCTGACGTCTGACTGACTTACTTGCGAGGGAATTCCCACAGGAAGGTAACAGCGATGACTACGATGAAATTCATGATGACCAGCTTGTATATCTGCTGTCCCAAATAGGTCTCCCAGCACTGCAGAGAAGTAAACTAAGGATTTCAACACTGATTATTTCATGTATCAATACTCATTATTATAACAAACACAAGCAACTGCAATGCCTTCCCATTGTAAATACTCATGCTTTTCAAAGAATATTTGAACCAAACAACCCACCCGATACACCCAAACATAGATTCATAGACCCAGGGGCAAAAGAATCCTCAAAAATGTTATGCATCAGTCTGATATAAATGCATAAATGAAATATGAGGAGGGGATGTAATAACAGATGGATGAATAAAATTATGGGGATATAAATCTTTAATTATGTTAACTTTCAAGTTATTAATGTGCCAAAGTGCATACATTTTGGAAATCCAAAATCTCTTTAAAAGTGACATTACTGATAGGAATGAAAAATCTCACCTCAAGCTGATTTATTTCATTGAAGCTTTTGAAATCAACTGTAGTGAAGTTTATGTTGTTTTCAGTACAATTCTCACATACACTACTGTTACTGCTGTCATGTGTCAAATTCTGGTTTCCACATCGATAGCCTTCATTGTTTTTAATTGTTGTAAACAAAGACAACATCAGTACTCCTAGAGAGGCAAGGCGCAAAAGAACAATCCTGGAAAAAAAAATATTTCAGGCTTCCATAAATCAATATATCTGATGAAATTCATGTCTGACAAATTTTAAGTTTCCCCTCATCCAAGCACATAATTCCATCTTCCTATTAGTATGGAAAATTCCAGAACACTAAGGACTGTAAAAACAAAGACCCAGTCTGACTCCCATGTCAAAAGCCCATAGTATCAGCATATAGATGTTTGACATCTTTGACTTGGACCAAAACTGAGTAAGCTTAAAACACAAGTGTAGGATGGCAGTTGAGAAGCCTGCAATGGTGATAATTGTTACATAGTTATATTTATTAAAATTTATTTTATCCTGACAACAACAATAACATTTTAATAGCAGTATTACATCATTACCTATCACTATTGCCTTGCCAAATTTACCTGGCAGGCTCAGAAATGAGGCTGAAGGTCTCATGGAACTGGTATAAACTGATGTACTAACCCTTATAGTATGGGAGAGATCTGGTAAAAGGTTGGACCATTTTTTGATCTGATATTATCAGGCCCTAGAAAATGCCTTTGCACTGGTGCTCCAAAGATTGATAGTGGTTTTTAGTATTTAACACCATTTATCAGCAAATGATATGCTATACATGGCAACCAGCATATTTGGTGGATGAAGAACAAGGAGACGAGACCCCAGGAAGACCCATGAGAAGCTACTGACATGCTTTCTCACATTCTCATAATACCTGAACCAAGACTCAACTCCACAAGGACAGCAGTGAGATGTAAGTGATCTGTAAAGTCAAGCACCATAGTCCACTCAGCCAACTAGAGGACTCCATGCCAAAGATTGAAAGTAAAAGGAAACAAAAATAGTGTATGACTGCCCAAACATGGCTGTCATAACAAAGTCCAATGAAGAATGATAAGAACTGGAAGTGGGAAAGATCTAACCTGCTGGGCATTAATTATCATGGAAAAAGTTCCCTTTCAGTGAGGGACTGATATTCTCTCTTGATAGTGAGGACAATATACTTGGAGATAATGGCTGCCCAGATAAAAGCAAAGCATTTAACAGGAAGAAAGAGACCCTTCCAACCTTCTCCCATTTTAAGTGGCAAAATAAAATCATACAGTTCAAACTGTTCTCTGCAGCTCAAAATATTTGAGGTCTGATGCAATGGATGGAACCTAAGTAAAAGTACCTGAATGTGACAGACAGCATTGCCTAAATAGCCCTCAATTGTGGAGACTAACATTCTTTCACCTCAACAAAGAAAGAGATGTCTGCCACTTTGTTCAAAGAGGGACAACCAGGATTAATGCACTAACAACTGAAATTTCTCTACTTTGCATTTATACTTTAGAAGTGGACCACCTTCTAGCTGCTGGTAACCTTGCTCAAAAATGGCCCTGGTAAACTGATCTTATGAGATGAGCCAAAAATGATGGTGAAGAAAATGTGCGTTCTTGTGGAGAAGGCAACCGTGTGTAACAAGAGCAGATCAATTCTCTGAGGTAACTTCCAGGGTTCATCTATAGGTTAAGTAGTTTGCTGAATCATAGTTACTACTAACATATAGGGAATACCAGAATTAGCAAACCAGTGATGACCTGACTTTGTGGAGCATTTGTTTTATCACTGTGATGGATTGGAAAACATAGGTGAAACAACAACCCCACCTCAGACTGAAGGTCACTGCCCAGGTCCCCTAATCTTGAACTGATGACATAAAGGGGATTTTACCTATCCTGTCCCAAAAGTTGGCAAGGAAATTCATCCCCATGTAAACAAAAGGTATGATCATCCTGCAAGTCATCACTTTGAGTGATTGAAATGTACTTAGTAGCAATCTTTTGATGAGGAAGTGAAACCTGTCATGCCTTCTGTTGGGGTATCCACATTATACAACTATGAGTGGCAGAAGTGACCTAACTTGCAGACATGGGGACATTTCTTGTCTTTCCTCCTTCTTTTTGTTTGGTTCCACATGAACATATGGGAAGAAAGATCTACTTCTCTGGAATGAACAACCCATGAGGATGCATTAATTTAAGGGAATATGGAAAAGGGAGTTACACCAATCCAATATCCAACCCTTGTTGGACAAGAATAAACAGACTCTCTATCCCCAACAAAACTGATCAGTAAAATGGAAGCTGGGTTGGGAATCGCTATGGGACTTTTATGCGCCACCATTTTCCCATATTTTGTAACATTCCTGAAAAAAAAAATGTTTAGAATGCAGAAACTAGAACTCTCAAAGAAATAATTATATTCAAATGTTTGATTTAGAAGAAGTGCATACAACTTTTTGATGCAGCAACTAAAACTGCATTGCTTAAACAAGACTTATTTGAAGCTTTGCAATAAACTTATCTGGATTAATAGTACATCCAAATGTATTGGCAAAGCAGTGCTATAAAAATATTTCAGTGCAATAATTGAGCATACTGCTAAGCATGTACCTATCAGTTTCCACAATAATTATAAAAAAATTGAGTGCACTGCCAATACAAAGATGTATTAATTAAAAATGTGCAAAATTGAGGAACAAATGAGGAATAAGACGCCAGAACCAGAAATGGGTATAATTATGTAATGTTGACAAAAATATAAAATTGTGCACTGCTGAAGCAAGAAAAAATTATATCAATACTGCTAAGGAGGAATTAGCTTAAGGAAGGGGTTAACAATGAAGAGCACCACTAGATGAACAATTGGCACAGTCAAGTTCCCTAAATGATAAAGATAGCAAACTTCAAAATCAAATAATGCAAGGAGTGAGGGGATAATCATTCAGTTAAAATAGAAAATCATAATAAATTTTAAAAAAAATGGAATTAAGTAAATGAGGTTAATATTGTCTGAGAGGGAATTAAATCTAACTTAGTACTGCAAACATTGTTGTGATCACACTTAAACCTTTCTTCATCAGTATATGAAATAATTTGAATATGTTCCATAACTTAAGCAAAAATAAATATTCTATTTTGATATCACAAAAAAATGACATGAACAAGAAGTAGCTACAAATACAGATGCACAGAAAACCCTAGAAAGGAAATTGTCTAAAATGATTCTAAAAGAATAAAAAAAAGTGCATTTAACATATGCAGGATAAATGATCTACTTTCTATTTAGTGTTTCTTGAGAATATAGTTAAATCTGCTCCTACAATTTCCAGAAAATCATTTCATTGTTCATTGATTCTGGATATAAGGTGCGAATTCATCCACTAATGTAGAGATAGAGGATGACTTTGCTAAAATGCAGGGACATTGCATCTCGAATTCACATGTGAAGAACCTGTTTCCACACTCATAGTGCATCAAGGGCAGCTTTGTCTACTTGCATCATATACAGTTTTCATTGTGTGCAAGTGTTTGTGCATTAATTTGGGGCTAGTGTATAGTGTATATGTCAGTGTATTCCTTTCAGATGTAATCAGATTCTTTCTATGGATGCATTCCTCTCCGATATCTTCAAGAGTTGTGTTTCTTTGGAGGATATACATCATTTTCTATTGTGCTTAGTGTTTCAGACATATCTGAAGTTTCAAAATTCTTTCGATGATCATCACATCTGTTTACACTATGCAATGTACTTTGGACCAGTAGTGTGCTTGCTGTGTATATGTCATGCTTTGTTTAAAAATACATTAGGCATTCATTACTCCTATCGAGCCTGAATAGTTCAATCAAATCACTTACTCTCTGCACAACAGTCATTTATTCTGATCTGAACTGTATATTTTATTCCATTAACTTTATTTGTGTCTATATAGTTGCACTATGTGACATGCATACAAATCATTTCACAATTTTGCTTTGTAACAGCTATACAACTATACAGAATGATTGGAGTCTCACACCTAAAGGACTGCATTTGAGACAGTGAACTGGTAATATCATATGCGGTGCTGAAAGTATATATTTTATTTGTTTTTTTGCACCATGACTGAAGTTATATCACAGGTCTAACAGTGCTTTTCATTTATTTTTGTATTAATAATTATGCATGTATACAGATTAATGTGGTAAGTCAGTTTCATACATTATTATTGTATTTTATTCCCTACTTCAATGGTGTCCTTAAAATAATCACTGTTCATGTATCTTCATTGTCAACTGTCCATTTCCCAGAGTGCTTATATCATGTGTCATTTGCATGCAAATTTTAACAGCTATGTTAGCACACTCTCTTTCATGCAAGTAAGTTCCTTGGAGTTCTCTGCTGCATACTACTCAAGTTGTTCCATTCTGAGCATTTGGGCATTCTGTCCCCAATCCATTCACCATAACAGATTAATTTCTGAGAAATTTCATCATGACAAGTTATGGTGACTCTGCCTCAAAATATCAGCATTTCTCACATGGGTATTGTGCAAATTTGCAGTTTCAAATTCATAGTCAACCCATCCATCATTCCATATAATTGAATTGTGCAAATGTTATAATGATCTAATAAATATATCACATATATTTATTAGATCATAAACAGAAATTAAGGTTGTTCAAAAAATATTTTATACAAAACCTAAGAAATAATTGCATTTTATCAATTTTTGGTGACTTGGCCATTCTCCAGAAATTTAAAATCCAAAATAGTTGGGTCCAAATCCCATACATCATGTCAAAAGACAGTATAACTTGTAATGTATTTGCAAATGAAAAACTAAATTTAATTGATTTCCTCCTTTATCTCTCAAACACCACCCATTTTTATGACCCTGTCTTGAACTCTGTTGATTACTTTATGAAAAACTGAAAACACTGGGTATGTTTGATCAAAATTTCATTAAGAAGTAACAAACTCTGTATGGAAATATGTTAATATCTTACTTCATCCTGTTATGTGACAATGACTCTTACTCAGTAGCAAAGAAAATAGTGAAAGCCATCTATCTTTGTATAATTTAAGACAATAACTTATTTCCCTAGAAAATAATGAAAAAACTGGTAAAAAGGACTTACAGTTTGTAAATATAATCCAAAATTTAATCCTAAGTCCTATCACTAAATAGTTCTATTAGAATCCAGGTTTGAATCTCAACAAAATACAAATGTGGAAGGCAATAAAGTCAGATGTGGTCCATGAAAAATATCAACAATTCCTCAATTGAATCACAGATTTTGTTTCCAAATAATTCCAGAATAAATGTCCATGAATATCTTTCAGAATTTTTCAATAAAAAAGTCAACTTGTTGAATTTCCAGGAAAATGAATTATTAAATCCCAAAAAATTCAGATGAAAAACAAACAATATGGTAACAAATAAAAAAACACCTTGTTCCTTCAAGATGTTAAAACGACTCTGACAGAAAAATATTAAGAAAGCATATTTAAACCACAAAAACATCATTTCAGTCTCACGAGATGGGTTATGTGGTCTCTTATTACAAGAGATCTATCACGTACACCAGTGTAACCCCATTTAAGAACCAATAAAAAAAACATTGTTTAAACATGGTGATCACACAAGCAAAGTATGGTCCTAATACTGACCAATCTTTTTAACTTCATGTTTACAAACTTCCCAACCCACGACAAACTATGTTAACTAAAAATAATTATTTTTATGTTAACTAAAAATAATTCTTATGTAACAAGTTTTATGTCTTAGATAAACAACATTTAATAAATGAAAATATTGAATTACTCAAAAAGAATTTCAAATCTATGCATTAATCATTACAATAAAATGTAATGAAACAATAATAAAATTAAAATTTTTATTTAAAACTAACACATAAGTGATTTAATTACATATACATAACAATTTCCTTGTTGTGACCTTGACCCTTGGGCATGCAGTATAGCTGAATACATGGGATACTGCCAAGTCAAGATGTGAAACTGGTAAAAGTTTCATTAAAATATATTCAATGGTTCAAAAATTTTATAAGTACATGTACAGAAGTCACAGATTTATATTTCTCTTGCCATGACCTTAAGCTTGAGGCAGAGGGTATTGCAAATGTATGTGATACACTGATATATAAATGGTTAAACTTTCATTATGTTATTCAGTGGTTCAAAGATATAAATCAAGGAATTATATTTTCTCTTCCAATGTCACTTAAACTGTGCAGGTGGTGTAGCTATGGTACATGATACACCATCTAGTCATGTGACATTTTTGGAAAAAATTCCATAAAAATCTCTCCAAACTTTACAATATTATGGACCAAAAAAGCAAAGGTTGCCAAGAGTACAAACAAACAATGCCATATCACAGCTGACTTAAGAGTTCAAGCATATAAAAGAATGATAATTATCATCTCAATGAATTCTTTTTCAAAGTTCTGGTAAATAATGAAATGTCAGAAAAAGTATATTTGGTGAGAAATTACCCGACCGAGCAAGCAATCACAAACTGTTATATCAAGGCATGCAATGCCTTATTTACCATGACCAACTGCAATTATATAAGCTTACCTTCAGATCATTATAATTTAGAATTTCAATAACTGTAAGCACACAGTGTTACCATCACTTCCATGATGTAGGATACACCTACTTATTGATCAGAAGAAAGATACTTCTCAAAAATCCACAAATATACACCTATGACTGAAATTGTGTTAACTCTGGAATGAAGCAGTCATTAAGAATGCATAATGCATGAACCTTTTATACTGTTCACTGCATGCATCAAACCTGTCATGATTGACAACCCACTGATTAGTACAGACAGTCATTGGTCCAAAGAAAATAGAGCAACCTGCTAAAACTGACACAATTAATACCTGAATGAAAAGAAAAGGTGGATGCTTCCTGTGACAAGATGAGGAGCTCATCAGAAAGATAACACAATTTCTGCTACAGGCTTAAATAACTGTAGGATTACTTTAAAATTATTGAATGGCTTTTGAAAACTTACATATGAATAAATGAAGTTATTAAAATCAGCATTACAAAAAAATATTCTTTCACAGAGATAAGCATTCATAAGCTATGTCTTTTTGCTGACCTGAAGAGGGTGAGCCTGATCTGAAATTGGGGAGTGTACTCCTCTGCAAGGATGAGTTTGGTAAAGATAATGGGGACGATTGTGCTAAGTAACGTGATGGTCACGGAAGGAAGATACTGGACCAAGAGCACGAGAATCTCTGTTACCTTTTTAGCTTCATTTTGCAACTGAAATAAACAAACATAGAAACAACACTGTCAATAAAAGTAATATCACAATGCTGCAACAAACAATGTACAATATTGAGATGGACGAGGGACATTCACATTCAAGTACATAGCATGCACAATAATATGGCCAATTTCCAATTTAAATTAATGACCACAATCATTATGCACAGATCAATTTCACTATATCATTGCAGTGTCATAAGTAATCATATATCAACAACTCAAGAGAGAGCAGTGGGATTAGGTTGTCCTAATCTGTTGCAGTAAATTAATTTTTTTTAAACATTCTGTAAACTATCTGACTGTATCTGAAAACAAGGCAAGTCCAATACAGCAGCACATCACAAGATTCTATATTTCACACTTTAAGTATATCACAGATACTTGTACCTCACCAAGGTTTCATGACAATCAAACTGAATACCCAATTTATTTCATCTTGGGAGATTGTTGCTATCTAGCCTACATATTTTTGTTTTGATGTAACCAGTAGGGCTTTTGTTTTGTTTCTGTATTAAATTCAGACAGTTTTCCTTGAACCATGCTTGAAGTCTTAAAAAAATCATATTGCAAACTAGTTTTAAGAAAAGTTTTTGTTTTACTTGACCCAGATATTTTAGTTTCACCTGCATAAAGGTACAAATAGACCCTTGTTGTTTTCCACAATTAATATTTCTACTTTCCAAAAGCTGACCATTTAAAGATAACTTTTGCCTTCTATCCATTAAGAAGACATAAACCAGTTTAGGGACTTTTCATTACATTGAAAGATTTTTAGTTTTTCAAGAAAAAAATCATGGTCTACAAGATCAAAGACATAAAGAAAATCATCCCATAACAGTACCAACCATTTCTCCTTTATATAATGCTTTCAGCCATTTATCAATCATATATCAATGTGATATGAGTGATACAAGTGATTCTGTCATAAGTCAGAGTCATTATCATGAATAAAATCAAACATGCTCATAAAACTGATAAAAAAGTTATGTACATGTTTTTTTCTAATAATCTGGAAAGTCACAGAAGGATAGATAAGCATATAATGTCATTTACATGATCTTTTCTTCCAGCTTTATTCAATTGTGTTGCCTTTGCAGATTTCCAAGTATGTGAAAATTTATTAGACCAAATACTTTCATTGCAAATTAAAGTGATTCTCTCTACTAATAAAGGTACAGCTGCCTTTAGTATCCTTGGTCCAATCATATCAAATCCTGTGGTTTTACTATCCATTTTTTAAAAATGTAATTCAATATAAATTCAGGACTCATTTTTATATTGTCAGGGAGGTTTTTTTAGCACAAAACTTTTTGAGTTCCAGATGAACATAGGAAGTTTTTTTTTAGATTCTGAAAGTTTTTCAGCAACATGAACAAAAAAGTGACATAATATATTTGTGATGTCACTGGGACTACCAACATAAATGCTCTATTGACTGAGTGATAAAATTGTAATTTTACAGTTCCATCACTAAACATGGAAAATCTTTCAAACATAATTAAGGCTATTTCTATTTCATCATGCTCTTTTTTTGTATTGTGCTCTATTGTTTTGACATATCATTTTATTAACTTTATTCCTCCAAATTTTCCAATAAGCTGATTTCCTACAGATTTCAGATGGATGGTCTTTTTACTTTGTTGCATCTAAAATTTATATGGATATCCAGTCTGGTTCATGGTCTTTCTTTAGCCTCCATATTTCCATGAAAAGATTCATCAAAGTACCTAAAAAATCATCTATATTTTCAAAACTTTGTACTGTCTTCCAGGACTATCTTTTTCAGATCTTTCAGAAACTGACATGTATAAAAGTTTTAAAAATATATAAGTAATGGATATATAGATATATTTTTCTTTCATTTACTTTTGACTATGTGTTAGAAAACTGCAGACTGGGCACTTCTCTCAAACTATTACTCCCTGAACATTACCTTCTGTATTAGCATAAATATGATCTAAAAGTGTTGTAGAGGTAATGATTTTCTAACTGGTTCATATACTAGTTGCTCTATATAAAAAAGCAATAAAATCAACCAAATTCTTTTCTCTTTTATCCTGGAGTAATCTGTAGCCAAATGGATTCTATTTCCTGTGTTTCTAGGCCTTCTTTTATAAAATTTTTAAATTGTTTCGCTAAATAGAAATATCTTTTGATACTGTTGCGAATATTAATTAGCACAAATACCTGGTTGAATATGCAAATGCAAACTTGGCAGTCAAACAGGAGCCAAAAAATAATCAAAAGTCTGATAAAATGAGTTAATAAAATGAAATTATTTCTTTACTTTTCTGGTGGTGTACTAGAGGAGATTGTATGTATAGTTCAAATCCTAATCAGATAGGTCTGGATCTTTAAGCTTCCAATACATAACACTCCAAACTGGCTGCTGTCAGCCATAATAGATATCAGGATGGCACCATTTGTATTCAGAATCAAAACACAGATATCCTAAGATGTCTTTTAGTGACAACTCCAATTCGAGTATAACTTCCTGTTAAGAAGGGATAGTGATAAGATTTTTGAAGATGGCAGTCATACTCGATGTATTACTGGCACCATTTTTATTTAGAGTCAACCAAACATCAAAAGAAGTTTTTTTAAGTGAAAACCCGATGTTGAATATTACCATCCATTCAGGTGTAGTAAAAATAAGATTTTCAAGTTGGCTGTTGGCTTAGATGTCCAGGTAGCACCAATTTTATTTATGACCAACTAGATCAATTTGAATGAATATGCATGAGTGAAATTTTGTTGCAATTCTTCAAGTAATTTAGAAGAGCAGTAATAACAAATATGTGCTCAAGACAGACAGACAAAAAAACATCCCTTAAGCTTTTCTAGTCTATTACCAGTAGAGTAAATAACCATCAGAAAACAAAAACAAAATGAACAAAATGGACTGAAATTAATATTATGAATGATAAACAGTGTACTGAGGCACCACTTCACTAAATGAGGAGCAAACATCCTTCAAATTAACAAAGATGGGACACACATTATTAATGAAAGACTTTAGACAAAATGACAAACAAAAACATCACCCACAAGAATGTATTTGGGCAAACAGAAGCCTAAAGACAACAACAAGGCAAATTTTGTTAATGTACAAACACATTACAATGAACATGAGAGATCAAAGGAAAAGAAAATATTTTGCATGATATATCAAAGGAATCAACTATTATTGTGTTCTTTTATTTTCTGATCCTCAAATTACTAATTTGAGGAGTGAATATTTAGCTTGCAATAAGGACTCTTTGGCATCCTGTAAGATTGTTGCAATGCAATAATAGCAGTTTATTTATTACTGCTATTAAAAGCTGTGTTGAAAATTGGTTATGATCCAAATTAAACAGCATAACCATTTCTAGCACACGCTATATGCTAAAATTTGTGATTAGGCATTACTGATGTCATTTCTAGTTGCTGCATTATGATGCTTGAAGATGCCCAATGACAACAGAATACAAATATCTAGTTTACTGATTCAAGCATGAATTGTAAAAGAATGCTAAATTTAACCAATTAGTCTGTGAAATGTGAAAAATTGGGGACAGAGTAACCTACTTCTAAGATCAGGGTGTAGCATTCACCTAGATGTCATAATTTAGGAGATTAATAACCTATATGGTCATGAAATAATGCAAACACTGAACACAAGCCAATCAAGTTTACAATTTAGGTACCACAATCTCTCTCTCTCTCTCTCTCTCTCTCTCTCTCTCTCTCTCTATATATATATATATATATATATATATATATATATATATATATAGTTATATATATATATAGTTATATATATATATAGTTATATATAGTTATATATATATAACTATATATATATATATATATATATATATATATGTATATATATGTATATATATATATACATATATATATAGTTATAGTTATAGTTATAGATATAGTTATAGTTATATATATATATATATATATATATATATATATATATATATATATATATATATATATATATATAGTTATATAGTTATATGTAATTTAATTACTTGTTTGTTAGTTTTATTTTTTATTATTTTTATTTTAGTCCATTACATGATATTGTAGTGATAATTTTGTCTATTGGATTTGAATTTTTTAGAAATTCAACTCAGTTCTGTTTGACTGGTAAATGAGCCTGTAGTCTGAAACATTAAATCTTTTGGTGACCTAGATCCAGTACAAGTGTTAGTTCTGAAAAAAACAATTTTGTTTAATTATTCATTACCAGTTTGGAATCATTCATTTTTATCTTACAGTATACTAGTGTACATGATAATTGGCATGTAATGTATTTACATCACTCTGTTAGTAAGTGGTCATGTGACCTCATACAGGGAATCTATTTTATGTTTTAATTTACTGTATAGACATTTTCTTGAGAAGAAATAGCCAGTCATGCTTTATATCTTTGAAGCTCAAAAGTGTTTTTGTTTTGACCATTTTGAGTTAAATTTTTATTTTTTTGGAATTAATAACTCATTTCTCTTAAAAACATACAAATAAGTGCTCCTTACTGAATTCTTGTACAAAGACATTTATTGAAAGTTATTCTTAATTAAAAAACTGGAATATTATTCTTTTGTGAATCAACAAGGAACTATTGACACATAAGGACAAAGCAGATCTTTAAAGATCTTGGAACTTCAGAAAAATTGAACTGTGATTCACTTAGAACTTTTCATTGATAGGACTTATATTTTTGATTCTTTGGTTAATATTTAGGTTAGATTCATAAACTGTAAGTCCTTTTTCTCATTTTTACCTTGTTTTTCTAGGGAAATAAATTATTTGTTAAATTTTATAAAGTCTAATGTCTTCACTCTTTTTCTTGTTACTTTTGTATGAGCCTTGACACATAATAATATATAGATACATGTGTGTGTGTGTGTCAATTAAAAAGACACAGACAATCATTTAGTTTGGTGACTCTAGCATAACAGTGCTTGAAGAAAAAAAATCCAACATAAACAATATAAAATTTAATCCAAAGTCAGTGAATCATGAAATGTGAGTCACAGTGAACAGTTAATGTATGTAAGGTTTTTAAAACCTGAGTGAAATGCAAAACCTTAACTAAGAATGTACCACTAATGTGCATGTACATAAACATTTGAACCACTCCGGTGGCCTAGTAGATTGAGCATCCACCTCGGATGCGGGAGGTCATAGGTTTGTTCCCTGGTCGAGTCATACCAAAGTCTTACAAAAATGGTACTAACAGCTGCATCTTTTGGCGCTCAGCATTAAAAAGTTAGTGTTAGGACTGGTTGGCCAGGTGTCAGGGGACATCATGCTAGATGTCTGCGGCATGAAGCCCCAGTGCTAGACATCACTATAAACTGCCACACTGCATATATCATAGTGATATGACTGAAAAATTGTTAAAGCTACATTAAAAATCATATTCACATTACATCACATAAAAATTTGGTCTGCAAACATCCTGCAAACATCTATAGCAATTAAAAATCAATCACAACATACTTATGTCGTGAGTGCACAATTTTGACTGCCACACCATGACCATGTTAAAGCCAAATCTGTGTTATAATGAAGTGTATTATATTAGGGTTTCCTTCTAATGTATATCATCAGGAAGTTACCATTATTATTTTTTTCCCAAATTATGGTAACTGTTGATCTCTTAAAGTTGAGACCTCTGAAGATGGCACCTCCAAAATTAAAACTTGGTTAATTTTATTAATACATGTATTCCTTGTCTTAAATAGGGCTGAAAATGGTACTTAAGTTAGAACAACTTCTTCATTTATTTTAGATTTTGGTAAAATGTGTAGTTTAAGATTGCAGGAATTTAATTTATTTCAGTTTCATTTTCTACTTTCTTGTTATGTTGTTTCAAGTTGTTCTAATGTTCTTCAGTAAATATATGAATGCTAGTGCTCATAACATTAAACTGAGATTATATCTATCACTCACAGCTATCAACTTCTCATTCACATAGAAAATAAGGTACAGAGATGCCCCCAAGATTCCAAAGCAGAGCAAATTGATCAAAAGTCGGATGACAACCAGCTTTAACTTCTCCTTAGCTGTCCTGTTCTGCTTCCTCCAGTACAACCTCTGGTATTCCAGGTCAGTCTGAAAAAAAACCCACAGAGGTCAACCTTATATGTTACTTATTCTAACACTTTAATTTCTACTAATTAAACTGATGCAGAAGAGCAAACAGGTTTCATTTCAATATGGCCAACTCTAATGCTTTGTATTACATTTTACCTTTCTCCCACTCTATATCCCATTGATCTGACACTCAATTTCACTTCTGAAAGACTGTTTTAGGGCCATAATCCTATATCCATTATAAATAGAATGTCTTTAGATACATATACATCTGGCTAAAAGATAGTTTAAACAGCTGCTGTTGACATTTCTGTGCACTCATTTTTGACTCCTTTCTCTGGAACCTCAAGGAAGAGAGCAAACTAATACACTCCTAGAGCCTACCATTACCATATCACTACTGTAGGCATCTCAGGGATATTTTTCATAATTTGACAGATTTTATAGGAAAACTTTTAAAACCAGAGTGTAATCTATGAGATCACCTCTGTGTCACTTTCAGTTGCCTCCTGTAGACACTGGAAAAATCACCATACAGAATTAAATTCAATCAGAAGTGATTTTCACAATTAAAATTTAGTTTCTTTATAAGTAAAGATTCTTACAGAATTTCATCTTCACATCTTTAAAATATAACATTTAATAGATACCATATAACCAGTATGCTGTTAACAATTTCATACATACATACTATGACAGCCAGGAATTCAAAATGCAAAATAATAATATTAATATAATAATAATAAAAAAAACTTTATTTTCCATGATATCAAAGTTGAGATGCAAGAGGTGATAAAAACCAAAGATTAATTTTTTTTCTTCTTTTTATTTTTAAAAACGATTTTATTTACATCTGCTACAGAAACCATTAAAGTTGTCAACGCCTAGAAACCAAAAGTAACTGAGTGACAGTCACTAGATCTGAATAACCTTAGCCAGTACTACCAGCACTGTTCATGCTTCAGTGATTACCCAATGATTAGCAACTCCAGCTGAGGTCTTCCATAAAGAGCATACAGTATGAAGTCTGCTGTCTAATTATTTATATACTCACACCCATCATATAAATTTAACATGTTGGGCTTCAAGAAGCAGGGCGAGTCCACTGTTTGGAAGGAAATGGAGAATTAATAAACCTGTTTTAAAACTCTAAAAGTTTTTCTGTCTTAGTGACAGACAGAAGGAAAAACTGGATGATGAAGTTGACCAGAAAAATCATATGAGAAACAATCTCACTTCTCTGGATATCCATTTGAAAGAGAAGTTGGTTACTGTTTCAAGGGCTATGCTCATGATGGTAAATCCAGGTAAATGCTTAATAGTCAGTAATTACAGACTGCAAGGGTTATGCTCTTCATAGTAAATCCAGGTCAATGCTTAGAAGTTGGTTAACAGACAGCAAGGTTTATGCTCTTGATGGTAAATCCAGTTCAATGCTTAATAGTCAGTAATTACAGACAGCAAGAGTTATGCTCATGATGGTAAATCCAGGTCAATGCTTAATAGTCAGTAATTACAGACAGCAAGAGTTATGCTCATGATGGTAAATCCAGGTCAATGCTTAATAGTCAGTAATTACAGACAGCAAGGTTTATGCTCATGATGGTAAATCCAGGTCAATGCTTAATAGTCAGTAATTACAGACAGCAAGAGTTATGCTCATGATGGTAAATCCAGGTCAATGCTTAATAGTCAGTAATTACAGACAGCAAGAGTTATGCTCATGATGGTAAATCCAGGTCAATGCTTAATAGTCAGTAATTACAGACAGCAAGAGTTATGCTCATGATGGTAAATCCAGGTCAATGCTTAATAGTCAGTAATTACAGACTGCAAGGGTTATGCTCTTGATGGTAAATCCAGGTCAATGCTTAGTAGTTGGTTAACAGACTGCAAGGGTTATGCTCATCATGGTAAATCCAGGTTACTGTTGTAAGAATTATGCTCCACAAGCCAACATGCAGCCTTTAGAGTCATGAATAAATCTTACTGAATTAATGAACAGACTACACCTGAGATAGTAACCACTGCAAGAAATTCACACCAGCATACCAAGAGGCATGGAAGCAAGGTCTAATTTGGCTTCATTATTAGTCAATATCACTAAAGAAACAAATAAACAGTGTTGTCTAACACATAGAGCCTCCTATACACATACAGTTGGACCAATGTTGGGTTATAAAGATGAGAAAGGGGAAACTTTGTTGTGAATGACTTTTTCTTCAACAAAAATAGGTATTATAAAACCCTCCTCAAACTGTTGCCTAGGACATAGGAAGATAAAAATGGATGATACACAGTGAGACTGTAGTTACCTATATGTTTTTATATTTGCAGAAGCAAGCACTAATGTGATCATTTGTAAGATAGTTTTACAATTCACAGATGGGAGCAAACAATGACAATCCTGTTATTACCAACTGAATTCCATTTTCCAATATCTGAACACACAAAGTAGATGATGCACTGAAATAATTTCAAATATAGTCCATTAATTGCTTTAGCAAGCAACATGGCAGCAAACCAACAGATGGAAGGATATCCTCAGAATATCAAAATATCCCCAAATCTGATGCTCAAACATGGTGATAAAAATAGACAAAAAAATGCAAATGCTATTCAATCCTAACCAAACTTCAAACTCAGAAAACAGTTATCTTTCAAGTTTTCCTGTTATACAGCAAAATCTGCACTTGCATTTTCACAGTTTCTTATATACAAAATGTCTCCTAATTCTACTCTTTTTTTCAGTGACATTCACATGATCTAAAATGCTACCTTTCCTGTAGGAAAATGGAAGGCATCTAAACCATCTGTCGTCCACTATGCTTAACTGAATATCTCAGTCAAACTTTCAAAATCATTAATCAACTCATCTGAAATTGTTCCTCTCAAAAAGCAAGGTACAGATTTAATGCCTTACAAAATTACAATTTCTATTAAAGTCTTAGCACCTATTTCAAGAAAATTTGTCCTTTAGAGACATAAAGATTAAATATTAAGAAATATGCTCAGGTTCCAAGACAAGATGTACATATACTTCTGAATTCCTTAAGGTCACTGATAATTCCAAATAGTAATTTTCTTTGTGTTTTTTTTTTCAGTCCTCATATACAATTTCTACATAAAGTCTTGAAGTCTATTTTGAAAGCAACTTGTCTTCTAGAGACATATAAAGATTAAGTAAGTGTTAAAAATATGTTCAGAACTGTGTATATATGCTACTTGACTTTAACTTCATGGACAGTTGCAAACATAACTTTCACTATTATACACTTTTCTTTCTGTGTTCTTACCAACACAGAAATGTATTTATTACCTCCAGTTCAAGTTTCAGACTCTTGTGTTTGATGGAAGCTGTAGACTCACTGGATACACAAAAGTCCCAACCACCAAACACCTTGTTAAAAAATTGGTGGGTCAGGCTCCCACCTGATGTTTCCAAAATACCTTGCTTCACACCTTTAGCAGAACTGAAACATATGCAGACAACTCACTTGGAAAATTGCCAGCTTCTGCTAGTGAAGTACCTAATCATAAAATTAACATCTTATGTTAAAAACAAGACTGAACAAATGCTGTATAGCTCAGTACACCTCTCCCTTGATAACTCTTGCACAATGGGATCCAAAAACATAAACAGAAATTTAAGTGAGGGCGTGAGTTACTTAGTGACCTCTGCAAAAAAATTGATGCCATTCCTGCTGGACAAAATCATGGGCAGGGGGAGAAATGGGCTGTTTGATGGCTGAATACTTGTTTTACAATTGCTTTGAAAAAAATTGTCAATAAAGTTCATTTTCTAAGGAAGCTGATTGTTAATCTGTATAAATTACATTTATTTTCAAGATGCCCAACATCTGAAAGATCATTAACATTACTCCAACTGATTTCAACAACCTTCACATGTATGCGAAAACATTTGTTGTTGTTGATTAGTCTGGTTCCTTGCTTATATTATGTTACAGCCAAGTTGGAAGCAGGGAGTTTATGAAGTTAGGAAGCAGATTATTTGTTGAAACAACACAAAACAAAATTCCTTTTTCCAAAAACTATAAACATTTATTTCATGTAACAATTCTCAACACTGAAACAAAAATTTTTACTTTCCAGTTAGTAATGAAAATGCCATGATTTCATTGCAAGTAACAGTGAATTTCATCACCAAATATTAATATTGCTTGGTTGCCTTGCAACCTTTGACCATATTTATAATTGAAAAGCGTAATATTAGGTAGTCTAGTTATATTAAGTGTACAATAATATTTATAATAGCGTTTGATTGATAAAATGAAACGAGTTCATCTGACATATGACTGTGGCTGCTAGATCTTATGCATGTAGGATTTGCATGTGTTTTATCATTTCTTTTGTGCCACATCCTTTATTTAATACAAAAGATGCAGTTAACATCACAAGACAAAGGAGGTCAGTTCCTAATTCAATGCAACAAGTACTTCACAAGTCAGATATTAAAACATAGTCATCACCTAACTAGGTTATCAGAGAAACTCTTGCTGACATAGCTTTTACAATAGATTGACACATTTACATTTTACATTTGAATACTAGATGGCACATTGCATTTATGATCGTTACCCTTAAACCCAAGTAAAAGATTGAGGTAAAATACAAATTTCTCTTGATTAAAAAAAACTTATTTAATTAGCAATTATTTATTAATGTACTGCCTTTAATAGGGATAAGAGACATTTTCATGTCTCAAAATTTCATTGAATATTCTTATTTACTGTATTTTAAGAATATCATTTGAATAGAAAACATAAAGGAATCTATCACTTATTAAAAGATGAGAATCCCATAATGTTGATTAAAATTTAACAGTCCTATCTACAGTTTTTGGTCATACAATAAGCAATATATCAAAGTTTTAGTTACCAATTGTGATTGCAATTTTCTTCAAGTTCAACAAATAGGGGTCAATTTTTGGGTAATTTCTAGCTAAAAAAAGATGGGATCCATGTTATAAGCATGTCTGCAAGTTATTAGGGCACTAAGTTATCGAGAGAGTGGTGTAAATTTGAGCAGTGTTGCATTTATGATGAAAAACCCATAGTATCCTACTGTAGTTAAACAACCTAGCTTATAAAGTTACTACAGTTGTCTTAATTCAAATTCTGTATGAAATAAGCCATTGTTCCCTGTGCACAACAGCTAACCTCTGACAGAAATTGTTTTTCATCATCATTTAAGTCAGACCTCAAACATTAAATATCTCTTTAGTAAATGCCTCATGATCTGTAAAATGGTAGTTATAGAAGCAAGAGTTTTGTTTCCTTTTTCTTTTCATTTCATGTCTTCTTGTTTTGGGTGCTCCAGCATTTTTCACATTCTAGACTAAACTATTGCAAATTAATAGTTTTCCAGCTGAATCTTTAGTAACTAATGAATCCTAGAAAACCAATAAATTTAATTATTAGTTCTTTGTCTACTATTAATTACTAGATTTTTAAAATAACTACTAATCAAGTTCAACAATCATAATAGAAAAAAAATGTGATTATTTATTAATAAAACAAACTGGCTACAGATAAATTCAACCTTCCTATTCTACATTTTATATTGCCAAGATGATAGAAAATAAATTATTTACAATTGCATTTTTATATCTCTTCTTAACTGATTGCATGAAAGGTCATATACTTTTGTAAGAAATGACCAAATTCCACTAGACAATGAAACTAATGAATTCAACAATACTGCGAAGTCTTAATTATAAGCAAAGAGATTTACCCACTCATCCCCAAAAAAGGAGTCTGCAGTGGAACTGATATCCTACTGGCTGAAATGTGAACATTCACAAACAGAAATTTTTAACATCTTGCTTTATTTAATGAAAGGTATACCATATATTCCTTAATTAATGCCTTTGGGGGTGTTAAATTTTTCAAATGGGGGAGGGGTGGGTGTTTATTAAAAACCACATTCAACTTACCCATTCATACAACATCATGCCATTTTGTCAGTCTTTCTTACCTGTCAGCTCAGCTCCTCCACTTGTGATTGTAGACAATGAGTAATATTATACATTAAATACAGTTAATAAATGGTTTATGACTGTCAAAACCATTAATATAGAAGCTTAATGTTGTAGGTATGAAAGCATATCAGGATACAAATTTTAAGCATGATTTCAACTGAATAAGGAGACAGGCACAGATGATGTAAAACTTTTCAAAACCTTTATATGATATCTTATTGTTGAGACTACTAGTACTGTCACTTCCAGAAAGGTGAAATCTGTGATGCAATTTAAAGGTGATAAAAAAATAAAGGTATATTACTTCTTGACAAGCAACAGGAAGCTGAGTACAAATGTGGCACCAGTGGCCATGAGGTAGGCAAGGGACATATTGTATGTCTCTACTCCTCCAATTGGTACTGACAGACTCATGTTGTAGTAGTTCCCATAGAAAAGCACTGTGTTCTCCAACAAACCCTGAAAACACAAAGAACATAACTTAAATTATGTTTTTCTGTTAATCTGGACAATTATTAGGAGTATTTTCCAGAACTACTGAAAGGATGCAACTCTTTTATATGCAAGCCCGCCATTATCAACAAGTAATTGATCTGGAACAATCACAATTCCATAAACTATCTAATGTGGAATAAAATCCTTTACCATGCCTGACTGGCTAGAAGGACTGCTTACATTATGGGGAAAATTTACATGAGTTATATGTTGTTGTTGAAGGGTTTAATGCCATTTTTCAGTACAAGATAGGCTATGCATGACAGTCTGTATAATTGGTAGAATAAGAACCCTGGATACTCCGAGGAAAAACCACCAAATCCACAAGAAGCTAATGGCAGGCTTTCTCATGTCCTGACGTTAGCCAAGCCTGAGACTCAAACTCATGCAGACAGAGGTGAGATGTCAGTGATCCAGGACAGTGAGTGCTTTAGACCACTTGGCCATTTGGGCCCCATAGCTAGTTATATATCATTCAAGGAAACAAAACAGCCATCAGATGAATGGCTGCTTCACTCAATCTTCCATAATTATTTCATGTGAAAAATGAACATAACTCTGCAATTTTATGACAACATGACCTTGGCCGAAGATCTATCAACTGCAGAAATAATCAGAAGTTAGTCTTTCTCAAACACTACAATGCAACTATAGGCAGAGAAAGAAAAAATTGTGAATGGTACATTATATACCCATCACATGATTAATAATCTTCCACATAGGCACTAATAGGGCATGCTTGACCCTTCAGATTATTCAGCAAAAATTTCAATGATCTCAATGTTTGGTCAGGTATGACTGGTCACAAACTCTTATTAGACTTGGCATTACTGTGACCTCTGACCTTTAAACACATAATTTATGGGGTTCTTTACTATCCTAAGTGCAAACTAAAGTTACTGAATACAAGCTACAGTTTTCAGTTACAGTGACCATGATCTTAGGAAATTTTTTTTTACACCAAAATCAATATGCTTCAAGATCTTACCTGGTAAAGGTAGGTCCTGTAGAAATGAAGTTACTATGCAGAAAAGGAAAAGTTAAATGGGAAAATGGTCAGACAAAGAGATTCAAAGCATAAAGTGCTCCTCCAAAAGGTAGACATAAAAATTGGGGAGAGTAACCTTAAGAACAATAAATTTATCATGCTGAACCCAAAATGGAAATGTTCACTCCAGTGAACTTGAATTTTGACCTCTTGATTTGCGAATTTATTGAGAAATGCCTCTGCCCAAGTGCATGAAGTTTAATGAAAATGAAACCAGGAAACTCAATTTATTGAGCAAAAACCACCAAACAAATTACAATACCAGCTCCACTTTCATATATTTGATTCAGACTCAATAGAGTATTGCCCCTTATCAATGTGTCTTCTACCTAAGTAATCAGACCAAGGAAATCTAACTATGCAGAAAGGAAGAAAACATTTCCAGCTCAAGTGACTCAGACCTTGGATTACACAGCTCCAAAATAAATAGACTTCTGCTTCTCTACCTGTGGTTTGAGAAGAAAAAAACAACAGGAAACTTGGTTATAATGTGGAAACCACATTGTCAATGCACTTATAAATAAGGAAACATAAGGATTACTATATCAAGCCAATTTGCCTTCAGCTGCGGTAATAAATATGAATGACTCAAATAAAAGAACATGATGATAATCTAAGTACATGAATGGAATTTGCTTCCTTACATTACAATATAGTTTATACTGTCAATCCTCAAATTTTATAAGACAGTTGATATTAATATGCACTTTTTCATTTCAGAAAAATCGACCATTTACGAATACTTGATCAAGTTCAAAAAGTACAAAAAATGTACATCATACCAATCTAGGTGATGTCCATTTTTATCCTTAAATACTGACTTAGAAGCTTATTTCTCTTGTGATAAAACCTTTGAAAACAAGAAATACCTTATGTCAATACACTCATCTAGCATATATGAGTGCATTAACATAAGGTCTGCTTTAAAGGACTTTCTTATTGTTCTAGTTAGTCCAAAATGTAAATGGTGCCCCTCTGGACATTTAATTTGGCCTCCATAATGGCCACATTGTAAATCTGAAAAATAAATGCAGTCATGGTCAAGGACACCCAGAGAAGTCAGCATTGAAAACTGGACAAACAGTTGGAAGATTTCTACTTATTTACCAGGTCCTTTTAGTTAAATTTAAATGCAATGGCTAGATGAAGGTGTCAAAGGTTTGATGATAATGCTTAACATGTGAAAGTGCAAACTACCAAATCAAAGAAAAGATTTATCAATAAGTTATTCTTATCTTCTGTACAAGAAAAGATACTAATATGGAGTGGAATAATGGGTAACCAGTCTTCCTGACTAATGCAGCTACCTGACCACTTGGACTGACTATATATATCTTTAGGGGAAGTAGCCAAATGATATAACTGACTAAACAGTTCTGCAAGCTGCGAAAATTTTTGCAGGAAATCAATAAATTTAAGTTATGATCAGTTCAATCTTGACACAATAATATAGTTTTGCTGTCATTAAGTGATGGCTGAAAATTCCTGGTTTTTTCCCTACCATTTCCTTGATTAATTCTTACAGAATGATTAAAATATTAAAAATTAAAAAAAATTACAATTAAATTAAAAGATTTTACCCACACAAAAACAAATATACAATTTCTCCCAAATTTTCCTGATTTCCTGAGAACCCTCAAAATGGCTGATACTTAATTAAAATATCTTAAGTAGCTCAAAGGTTAAACTCCAGATAAGAATGCAACTCACATAATTACATTTACCCTTACTAAAGTCCTTAATCTTGAGGTTGGGAGAATGGCTACAGTACATGAAACACAGTTTAATTATGACATATACTTTGGCAATGTTCCATAAAAAAATCTCTTTTACCCATTATAAAATGCTAACAGATGGATGACAATACCGTAAGAAAACACAAATAACTTAAGATGAATGTAAAAATCTTCAATGGAAACTGCACATTTCATAAACTTGATATTATCTGGTGATAAAAATATATACATATAAAAAAAAACAAATAACATTTCCACTACAGGATAAAATAAAATTTTGCAGTAAATTTCAAGACAATTTAGCTAAATAAGCTCCTTTTGTTACAAAAAGTATCATATGGCATGCTGTAAACATACTTACCGTTCCCTGAAGTATGGATAGAGCTATATTTCCTGCACTGGATGAGTTTCTTTTAAGTTCATCTGTGTGTTGCTTGTAACTCACACTACAATTGTATGTTTCAATGTACTGCTTGCTATCAATAAAGATATCTGGGAGAATGAAATGTGGAATGACAATAACCCCAAAAATTATCAAGGTCAGGTACAAGTTCAGAAACATCAAAAAGCGCAGAAATCGAAAGTAGGAAACTGTGGAACTGCCAAAATGACCTGCAAAATGAAGAAGGAATGTATTTTGATAGTTCTTATATATTTACATAATTCTTACATATTTTCAGAGACTGAAGTAAATATTTAAATAAACAATTTAAGTTTTCATCCACTCTCAATGAAGCATAAAAACCCAAAATTCAAGTTTAGTTTAAACAAGTAATTTAATACAAGTATGCTAATATGGTCAAAGATTTGTTGACACTTTTCAATTCTATTACAATTTTGTTCTCTTCACAATATCATACATGGAGTAATTTAGCTGACCTTGATTCAATAGTATAACAAGAGGCTCAAATAGACCTGATAGTGCTAACATGGCTGGTATATGTCTGATAATCAAATCCGTTATTAGCTATACAATTTCTATAATACTGTTGATCGCACATGTTATATAGAAAAATGTTTCATATTGCTTCTTCTAACATTTTTCTAACACTGAAAGGCCTTTATGCCAGGATGCTGCATTTAAAGTTGGTCGAACACTGAGAGTAAATTGTGATAAATATCCTATTATAAGTAATAGTGGCAATATTTGGTGGTGGATCAGAATCATTTGTATAAATTTAAATACCTTCAAACTGGAATATGGTAAAAAAATTGGTCAAATTCAAAATGCAGTGGTGTTTGAGAAGTAGTCAAATGTTTATTTTAGCAACAGCAGCCATTGCTGATAGTGTATTGGAATCAGCTGTAAAATTCTTCATGCCAGGATGCTTTCTGACATCTTTAATCAATTTCTGTTAAGTCAAGAGGATGTCATTTAAATGTTTCCAATAGTTGCAAAATTTAAGGGAAAAACTGCATACTTTGTACAGAACCATTATATCTATTTATGATAAAATAATTTCTTGATAATTTTTAAAGATTCTTCTATGTTTAATAACAGGGGAAGATCATCCATTCAAACTTAAAAGGCTTTTGTACAGCAGTTTTTGAGAAGTTGTTTAAATGTTGTTTTCTAAAAGCAAACTGATATTTGAGGTGAATAGGCATCATTTGTTTAATTCAAAGTCCTTTATGCTACAATGATTTCATTCAAAGCTGGCTGAATTCTTTTCAGCGATATTGAGCATTATTTTGAGTTGCTGTTTAAAGGAGTCTTTTTTTCTAACAGTGGTAGCTTATGTCATGGCAGATTGGCATCTTTTGCCAAAAAAAAAAAACAAACTTGAAATCCTTTAATACTTGTATGCTTTTGGTCAAATTTTGTCAAATTCTATTGAGTGGTGTTTTTTTATATTTTTAGTAAAGATGGACATATCTAATAGCATATCAGCTTAATTTCTACTGACTCAACAGTTTTTCCTGCCAGGATGCTTTCTGTGAAATCTGGTTAATTCCATTAAGTAGATTGTGTTTTGAAGGTTATTCAAAGCTTTTTGTTTTTAAATTAACAGTGGGCATATCATAATTCAGCATCATGGGAACAGACATGACAGTCTCATTCATTGACGTAGGCTGTACAAGCTTGCGAGCTCTTAATGCCAGAATGCTCCCTCCCAATGGAGAGGTTGAAATTTGTCCCGTTGTTTTTCACAAGCAGCAATTATTGCTAACAGACAGATAATGCATGATGCACAATGGACACATGACCATACTACAAACTCATTTAATTTATAGCCAGGTAAGCTAAAAATCTTTTCCAGTCATCACAAGGGACTCTTGTCCATGGACCTATATATATTATTAGGGATCTTGCTGAAGTGAGGGGGGCATTTTCATGTTACACAGTCCTCTAAGGTTTTGTTATTCACTGCAATGTGCCCAGAAAGTCCTCAACCCATGAACTCTTCAAATTCAAACTAGCCATTATGCCGTACCAGTCATATATGGCAAACCAATAGTATAGCAATGTGTTTATATAACATAAATAACCCATGAATGTAGTGAGATTTCAAAAACCATGGTCCAACAAATCTGTGAATAAATTTGCATGCATGTGGACCTCTTACATTGGAGGATGTTTCTGCAGAGTTGAAGGATGTCTCCTGTGATTCACTTAACTCTGATGTGCATCCAAAATTATTTTTGAAAAATTTAATTTTTTTTTCACACTTTAGTTCTAATGTAGTATATTCAGGGTAACACTGACTCTAATCATGTCATTGTGAAATGGCTTAAGCAGGGCAAGACAATTTAGTTGCTAATTTCAAGCTGCAAAAACAAATAATTAATTATGATGATCACTAACCTTCTGTTAGCAGGGTCTACTGGCTTCAGCATTTAAAGTTTGTCAAGATGGGCTATTTTATTTGTGTACAGAAGCAATTCTACAAGGATTAAAAATGTTTAATTAATTACCATAGAGTTACTAAAGTGCTCAATCAGCATAACACAATTACCATTGCTTTGATTCTCTCGGGAGGGTATGTTCTGCTTCAGAGCTTAAATTGCTGAGATGGATTAAAGTCTAAACTATATATGATCAAAAGTAATTTGGACAAGATTAATAATGTTGACTGAATATGGTGAGATTGCACAAGAGCTCAAATGGAATAAAACTTGGTCAGCGTGACTTTGGTCTTTAAAGTTTGTTGAGATGTCTATATAAGTATGTGTTCTCAATGCCAAAATATAAGCAACTGAAACACCACCTTAAATTTACTGATGGATGGAAATAGTAATTTCAGTACAGTGTGGATGAAATCAAGTTTGAAGGGACCCCGAAAAAGCATTCTGCTTTTCCAGCAGAGCTAATATTAAAAATGTTATATTGGCTTGAATGACATCATGTTTTATAATAAAGCATATTAATCAATCTAGCAAATATGCCATCACTTTCATCCATGTTTGAGGGATCTTACTCAAATATGGATAAAGTTACATGGGCCGAGACAATATTTGCCAACTTCAAGCTGAATATAATTTCCTGTTCATTAAGTAGCAGATAATTTTTCAGATCTAATTAAAAAAATGTCCCTGACTCACAAAGTTCTCATTCAAACAGAGAGAAACTACTCAAAATCGTGACTAAACTGTATAATATAAGACTAATAAAAACAAAATGAGTAATATGAATGTTACATAAACTTGCTGTCATGAGAAACCACCTGCAAAACAAAACTAGCAACCATAACTTAATGGCAAAATATGCATTCAACTTACTTATGCAAAAACTATTGCAAAAACTTATATAAACAACACTGACCTTGATTTATCCTTTGTAAAAATAAATGTTAACCTGACCAAAGTACATGTCATTAACAGCCATTGTAACATCAATAACAGCCACAGTATATGTAATCAATAATAATAATAATAATAATAATAATAATAATAATAATAATAATAATAATAATAATAATAATAATAATATAATAATAATAATAATAATATAAATAATATTAATAATAATGCACATACAAAGGAATTTATTTATTTTAGCTGCACCTCTTGGCCTGCATATACTGGGTTTGGAAGAAGGAAATAGAGTGTGCATTTCTAATCTCAAACTGGCATATTATTCCAGAGCAAAGTTCTTGAGCATTGGATACATGTATAAAAATAATTCCTTATTTGGTTTGGGAAGTTCATACTGTTTGGTAGGCATGGACCGCAGGTGGGTAGTATCACTAGGTAGCCTATACTGGAATAGTGATTTCTCAAACATTTGGCTTCTGGATCATATTAACAAAAATGCAAATAGACCTGTATGTAACTGTTATAAAATAGTTTTCTGTGCCTTTCTGGGACAAAATGTCTTATCATAATGAGAAGCCATAAACTTAAATTGACTTTTTACTGATGTGTTTGATATCTTCAGTCCATGATGGGTTATTATCTACCAAAACACCAAGTAGTCTATTATGACAGACCATTTGCAAATTTTTATCCTTCCATGTCAAACACAGTTCATCACCATCAAGATTTGTCCTTTTTTAGCCATGTTATGATAAGTAAGTTTTTAGTTTTACCAGTATTGACCACCATGCCATTGCATGTTCACCTGTTGTCCAGTTTGTGTAGGGAATTATGTAAAGAAATTTCAAGATCATGCTTTGTGGTTTTGATGCCTGACAATGTTGTGTCATCTGCATAGAGATCTGCAGAGGATATTGAATCCCTTATTAAAAGTGTTAGGTTAATAAATAAAATAAATAGTAATGGACCTAGAATTCAGCCTTGTGGTACTCCACATTTAATTGTTCCAGGTTCAGACAGAACATTTTTTATATAAACATGCTGTGTTCTCTCACTTAAGTATGAAGTAAACCATCTAACTGTGCTTTCATTACATTGGTAGATTTTCAGTTTCTTCAAAAGGATTTCATGAACCACCATGTCAAAAGCTTTCCTGAAATCTACAAATACAGATCCTTGGTCAAGTGCTTGAAGCCATTTATTAGTTAAGGAGATCATGGCAGTCTAAGGTGAATGTTTCTGTCTAAAGCCTGATTGATTAGGGTGTAACAGCAAGTGTTTGGTTAAATATGACATGAATGAGTCATGGACATAGTTTTCAATCAATTTTAACAAGTCTGGTATTACTGAGATTGGCCAGTTGTTATCAACATAATCCTTTCAATCAGATTTGTGAATAGGTGTTACTTTTGAAGTTTTCCATATTTTGGGGACAGATGAAGATGCAATACTTAAATTGATTATGAATGTTATGCTATCCAAAAAGGCAGAGGCAGAAGATTTAATAAGTTGCAGACCAATCTGATCAAATTCTGTAGCTTTTTAGTACCGTTATCAAGTTCACTGAGACATTTTTTTACAAAGTTTTTTTTTTTATACTGGTGGGTTAAAAAACATACCTCCTTAGAGATTCTGTGCTGCAGAACTTTTAAGTTCATTTAAGTTGTTTTCTATCACCGGTTCTTTTAACTTTATGACAATGTTGATGAAAAAAATCATTGAAAACATTTGCAAAAATGTCAGTGTCATCAGTAACTATGGTGTCTTTTACCAGAAGTGAGTGAATTTTGTTTGTCTGATCTTTGTGTGTTCCTCTGGTGAGTTCATTCAAGACATTCCAAATGGAGTTTGTGTTTCTCTATTTGTTTTCAAGCAATGAATGATAATAATTGTTTTAGCTTTTTAATCATACTTTATATTTTTTTCTCTCTACTTTACATTGTGAATGGTTTTCCATAGCCTTGAATTGGTCTCATATTTTGATAGCATCTAGGATTTCAGAAGTAAGCCAATTAGGCTGGATTTCGTTCCTTGCTAATTGTACTTTCAGTGGTGGATGCTTAGAGACTTCATCTATAAATAAGTCAGTTCACTCACTCAGAGCTTCATCTATGTCATCTAAATTTTGGATCATTTTCCATAAAACTTTACATAGCTCATTGGGAAATTATTCTTCATTAAAATCCTTGAATGATATGTGATAGTTTTGTGTGTATTTTTCTTATTTCTCTTGCATTTAAACTTTCTTGTCAAAAGAGTAGGATAGTGGTCATTAAGACCAAAATTTGGTACATTAACACAAGCCACATTGTCTGGTAGGATAGTATAAATGTGATCAATAAGAATGCTTGATTTTTATGTTACCCTTGTGGGCTCATTTACTAGCTAGACTAGACCTAATGATTCAATAAAATCCATCCAATTGTTCCTTATTTGAGTACTTAGAAGGCCCTTATTCATATTACCAAGTATATATGTTTCTTTCTGCTGTGCAAGAACATTTTCAATTTGTTTCAAAAAGTTATCATTCCAAATAGCTTTGGAGGAAGGAGACCTATAAACAAAACCAACTAGGAATGCTTTTGCATTATTTTGAGAATCTCCACCCAGATACTCTCTATTTCATGTGACTCCATTTGTATCTTCCCTAATTGTATACAAGACCTCCTCTTGCTGTCTCTCTGCTTTTTTGTAGCCTTGACAGTGAAATAGATTATCATTAGCATTCAGTTATGTTTCAGCAAGTCCTAAAACATGTATATTATTTCCCTTGGAAGACAACATTAACTTAATTTGGTCTATTTTTCCCACTATGTCTTTGTACATTTAAGTGACTTATGTTAAAACCTTGCATATCAATTATATATATGTCATTATGCAATGAGCACTCACCGAGATTTTTCCATATTAATTATATCATTTTGACATCCTATTTCCATGAGATTGTTTCCATATTAATTATATCATTTTGACATCCTATTTCAATATTAAATGTTCTTTTATATAAGGATATTCAAAAACACATACAGACCCTGAAAATCTGTTAATTTTTGCATTTACAACAGTGTCCATTGAATTTTACTGACATTAAAATAACATCAGACCCAGACACTACCAATCTTGTGCAATTCTGGCAGGCAGTCAGCAATCTAAATCCACTCACAGGCAGGAAACAGTTTAAACTTCTTGCTGGATTGAGCACAATTGTACTAGCATTGACACATTCCCATTGGGACACTGAAAACACATTTCCTTTCTGAGTAAATTCAGTCTAACTCTAGAGGAAACATGGATCCGGTACTAGTATGTCACATGTGTGTATTTGTTTTCGATTTTTAATGTAGCTTTAACAATTTTCAAGTCATGTTACTATGATGTCTCCCTTGTGGCAATATATAGAAATGCCTAGCACTGGAGCATCATATTGCAGACATGTAGCATCATGTCCCACCCAGCCACATTATCCTGAAACCAGGCCAACCAGTCCTAACACTAATCTTTTAATGCTGAGCACCTAGTGAGGCAGCTGTTAGTACCATATTTATAAGTCTTTGGTATGACTCAGCCAGTGTTCAAACCTGCAAACTCACACATCTAAAGTGTATGCTCTAACCAATAGGCCACTGGAGCAGTCAGTATATCATCTAAGTATTACAATCAACATTAATGATGACTGCTACAAATATAATCCAGGCAATAATCTCTCAAGAACTGCTACAAATATAATCAAGGCAATAATCTCTCAAGAACTGCTATAAATATAATCCGGGCAATAATCTTTCAAAAACTGTTATAAATATTATCAAGGTAATAATCTCTCAAGAACTGCTACAAACGTAATCCAGGCAATGATCTAATCCAGGCAATAATCTCTCAAGAACTGCTATAAATATAATCCAGGCAATAATCTCACTGCTATAAATATAATCCAGGCAATAATCTCTCAAGAACTGCTATAAATATTATCCAGGCAATAATCTCTCAAGAACTGCTAAAGATATAATCCAGGCAATAATCTCTCAAGAACTGCTCTAAATATAATCCAGGCAATAATCTGACTGCTATAAATATAATCCAAGCAATAATCTCGCAAGAACTGCTATAAATATAATCCAGGCAATAATCTCTCAAGAACTGCCATAAATATAATCCAGGCAATAATCTCTAAAGAACTGCTATAAATATAATCCAGGCAATAATCTCACTGCTACAAATATAATCCAGGCAATAATCTCTCAAGAACTGCTATAAATTTAATCCAGGCAATAATCGCTCAAGAACTGCTATAAATATAATCCAGGCAATAATCTTTCAAAAACTGCTATAAATATAATCAAGGTAATAATCTGTCAAGAACTGCTACAAACGTAATCCAGGCAATAATCTAATCCAGGCAATAATCTCTCAAGAACTGCTATAAATATAATCCAGGCAATAATCTCACTGCTACAAATATAATCCAGGCAATAATCTCTAAAGAACTGCCATAAATATAATTCAGGCAATTATCTCTCAAGAACTGATATAAATATAATCCAGGCATTAATCTCTCAAGAACTGCTATAAATATAATTCAGGCAATTATCTCTCAAGAACTGATATAAATATAATCCAGGCAGTAATCTCTCAAGAACTGCTACAAACATAATCCAGGCAATAATCTAATCAAGCAATAATCTCTCAAGACTTGCTATAAATATAATCCAGGCAATAATCTCACTGCTATAAATATAATCCAGGCAATAATCTCTCAAGAATTGCTATAAATATAATCCAGGCAATAATCTCACTGCTACAAATAAAATCCAGGCAATAATCACTCAAGAACTGCTATAAATATAATCCAGGCAATAATCTCACTGCTATAAATATAATCCAGGCAATAATCTCTCAAGAACTGCTATAAATATAATCCAGGCAATAATCTCTCAAGAACTGCTATAAATATAATCCAGGCAATAATCTCTCAAGAACTGCTATAAATATAATCCAGGCAATAATCTCACTGCTACAAATATAATCCAGGCAATAATCTCTCAAGAACTGCTACAAATATAATCCAGGCAATAATCTCTCAAGAACTGCTATAAATATAATCCAGGCAATAATCTCTCAAGAACTGCTATAAATATAATCCAGGCAATAATCTCTCAAGAACTGCTATAAATATAATCCAGGCAATAATCTCACTGCTACAAATATAATCCAGGCAATAATCTCTAAAGAACTGCTATAAATATAATCCAGGCAATAATCTCACTGCTACAAATATAATCCAGGCAATAATCTCACTGCTATATAATCCAGGCAATAATCTCTCATGAACTGCTATAAATATAATTCAGGCAATAATCTCTCAAGAACTGCTACAAATATAATCCAAGCAATAGTCTCTTTAGAACTGCTACAAATATAATCCACGCAATAATCTCTCAAGAACTGCTACAAATATAATCCAGTCAATAATCTCTCAAGAACTACTATAAATATAATCCAGGCAATAAACTCTCTAGAACTGCTACAAATATAATCCAGGCAATAATCTCTCAAGAACTGCTATAAATATAATCCAGGCAATAATCACTCAAGAACTGCTATAAATATAATTCAGGCAATAATCTCACTGCTATAAATATAATCCAGGCAAGAATCTCTCAAAAACTGCTATAAATATAATCCAGCCAATAATCTCTAAAGAACTGCTACAAACATAATCCAGGCAATAATCTCTCAAGACCTGCTATAAATATAATCCAGGCAATAATCTCACTGCTACAAATATAAACCAGGCAATAATCTCTCAAGAACTGCTATAAATATAATCAGGCAATAATCTCTCAAGAACTGCTAAAGATATAATCCAGGCAATAATCTCGCTGCTACAAGTATAATCCAGGCAATAATCTCTTAAGAACTGCTATAAATATAATCCCGGCAATGATCTCTCAAGAACTGCTACAAATATAAATCCAGGCAATAATCTCTCAAGAACTGCTACAACCATAATTCAGGCAATAATCTAATCCAGGCAATAATCTCCCAAGAACTGCTATAAATATAATCCAGGCAATAATCTCACTGCTATAAATATCATCTAGGCAATAATCTCTCAAGAACTGATATAAATATAATCCAGGCAATAATCTCTCAAGAACTGCTACAAACATAATCCAGGTAATAATCTCACTGCTATAAATATAATCCAGGCAATAATCTCTCAAGAACTGATAAAAATATAATCCAGGCAATAATCTCACTGCTATAAATGTAATCCAGGCAATAATCTCTCAAGAACTGCTATAAATATTATCCAGGCAATAATCTCTTAAGAACTGCTAAAGATATAATCCAGGCAATAATCTCTCAAGAACTGCTATAAATATAATCCAGGCAATAATCTGACTGCTATAAATATAATCCAGGCAATAATCTCTCAAGAACTGCTATAAATATTATGCAGGCAATAATCTCTCAAGAACTGCTAAAGATATAATCCAGGCAATAATCTTTCAAGAACTGCTACAAATATAATCCAGGCAATAATCTCTCAAGAACTGCTATAAATTTAATCCAGGCAATAATCTCTCAAGAACTGCTATAAATATAATCCAGGCAATAATCTTACTGCTATAAATATAATCCAAGCAATAATCTCTCAAGAACTGCTATAAATATAATCCAGACAATAATCTGACTGCTATAAATATAATGCAGGCAATAATCTCTGAAGAACTGCTATAAATATTATGCAGGCAATAATCTCTCAAGAACTGCTAAAGATATAATCCAGGCAATAATCTTTCAAGAACTGCTACAAATATAATCCAGGCAATAATCTCTCAAGAACTGCTATAAATATAATCCAGGCAATGATCTCTAGAACTGCTACAAATATAATCCAGGAAATAATCTCACTGCTACAAATATAATCCAGGCAATAATCTCTCAAGAACTGCTATAAATTTAATCCAGGCAATAATCTCTCAAGAACTGCTATAAATATAATCCAGGCAATAATCTTTCAAAAACTGCTATAAATATAATCAAGGTAATAATCTCTCAAGAACTGCTACAAACGTAATCCAGGCAATAATCTAATCCAGGCAATAATCTCTCAAGAACTGCTATAAATATAATCCAAGCTATAATCTCACTGCTATAAATATAATCCAGGCAATAATCTCTCAAGAACTGCTAAAGATATAATCCAGGCAATAATCTCTCAAGAACTGCTATAAATATAATCCAGGCAATAATCTGACTGCTATAAATATAATTCAAGCAATAATCTCGCAAGAACTGCTATAAATATAATCCAGGCAATAATCTCTCAAGAACTGCTATAAATATAATCCAGGCAATAATCTCACTGCTACAAATATAATCCAGGCAATAATCTCTCAAGAACTGCTATAAATATAATCCAGGCAATAATCTCTCAAGAACTGCTACAAACATAATCCAGGCAATAATCTCTCAAGAACTGCTACAAATATAATCCAGGCAATAATCTCTCAAGAACTACTATAAATATAATCCAGGCAATAAACTCTCAAGAACTGCTATAAATATAATCCAGGCAATAATCTCTCAAGAACTGCTATAAATATAATCCAGGCAATAATCTCACTGCTACAAATATAATCCAGGCAATAATCTCTCAAGAACTGCTATAAATATAATCCAGGCAATAATCTCACTGCTACAAATATAATCCAGGCAATAATCTCTCAAGAACTGCTATAAATATAATCCAGGCAATAATCTCACTGCTATATAATCCAGGCAATAATCTCTCAAGAACTGCTATAATATAATTCAGGCAATAATCTCTCAAAAACTGCTACAAATATAATCCAAGCAATAGTCTCTTTAGAACTGCTACAAATATAATCCACGTAATAATCTCTCAAGAACTGCTACAAATATAATCCAGGCAATAATCTCTCAAGAACTGCTATAAATATAATCCAGGCAATAATCTCTCAAGAACTGCTACAAATATAATCCAGGCAATAATCTCTCAAGAACTGCTATAAATATAATCCAGGCAATAATCTCTCAAGAACTGCTATAAATATAATTCAGGCAATAATCTCTCAAGAACTGCTATAAATATAATCCAGGCAATAATCTCACTGCTACAAATATAATCCAGTCAATAATCTCTCAAGAACTGCTATAAATGATTGTGATACATATAAGAAGAGCATAAAAAGTTACCGTGAAAGAATTGATGTGATGAGATGTGCATATTTTAATATTACAAAAAAGTAAATTTTGTTTAATAGTTGTAAGTTTTGTCTATCTACATTCCAAATATCAGGTCAATGAAATTTAACTCTCCCTCAAGTGAAAACTTTTGACCAAAATTTGGAAATCTTCTGAGCTGACCTGTTTTTCTGTCACATGTATTTATTAGGAGCCATAATTCAGTCTACTCTGATTGAAAAATAGAAGTGACAATCAAATTTGACCTTGGTCTGCTTTATACAAAGACCTCTCCCAAATTTTATTGCAATATATTGTCTTATACAATATTTTAAATGGAAACAAAATTTGTGATGTACAATATGTACATGATGTAATAATATAGCTAATATTATCCATAGAAATCAGCCCTGAAACCTGTATTGGTAAACCATCCATCAATAACAATACTGGTTTGGAGGCTGATTTACTATGCTAACATCAAGGGCACAAAAACAAATTAAAAACTGATGACTAGTATAAAGTTACCTTCAATGACTTTGAATGAACCTGCCCACACTTCCAGCTGGTACACAAGGTTCCTGACATGACTCTTGAAATTCCGCCAGGCCTGACAAATAAAGTGCTTCCTCACAATAATAATATTCTTGTAAAGGTGTTCCATATTTTATTCATGTTTGGCCATGATTTACTGGATTTTCTGAGGGAAAGCATTTTGATAATTTACTGGAGAGAAAATATATATTTTTTCACTATCCATCAAAAGATACTGACAACGTTATGACAAGAAATTTGTATTCTAGATGCTTACTTAGTCAAGCATTAATTATGTTCACTTCCAACTGAAGAAGAACTGAGTTCAGTTGCAGTGTATTCTGGGCTGATCCCAGCTTAAGGTACACTATGCTGTAAGCTGATCCCTGTATTCTGGTGGGCTGCTCCCATCTTCAAGTAAATCTATGCTAGGCTGATCCAAGATTCATAGTCTACTCTGGGCTGATCACATCACATGTATAATTTGTACTAGACTGATCCCAGCATTAAAGTCTAGTCTGGGCTGATCCCAGCTTCCACAGACTGTGCAAGTCTGATCCCAGCATTCGAGTGTATTCTGGGCTGATACCAGCTTAAGTAGACTAAGTGCTAAGCTGATTCCAGCACACCAGTGTATACTGCTCTGATCCTATCTTAATTAAATCTATGCTAGGCTGATCCCTGCATAAGAGTGTAGTCTGGGTTGATCCCAGATTTTTGGAATTAAGCTAGGTTGATTCCAGAATGAAGAAAGTATTCTTATTTCTATTTAAACTGTAAAATAAAGGCATTAACTGGGTATAACCTTTACATTATTAGTATAGCATATGAGTATCCGATTGGGGGAAAATGCCAAATTGAATGTGATATTAAAATATATCCAATGAGAGCTCCCAAGATAATGCTATTTTGAATTTGACAATCCATTTGAAAGATACGCTGTATAAAGCACATGGCACTTAATGTATGGATCCAACTTATCTTGAGCAGAAAGAAGTCATTTCTGGTGAACTCTGATGTAGTGTGTGCAACATGACAAAGACCATTGTTCTAAAGATTTAATTAGATGGTCCTCCACACCAACTGCAGAAGCATCTGTGGTCACTCCAATATGAAACAAATGAACAGAAAAGTTTTGCTCATCATAACCATGGTGCAGCAGCGGGAGCTTCAAAGTTATTACCATCATGTTTAATAGTATGTGAAGAGGTTACATATAAGACCGATAATATATGCAAGAAGGAAGACTGCAGTGCAGTGCAGTGAGGTAGTAACATCAAAAATTTTCTGTCACTAATTTGATGCGTGGAAGCTGACTGTTCTAGAACTGTGTCTTATTAATAATTCTCCATTCTGTGAGAGTAAGTATTCACATCAAATGAAAAGGCTTTTTCTTCAATAAAAAGTAAAGATGCACTCTGTCATTTTTAGATGATTAACCTATTAATGTAGCACGGCAACATCATGCAACATGCAGATCATGGAAAAGGTTCATATTTTATTTGGTTTATTTAAATGGCATCATATTTTGTTACTGTATAACATATACATGTTTATAAAGTTTGGTAAATGTTGCAGCCTGACTCTTATATTCAATTTGATTAAAAAAATACACAAATATTTCACATGAAAATATATTCCATAACTGAAAGAAAATTTATTTTTTAACTAAATTATAAAATGGGCAAAAGGTTGGTTGGGTCTATGTCTCTACAATCTTCAACAGGGACACATTTTTGAAGAATGTTAGAAACATTTCCTTCTATTTTTTTCTTGTGCAAATTCTGTTCAAAATCAATCATCAAGGGAATGGAATTAAACTAACTGTATAAACCATCTTGTATAAGGAATATCTACCGTAATATAAAAAATACCACATGCACAGTATAATGTTTTTCACTGGTGATAATTTCTTACCTTTGCTCTACTATATCCCAACTGCGCTAATGTTTGAAACTCGTATGATTTTTCTCTGACCAGCTGGTCTCTGAAGCAAACAAAAAAAATATTTGATAAAAAAATATTAACTTTAGGTAATATTGCTACTGTAGTGGATCATCATGAATTGTGTACTGGATGTTGTTATAATGAACCTGGCATATACATACATGGATAGTCTGCTTTCAAATTTATTGCCCTTCACTTCTTTGAAAGCATAATTATCCAAGTTTTTTCTGTCTGGACCATTTTTCTTGTTCAGTCTCCTGATAATTTGCAACTTTGTTATTGGGTCCCTGAGTGGCTGAGTGTTTGAAAGCACTCACCATTCTGGATCACTGCCATTTCACCTATGTCTACATGGGTTTAATTCTCAGGCTCAGCTTACATGGGAATGTGAGAAAGCTTGCCTGTAGCTTCTCAAGGGTTGGTGGTTCTTCCTGGGGTTTCCAGGGTTATTCCTCCAACAGTTATATTGGCTGCCATGTATAGCCTATCTTGTGCTGAAAAATGGTGTCAAACATTACAATAAAAAAAATACAATAAAAATATGACATGAAGAGATATCAATATGGAGTTTACTAGGCAATTTGTCTACTTTACCTATTTGAGTTCGTGACCATTTGGATTAGCTATACCAATATTCAAGCATGCTCCCAAATGATCCAAAGAGCAAATGTATCTAAATTCCCTAGAAAAAGTTAATGTGCAACCTTTTTAATTTCAAGCAAGGAATAAAAAAAATTTCATTTGGAATCCAATCATGACTCCACTATATATTTTTCTGCAAATCAAGAGGTAGCTGAGATTTTTTAAAATTTTTTAATATCTGCCCAACTAAAAGGTTTTTCGCTGTCAGGAACAAACCTATTCTTTATCCCAACTTCTATCCCATTTCCCAGGATTACATGGACCTGAGTGCTTTGCTATATTTTTACATGTAGTTGGTATTTTTTGTTCAGTTATAAAAAATGACAAATTATTCAATTTAATCATAAAAGCTTACTAATTATTCTGCTAATCATCATAAACTAAAATGTATGAATCTTGGTTTTGTTCTTAAATTTATTTTTGTACTTATTTGCATTTTCTTCTTTGCAAGGGAACAAACTCTGTGCAACCTCAAACCTATCATCTTCAATTGCTTTCCTTTGCTTTCTTCAGAGTGAATAAAATTTTGTTAATGAGAAAACAAACTGTCTACATATCAAATGAACTTTGAACTTGCTAAATGTGCCTAATTTTATTAATATGTGTTGAACTTGCCCTTAAGAAAACTAATTAATATCTTCATGGCTTAAACCCTAATAAAATCTAAAAATTTAAGAACTACCCACATACTTAACTTCATGTACTAGTTACATGTATTTGATATTGGTAAATTATGTTTACCACATCATTTGGATATCCTTAATATATTTAGTGTAAAAATATATCTACACAGATCTTATATATCAACACCCAGATTTGTCTATCTTTCTAGGTGTCCCCAAACAATAGGTCACAAGTGTGAAACTCATGATAGCATCTCAAAGTTTTCTTTTTTTAAATATACTTTTTGTGCATTTTTATGTTCTAACTTACTTTTATACTAGCTCATTGCAATATTTTTTACTATGATTTCTTTTTTAGGATGGGCTATTAAGCTAGTTTATTATATATTTCATACTGAGATAATGAAATTTATCAGTGGGAGAAAAATTATGTTGCTGCAGTGGCAATACCACTTTTATTGCCTCCCTCTCTCTTCTTCCAAAACAGGATGTACAGTTCATAAAATGTGTCAACTAGAGACCTTAAAGTGCTCACATGCCATCTAGAAATAGTTAAAAATTAACTCTAAACAGTAAAAAGTTTACTTCAAATATTAACTTCTTTATAATTAGTTTTCTACATCAATTGTGGAAACTGTCTCTGTCAGTGACTGAGCTATGTGTCACCCATACAGCATAAGAGCACATCGAGTGGAATCCTCACAATAATGGGTAATAAGAAATTGTTTATCAATATGTGTAACTTTCACTGTGACATCACAACACATGACATTGGAATCCGGATTGTATTGGATTACACCTTCATCCAAAAATGTTTACTTACTTTAACATTGATTTTGCCGTAAACACTTCTCTGGGCTTCTAACTAATGACCTTCCAAAGGAATATGGATGTACACAAATCCAAATGAAGTGAATATGTGTCACTTAAAGGTATGTAGAATCAAATTTTTAAAAAAATGACACCCATTACTGAAAAAGTAGGTGTTGATTGCCTTCATGACCCATGTAACTTGTACTATAGTATTCTATGATAAATGATACATATTAAAACAAAAAAAAAACTCATGATTCAATAATGTAGTAAAATTATTAAGTACTTTTACTTGAATTAAAATCATTTGAAAATGAAGGATAAATTGGGCATTGATTAATGTTGATTGCAAGCCAAAATTACATAATCAAAAATTGGATGCTGCAAAGTGTCTGCTAATGAACTAGACTGAATGCTTGTCAAGGCCACACACCAATTCATGTTTCAATGTACAAATAAACAAATAAATGAAAATCCTTACAAGTAAACTTGCAATCACTAAAATCATTGCTTAAATGTTATTCTTTAAATTCTGTCAGAGGATATAATCACCTTGTTGTGTTTCTACATTACCTCTTTCCAGTAGTTTTATATGAATACAGTCATTATTCCAACAAATTGCACTATCTGAAGCAGGATATGTATAAGCTAAATTCTTAAAATGTTGCTGATCTTAAATTATTTTAAAATTTATGAATTTCTTTTTATAGATCTAGAAAACTACAGAATGGAGAAAATCCATGCAAATTGATGGCTTTTGCACTTAAACATTATATAACAAAAAGAAAATTGAGGTTTTTCTTACTAGATATACAGAAATATTTCTTCATGGAGTGGTAACATTTTGTAGTGTCACTTGTGGCTAACTGACAATAAAATGTTCTTCTACTTCACACATGAAATATTTATGCATATATAATCAAAACTTTATGTATTACTTGATGAAAATGATCTCTGATGTAAGTAAAACTACTCAAGCACAGGACAAGAATTTCAAAGAATGAACACAAATGATGTCCCCTCATTTCATACAAAAATGAAATATTGTTCTTTCAACAATAAGTGATTTTATAATCAGATTAGATGGCTTGATTTAAAGCCTGTGTCACTTTCAGTGCAATACATAATAGGGAATTAACAGCTTTTCTTTTAGACTGACCTAAAACCACACAAATTTTATTCTTGCAATACAAGAATAACATTACTGCCAGCCTGGATTTTTAAAGGAATTCCTCAGAAATTTATTCCATCAAGATTTAATCCCTTTGCATACTCTTCTTATCAATGAGTATCCAATTTAAAAACTGACTGCAATCCCCAAAAAATTGAATTGATAAAAAAATGTATTTTCTCTTTCTAATTTTACTTAATTTTAAATGTAGTGATTTCACTCATTTTCTTTAACATTTGTTTAATATTGACTGCTGCAGCTTAGTACTGTATCCATCATTATGTCTCTTGATCAGGTTGAGTAAAGTTATTATTATGATTTCACAAACAAAACTGTTTTTGCATTTATCCAACCAGACAAATAGTTACATACAAACAAAATGAATGTACTGGATTTCGACCAGTAAATGTCTACAGACTATGGTGGATCAATACTGGTGATGCAAGATGTGTAACCAGCTAAAAAGAAAACTGCCAAAGAAGAATATCCAGATTGCTCAAAGCTTGGTCTTAGAAAACAACCTAAATACAAAACCAGAAAGACAGACTGACAGATGGATCAGATGCAATTCATCTGCCAGAAGAGCAATCCAGCCCAAAAATAAACACACATTGGTGACCAAAAATTAGAGGCAAACATATTGCTAATTCAATGTGCAATATAACTTACAGTAACTATTCAAGGACATACAATCATGGGACTGACACAAACTACATGTACTTCAAAATTAAGTGAAATAAAAAGACCTAATGTATAGGATTTATGTATTATACATGCAAATCCTAACTTTATTTACTGAATTTTCACATGGTAATAGGAAATTTCTACCCTAAATTTTCAGTTATCAAATAAGCTAGCTGATTTAATTTTGTATTCCATTGAAGTAATTTGGTGGTCAGCACAGTTTTGTTAAAATACACATACTGTAAATTATCATTGCTTACAGGAAAGAAGAATTTCATGATCAAGCTTGTCCCCTACCAGTAAATTGCAGTAATAAATTACTAGCATACAAATTCATTCACTGTGATAGGGATAAAACCGACCCAAGAGAATCAGGGATTGCAAACTCAATTCAATTATCGGTAAATCATACTGGTAAATCATTGACAAAACAAAGAAACACACATTTCTTATCTTTATAGATTGTTTGCAAATTCTACTAAATGTTGCTGAGGCGTTTTTTAAAACCAAATTAAAGTAATACAGAAACTGACTTATACTACATCATATTTTATGACTGAGTTTGGTTTACAAAGCTTTTTGCATTTCTGATTATTTTTTCTTGAACCAATCTGAATATTGAGCCTGACATTTTTTACATTTTCCAATTATATCTGAATTGGTAAATCAAGTGCTGATATGTTTATACTTGGCTGAAAAGTTTCAACACAATTTAAATCCAATTCAGACTTGATCAGAAGGAAATAAATTGCTAAGCACCATGCAACTAAAGATGATCCTGTTCAAAATTCACGATGAGCAGAAAATGTTTGCACAACACACTGTTCAGATTGAACATTTGTATATTGCTATTCAGGCTGAGGTGATTGGTCCTGGATAACATAATCTGGTGTTCCTAAATATCCATTAAAAGATGGTTTAATTACTATTTTGTATTAATGAACATGTCTCTTCTGAACATGACTAATGTGATTAGTAACTGTCATCTATCTGTAAACTTATCAGTTTCAAGCGAGAGTTTATTGTGATCATTTATTATGAAAAAGGTTCAAAAGGCTCATCACATTTGCATTACCATAGCAGCAATGGTCTGAAGGTCATTTCCATCTATGAATACTGCCAATAATCTTGTTTCTTGGGAAGCATATAAACAAAAATGTAAGTAATACGAAGAAATGGTTTGCTCCAATGAAATAAAAATTAGATAATAGCAAAATAAATTTACCAACAGACCACAGATAGTAAACACATCCTATGCAACACATCGGTCATATTATTAAAGTACCAAACTTTGTTGTTTGGGAAGAGTGCTGATGACCATGTGGAGTACAGAACTGATATTTGAACCATACAACCGTGGCTTGTAATCATGTATATAGTGGTATTTTTTCCCCCCTTATCTTTCATTTAAAAAAAAACAACCGAGTTCCAAAACTATGAAGAAAAAAATAACCTTTTGTTTTATGATAAACCCAATGAAATACGACCCAGGCCATGAATTAAAGCAATATCAAGAAATTTTCTATCTGATTTGAGCACCCTTGCTGCTACTCTTAAGTGATGTAAGCCATATTTCTGTAGGAAATGCTATGATTATTCTAAATGAATCTCAACTGTAAAGTCACTATTTAAAATTTTGCTTTGGTGATCGAGCTACGTTTACTCGACAGGCATACCAATTTAATGAAAAAGTTTCCAAAAAATTAGGAGTCAGATTTGAAGAAGAGCAGATATGGTATGATATCATAAGCATCATATACCAAAATACATAGCAGTAAATTGCCTACCTAAGCAGATCAGCCATGTCACGTGTGGTGGGTGGCTGATGACTCTTTTTGAGCATAGCCATCCTATATTTTAGAGTTCTGGTTTTTCTATATTTCTCACTAGGGAGACCCTCATTATCTGCCGGAAGATAGGTGTCGAACTCATCCCCTGACTTCCTTTCCAGATCACTATAACTTGATTCTGCTCCTAACTGAGGCCTGACTATATTCCTGTTACGTCGGAAGATTAGGGTCTTGGCACCACTCACTGCCCCTAAGTTTACTTCTTCAGAACCATCAACAAATGCTGAGATACGATGAAAATTCCTCCTCCGTTTTGATAAACTACGACCTCTTCTTGCTCTTAAAGATGATACTTGTCCATTGTCTTGATATTTGATGCCATGATTTTCCTGATCCTCATCAAAATTGTAGGCTTGATTTGTGTGACTCTTCTTTGATAGTCCCTGATGATGATGTATATCTATGTCAATTTCATTATACTGAATTTCATTGTTTGTTTTACCATAACCGGACTGAAAGTTGGCAGACAAAGGTCTCGATGAAGATCTATACCCATCTGGTTCAGCATAATTCCCTGATGATGTGTGATCAAAATCATCAATTTCTTGGATGTGGTCTCTATTTTGATGAGAGGAAATACGACCTCTTTGGTCTCTTTCTTTGTTGTAAGCACGCAAAGCATCCTTCTCAACATGTCTAGGGCTGGTATGGCTCTGCCCTCTTTGGTCTCTTTCTTTTAACTTTGAAATAAAAGCATCATCTTCATAACTTCCAGCAAAATGAGATCTTTCTTTAATATTGGCATTTTCTACAATTCCTTCATTATATCTCCCTTCATAACCCCTATCTTGGTAACCATCTCTGCGACTGCCTTCCATTGGATCATACTGATACTGATGTCGTCCGCTTGCTTGATGGAAACTGTATTTAGGTTGAAATCCTACCCTTTCCATTCCTGTGCCTCCATGAAGTTGATCAAAACTAACTGAATTCTCATGCAAAGTATAGTGATGGTTGTTTCGTCGATCATGACTGTTTACGGAAGAGTTCCTGTTACTATCATAGTCCGATTTTCTGGGGGAATCCATTAGCAGTGTCTTTCATTGCTGTCATAATCATGTATATGAACTACTGTAGCAGTACTATCAATAAATAGCTTATCTGTAGATACCGTACGTCAGTTCTTAGCGGTGAATAAAGCTTGCACTGTGTTCTTCACAGTGTATCTTGTATCTATCACTGATAAGCACCTACATACATTACCATCTTGAAGATTAAATGTACTTGTCAACTCTCAAGCCGGGAGAAATTTAAAAATTACCGATTTTGGAGACATCAAACGCCTGCCTCCTGATCTCAAAACATCTGATTTTTTTTTAGAGAACTCCCAATCATTACATTATGTATGTCGATTTTCATTTCTCCGAAAATATCCGACATAAATAGTTATGTCCTATGCAATCCACAGAAGCCATTTTTGATCACTTCTGAATATTGTTGTAATGAAATAATTAATATCACACTACAAAGCTTTTCTTTTTCATTAAATACAATGTTATGTTTAAACATTATTCATGTAAATTACATTTTTTAATTTGAAAAACAACCTTAAAAATTAGTACAGTAAAAAAAGCTACAATAACAAAATTGTCGCAAATTAGTTCACTCCAATGAAGGATCACTGTGAATGCTGTCTAATTATCATTTAACACGTACAACAATACTATAATAAAAAAACACAATAAACTAAACGTACAACATTACAATTATCAGTTTCAGTCCAATGAATAACCTCTGTGAATGCTTTTCTCGACAAGCAAAAATATTTTAATTCCCACCAAAGAAACTTGCACCAGTAAAACGCCTGGCACTTTTGTACCGTATATAAAAACTTTAAATATCATGATTAAATTAAAGAAGGAATTAAAAAATATATATACATACCACGAGAGTCGGTGCCCACAAAGAACTGGTCTAAAATAAATTATTTATTTCGTAAACAGTGTTACTTCTATTACGAGTTGACCCTAAAGAATTAAGGTGAGATATAAAACTTGCAAATATTATTTGCCATTTATAAGGTAACTTGTGACAGCATATTTTTACTGTTAAAACAAAATCATAGGCATCATGAGTTGCAACAAAACGGGGAACTGTTTATTTGCCAACTGCTGGTGTTCACACACACACACACACACACACACACACACACACACACACACACACACACAAAGAAAGAGGTCTCAAACTCAAAATATACTGAAGGCCGCAGGATGCAGCATTTTCAATGGCCCAAGGGGTTCACCATCTTTGTTATCTTTCAGGACACCTTGTGACGCCAAACATTTTGCCGGTAACTTATAGAGTTGGCGAGCCGCGTGTTTGAGAACCCTGCTATAAGTCGAACATGGTTTCTTTGAAGTATCGGCGTCAGAGGGACCACGATAAAGATTAACGATTAATTAGTCACGCCGGCTTGATGTTTGTATACTGAACTCTAACCCTTAGCAGTTTGCAAAAGCTTATCCGAATATAAAATGGTGCACGTTCCTGCGGAAACACAGTGCTACATCTGTACAAATTTAATGGTTTACCGCAACATGTTTTTTTGACACCCCGCTCAAAGTTTCTACATGCGAACCGGTGTTTAAAAAATGCCGCGTAAAAACATCCCGATTTAAGTTCTCTTCTTTTTTCTCCTTCAATCTCACTCAATATCACGACCACCAAGAAAATAATTAAATGTCACCCTGGAAAGGGTATATATATATATATATATATATATATATATATATATATATATATATATATATATATATATATATATATATATATATATATATATATATATATATATGTAGCGGAACACTACCTCGGCTACACTGCTCCGAGTCTTGCTATCTCGGGTTATTTATGATTGGTCTTGTATTAGGAGTGATATCCGTCTGATGACTGGCACTCCAGTATGGGAAAGATTTCTACATCAGCGGGATACCGTCTCATTCCTGGCTTCTTGTGTGTCTCACCGTCTTGGTCGCAGTCGCCGACTTGTCGCAGTGTCGCCGACTGGTCTTTCTCTGGTCGCCGACATGATCGCAGTATCACGACTAGTCCCAGTCTTGGTCTCAGTTACCAACTGTGTCGCAGGGTCGCCGACGTCTCGCAGGTCGCCGACTGTGTCGCCTACTTGTCAGTCTCCGACTGGTAGTAGAGTCGCCGACTGGTCTTCCTCTGATCGCCGACTTAGTCGCAGGGTCGTCAACTGTCGCAGACTTGTCGACTGGCCTTCCCTTTATCGCAGGGCTGTCGCCGATTCGCTTCGTTATCCGCTAGAGATCGATATAGAGAGACGACAGTGCGACTGGTGAAAGAAGAGTTATCCTGAGTCAAAAACGTGTATTACCGCAAGACCCCTGCGTTTGTCTGGAGGAGCCTTCTTGCACCGGACTGGTGGTTGGTCGACGAAAGACCTTGTCCCTATCCTTTTCTGATTCACTAGCCTGGCTCTTTCCTGACCAAAGGAATAAGACCAAGTGTGCTCGCTCTGGCGGGTTGGTTATACTTCTACACTGCAGAGGACTTCTTCACACTCTACCACTTCTTAGCATACCACCATAGCAGCAACAATTGGTCCATACATATACCCACGCGGAATAACATGACCCAAACATTTAAAATCACAACATAAACTTTAACGAAACGAAATATTAAACAACGAAACGAAAATTGAAGTCCATGGGCTTTCCTCGTTACAATATATATATATATATATATATATATATATATATATATATATATATATATATATATATATATATATATATGCACATTTTTGCTTTTACCTTATCTATCTTGTTGCAGCTACATGGAACACTTATTACTAATGAGCCAAACTAATATGCACTAAACCATATATAAACAAGCCTCCCCCACCCCATTGCCCAGCCTCCTCTACTGACTAGCTACAATACATTTGGATTTAATATGAACAAAGCTTTTATGGTTCTAAAAAAGTCTGGAAGCACAACATTTAATGAACGTTATGTACCTATAAATATGCTTGGAAGAAGATTTTATGTGAAAGGATAAAGTAAATACAGCCATATTAAGTCTCAGTCTTTACTGGAGAAGCCATTATGTCCATCCAAAACAATGCTCCTACAGGTCTTTGCATAATTTTAAAGGTACTTTTATGAGGCCAACAAAAGGTCATGTTCCAGTTTAAAAAATACCTTAAAACTTCAAAACTTCACTGCATGTTTTACTTATGAATTTTGTAGTGGAGCAAATTTTTGTATCGATCTCTGTAGGAAATATTTAGTTGGACACATGTATGATTAATTAGATTTATGAAAACCTGCGCGCTTTTAAATCTCCATAATGCACGGACTGGTAAGTCTCTGTCATAAGTTTAGCGATATTCAATTAAGGCTACGTTTGTTTAAACTGAACAGGATAGGGATCAACTTCTGATCTGTATGGAAAACTGTCATTTCTGAAAGTTACTAGGAATCAGTTGGATAATCAATGGCTGTGAGACGAACTGCATTATTTGCATTGGACACGCTATGAAAGGGGGCGTGGTTTCACGTGAAAACTCAATTTAAATATAATAAGAGCACATTTGAAAAATAGTATATGCTTTTCTACAAAAGAAAACTAACTTAAGAAGACTCCAAGTGATTTAAGAAGTAAATTCACTCTTAAAAGCATCCTGGGGAAACGAGTGTTTGGAAAAATCGAGGCACAATTCTGGAAAGTAAGAGCTTGTAATCACGAGGTAATTGCAACAATCTTACGGAATTCGTTGATGATACTATGATAATTTGTTGATTTATTTGCTTGTATTTGCATTGATTTGTTTAAATTCGTAGATAATTTTTCTTGATATGGTATGACTGTGTTGAGTTCGTTTATCTGAGTAAGCACAATGATTTTTTTCTTTATATATAGACATTGACGGCTCGTTTGAATGTATAGTCTTGATTATTATAGGAAATTATGTATCTAAAATTTCTTATAGGAAATTATGTATTTAGAATTTCATGCATTATTTTATATAGGAAATTATGTATATAGAATGTCTTGCCGTACTTTAGTCGAGATTATGAGAATCTATGTGAATTCTCTAACCTTATATGAGGTCACGTATGATAACGACAATATTATGTGTATTTGTTATAAATACCGTAGAGTAAGGAATTTTATTTATTTTTGATGTAATGGAGACTAGACTGGAACTAATGTCTCAGTGTGCTGTTGAAATAGCCATTAGCAGGACCATTTTGTGAAACTAGGTTTATTACAGTCTGTCATGGCTAATTAGCTGTGGTATCTGTTGGAATTCCAATAGAACCATATCTGACATAAGGAGAGGGGGGTATTGATCCATTCCCCCAGTATAATGTGACCGAGGATTTAGGTTGCTTTTGTTTATATTTTTTGAGGGTGAGATAGCTCAATGAGACATAGTATCCTGACATGACGGGATGTCTCATGTTTTGCAAACCCAAATTGGACACAAAGTTGGACAGGCCAAAGTGGCATGATACCTAAGAATTTGGAAAAGAAAGACAAAAAGTGGAGAAGACTAAGACTTACTGGCACAAGGAAGTCAAAAGAAACAGTCATTGTGGAATTTGGACCGAGTCAAGACATCAGGTTATTAATCAATACAAGGCCATGTTTTTTGATCTTTCACTCGATTCAATGATGAATTAGTTACATTGTTTAACAGATCGGCTATTGGTATAATCATATTTGTATTTGAAATTCCTTGAATAAGTTAATTCAAAAAGAAAGAAGTGCATCTTTCAAATTGTAACGCATTATCACAATTGTTGTGATAATATAAATTCATATATTCCTTACTATATGTTATACATACCTATCATAATAACGAGTTTTGTTATGTTACGCTATTGACAATTTATTAGTCCATCTGTTACTGTATTTTCTGTATATAGCTTCAATTTTTCACTAGATACAGATATCATACTCTGTGGATGGCATGCACTTGCTATAAGGAAGAAGGCTATTGATTTTGGACTCCAAAGCTCAAACATCAAGACACAGTAACCAAAAGGTGATATTCAACATCATATACAGTTACTAAGCTTTGAGTGTAAATTGCACCTGTAGTAAGAAAACAAAAACAGTCAATTTTGGGTTGAAGGGTCAAAGGTTGAGGTTATAAATTACTTCACTTCTCCACCACTGACAATTTCTAAACTCTGTGGATAAATTGTACTTGGTGTAAGAAAAAATCTTTTGATTTAGAGTGAAAAGATCAGAAACCAAGGTAGCACTAACGAAAAGAAGAAAAATGGATCCTGCAGAATAACAATTCTCCATCATCTGTGGTTGTTTGCATTTTGATGAAATTCCAAGCAAATTACACCATCAGCAATTACCTCTAGATAACCATAACCAAAATCAGGTAACCCACCTGAGGAGGGCTTTCTAACAAATTTATTGGCTTTTTTCCCAGGAAGGTTAATCTAAGGTGTAGGCATGATTTTGAGTTAAAATAACAGCTAATATACAAGAAAAAAACCAAATTTTTAGAATAACTAAAATTAATTTCACATTTCAGAACAAGAGGCTCAAGTGATTTAAGTCAAATTTTCTTCAGTGACTTTTGAGAATAAGCCATTTGAAGGTGTTTCAAGTAATCACCAGTACATTTAAGGCATATCTGCATCATCTGTACAATGTTGAAGCCTCCATATAAAGATGCTTTATTTAAAATTTGGTTTCATTTCATATGTTATGTTTACCTAAGTTACTTTTCCACATTATGCAGAGCAGCCACGTTTAATTATAAAATAAACATCACATATATAATTTTGTGATACAAAGTGTGAAAGTTTTTCTGTCAAATTTTACCAAATTTTGATGTGTGGTTTTCAAGAAGTTGCATTGTTAGCAACAAGTATAGTTTACTGTGAAATGTCATCATTTGTGTACAATTATAAGCCTTCCATTCCCAGATGCTTTTTCTGTTCTGTGATTTTAGTGGATCAGCATAACTTGTACCAGTCTGAAATTAGGCCTTTGCATTGGGATCTTCTTTGTCATATTTGGTCAAATCCAGTTTAATGGCTTTTGAGGAGTTTTTCCTCTTTTTTGTAATAATAGCTGTCATGCTTGATAGTGAATTGTCACTGTCTATGCAAATTTGAAAGGCCTTCATGACAAGGTTTCCATCAAATTTGGTATAATTTGGCCCAACTGTTTTTAGAAGTTGTGTGTCAAGATTTTTCCATTTTCAGCAACAGCAGCAATATTTGATAATCAAAAAGCATCATTTAAACCAAAGGAATGGATTTTAAGACAAAATACTTCTGTCAATATGCTCAAATTCTGTTTAGCAATTAATATGTTACTTTAAAGGCTTCCCTATTTTTAGTAACAGTTGCCATATCTGATAGATGCAAATTAATTAGCTGTATCAGTCTAAATTGTTTTTAAGCAAGAATGTTTCCTGTTAAATTTAGTCAAATTTTATCTAGTGGTTTTTAAGAAGTCATGTAATGGGTTTATCTTTTTCTACTTTTAGTAAAACTAACTACATTTGATAGTAGAATTCATCATTTGCAAAACCTTTCATGAACTATCGACCTTGCCAAGTCTGGTAAAAATTGGTTCAATTGATGTTTTAGAAGAAACTGAAAATATCAATCATTGATGAACAAAACCTGGATGAGACACAACAAAAGGTCAAACCATATACATGTATTTGCTTGGGCTTTTGGACAGTTGACTAGAAGCCATGAAATATTTAGTACAGTGATTCCTCACAATGATGCTGTTTGATGTACATACAGAAGTAAATGTCATTATGAGGTTCCTTTATTTGGGGCCATCACATAGCAATGTCATTTAGTACAGTGATTCTTTACAATGATGTCGTTTGATCAGTGCCAGATTTAGACTACAAAACAACAACCTAAAATATGGGAAGCTATAAAGGCCATATCTGGAATAAAATAATTTTGAAAGGCCCCTTCAGACTGAGTTTAGACTTTGGGGTCCTAAGCTGTAACTTGTTTAGCTTATGCCTAAAACCGGTACTGTGTTTGATGTACATACAGAAGTAAATAGCATTATGAGGTTCCTTTATTTGGGCCATCACATAGCAAGGTCATTTAGTACGGTGATTCCTCACTTTAACAATGTTCAGATTGGCAAAGATATGTACCATATGTTCAATATAACATTGCCTATTACTCAGCATCAAAGAACAAGGTCATTTAGCATTGATTCCTCACATTAACAATGTTCAGATAGACAAAAATGTGTACAGTATGTTCAATATAACATTGCCTATTACTCTACATCAAAGAACAAGGTCATTTAGCATTGATTCCTCACATTAACAATGTTCAGATAGACAAAGATGTGTACAGTTCAATATAACATTTCCTATTACTCTACATCAAAGAACAAGGTCATTTAGTAGTGATTCCTCACATTAACAATGTTCAGATAGACAAAGATGTGTACAGTATGTTCAATATAACATTGACTATTACTCTACATCAAAGAACAAGGTCATTTAGTAGCGATTCCTCACATTAACAATGTCCAGATAGACAAAGATGTGTACAGTATGTTTAATATAACATTGCCTATTACTCTACATCAAAGAACAAGGTCATTTAGTAGTGATTCCTCACATTAACAATGTTCAGATAGACAAAGATGTGTACAGTATGTTCAATATAACATTGCCTATTACTCTACATCAAAGAACAAGGTCATTTAGTAGTGATTCCTCACATTAACAATGTTCAGATAGACAAAGATGTGTACAGTATGTTCAATATAACATTGCCTATTACTCTACATCAAAGAACAAGGTCATTTAGTAGTGATTCCTCACATTAACAATGTCCAGATAGACAAAGATGTGTACAGTATGTTCAATATAACATTGCCTATTACTCTACATCAAAGAACAAGGTCATTTAGTAGCGATTCCTCACATTAACAATGTCCAGATAGACAAAGATGTGTATAGTATGTTTAATATAACATTGCCTATTACTCTACATCAAAGAACAAGGTCATTTAGCAGTGATTCCTCACATTAACAATGTTCAGATAGACAAAGATGTGTACAGTTCAATATAACATTGCCTATTACTCTACATCAAAGAACAAGGTCATTTAGTAGTGATTCCTCACATTAACAATGTTCAGATGGACAAAGATGTGTACAGTATGTTCTATATAACATTACCTATAAGTCAGCATCAAAGAGCAAGGTCAGAGTAATGATTCCTTACTTTAATGATGTTCAGACAGACAAAGATATGTACCATATGTTCTATATAACATTGCCTATAAGTCAGCATCAAAGTGCAAGGTCAGAGTAATGATTCCTTACTTTAATGATGTTCAGACAGACAAAGATATGTACCATATGTTCTATATAACATTGCCTATTACTCAGCATCAAAGTGCAATCTTGATACTATAATCCCTGACATAAAAACACTTCAAAGTAGCCATAAAAGTGTACCATATTATATTTATGGTCACCTTATAGTCCTAGGAGCATTATACAAAGTATGACTATTACATACTAAAGTAATACTATTATATAATGCAAATGGAATCAATCATAATTCTCATTTTATGAAAAGAACTTTATTATGCAGAGGTTCCTTGAAGCAAGGAAACATTACAAAATGACCAAGAAAAATGAGAAAGATTTAATTGTAAACTGGAAAATGTTTTGTGAAGAAGATGCAATATGTAAACCCAGCTGTACAGGTCAAAATGGCACATCAACACCACACTAGAAATATAGTGCTGATAAAAAGATAAAACGTAAAGATAAACTGTATAGATTTTGTTGCAATTTAGTAAATCTTGTATAAAATAAAAGAGGAGGTAACAAATATAAAATCCTTCAAACACATGGATGTGTACTAAACAGGGTAATAAGGTAAATGCCAAGGTATTCCTAGACAACTGTTACATGCTCTTAGGTTAAGCAGTACATTGCTGATATGACTGGTATCAAACAAATCCCCCCAAAAAATCAAACTACCTGATACTTCTGGTTGACAGTAAACCTGATAAGACACATCCTCAACTATGAAAAATAGCCCTACTTACACCTCATATTCAATACAGACAACAAAATTTTTAAGACAGCCGCTATGGTGGCCATATGGTGAATATCTGTGCAGCAACATTTTAATTTAGGATCAATTAGACCTTTGGATGAATGAGTATCAATTAGTTTTATGGCAATCCTCCAAGTAATTCAAGAGGAGTAGTGATATCAAACTTATGCTAATGGACAACACTCCTCTGATCCAATATTGACCAGAAAATCTAAAATGATTTGTCTATATAGATACAGTATGTAAAGATTTGTCTATACAGATATGGTATGTGCCAATTATCACAGCAAGATAAGTTGAGTTTACAATATTTTGTCATGTACCATATCTAGCTAAATGTCAAAAAAAGCAATAGCTCCAAAGAATTTCATTTACATAATGAGACTTATTGAAATGTTCATCATCAGATGACTTTAATATGTACAAAATTGTTTATTACACTGATATAAATTACATGACATAATTAGCAGTTAACTCTAAAAAAATTGACAAAAGTAAAGTGGTTTGTTGAAGCCATCAAAAGTCGCAGGACTAATTGCAAGATTGTATGATGTTCTGTATTTTGCTGCAAGACATAAGGGGCAACAACTCTGATAATGCCTACAGGAGCAAAGTGATTTGTTTATATGTGCATCATAAGGTGAAGAACCATATTATAAGCAAAATTCATAACAATTCACAAAATCTACAAGACTAGTTGTACTAATGAGACCACTGGATGGAAGAACACAAGGATTACTATCTACTCCCATCTCTAGAATAGAATGCATAAAAAGATATTACACTCTGAGACAGTGGGAATGAGTTTCATAAGCTTGTTAAGCATGTACCCCAACAAAATTCACAAAATATTTCCCAGTGAAGGTATTGATTTTCTGTACATAAATCCAGAGTCACAGGCATCTAGGAAGTTTAAATGATTATAATCAAAGGGACAGACTGGTTGTCATTACCATGACAATAATCAAGCCAATTTATAATTTGTAAACAGAATTGAAGACTGGTACCATATATATCCCTGTGCAGTTTAAAATTCTAAACCTTATCATTTGCTTTTAGAGAATAAACTTTCTACTGATACACAAATAGTTTTGGCACAAGCCATGAAGAAAAACCATTGTACAATAAACAGTACCTCAAGTTTAACAGTTTTTGAAGGAGGCACAAATAAGGTATTATTAATCTGAAGATTACAGACCAAAAAGTCTCATTGACATTGAGACCTGATCTTCTGAATCCCAAATTAAGCGGTGTTTTCCTAACTTAAGTGCAATTCATGCACAAAGTTCAGTAATTAATATAATGCTAAATTAAAATAAATGACAATTATTGTTCAGCAATGAAAAGAAAACAAATGGCTCTGGATACAAACATGGGTGTACAGAGGGATCGATGGATGTTATATTTAATATGCTAGGTCTTTAGGTAGCCATAACAACAACAAAAAATAAAAATATGTCCATTGTGGCATGGATATCCTGTTCAATATGATGCACTGGCATGACAAGTATAAAGTCAAGCAGAGGCCAAAACTCCGTGGATCATTTTCAGAAAAAGATAAAATCAAACTCAACTTCAGTCTTTTTAATATGTGACAACCATATTATATATCAATCCATAATGTCCTTGAGAAGTTAATGAGTGGAAACAAACTTTACAGTATGGATGATGTAACAGGACAGCCAGCCTTGGGTAACACTAAATGCCTCCCCTCACCTCAATTTAATGGAAGCATAAAAAATAAAAAACAAATATTCCCAAGTTCGATCAAATGCAACCTAAAAGTTCCTCAATATCCAGCTAAAATGAAATGCATGGTGTGACATGGAGACCCAGTCAGAACATTCTAATTGCCTTTTCTGCTGCATGCAAAAACAGAAACAACCTCAGATGTAAATAATGTTCATTTTGAACTGCCCTTAAATTAAAAACAACACAGGAAGAGATGATGTATCATGATAGCAGTACAAGCTATAGTTTCTTATAATTGAAACTGAATGATTTCTTCAATTTTGTTATTACAATGTTTTAGGAAAAACATTCAAAAGTCTAAATGCATAGATATTTCATTAACTGTTGAAGCATCAAGATTTATTTTGAAAACCTATTATGTAATATAACTAAGTTCTTTGCACATCTTTTCAGATGTTCATCTAAAAAAAACCTACCAATCTTGAAGTATTTCTACAATTACCAAATTTTAAGTTGACTCATATCAGAGATGAAATGTTCTGAAATCTAGACTGTCAGACAGAGGAAAATACAAATTACATGCTGGCAAATATTATTACATATACATTGGTCACTATCTTAAAAGGCTGCCACATTTGCAGTAATTATGGGACCCTGTAAAATGGCTGACCTCTCTTGGAAGTGGAAAAGAATAGTTCAAAACTAAGCAATAATAAGTATAGAAGTCTTTTATATTATATTGGCCTTTAAATTTATCATAATGAATTTCCTGCAGAAGGCATTCATGCCTATTAACAAGTAAACAAAATGCCATTCTGAGAAACTCCCACCTAAACATGCACATGTTAATATATTAGTTATAACAATGAATTTATGCATGTATTGTCTGTCATTTTTGGGTGCTTTTTATTTTCTTATTTGTATAAATAATTAGAAAATAAACAACTAATTCTGAATTTCATGAAAATAAAAATGTTTCAAACGTTTTATGAGAAAATAAAATTCTCAATACCAAAAATGAATGACCAAAGAAATTAAAATAACATAAAATTCTACAGATTGATGTTGTTTAAAAGTCACCACCCTTTCTACTCACTTATAACTGCACAGGCCAAGATCTGCCTCCTCATAATGCACTGGCAGATCTGAATCTGTACAGTTTGTTAGGAGTAATCATTAGAACAATCAATATAGATCTTGCTACAGCAGATCAGGATCTTCAATGTTTGCAGTTTCACTGGACTCATAAATGCATGCATATGGTAGCAATACAGATGTAAGTCAGTGTTATATGCAAGGGGTCATATTTTTACATATAAGCCAACACATGCTAGGACCTGATATGATTATCAAGGACAATAAAAACCTCAAGGTACTCTTCAAGTGCACCTATCACCTCTGTATTCATTGTTGTCCTACTTCCTAAGTGATAATCACTAAACACCTGATAACTATGATGTTATCATCTAGAACTGACCCTTCACATAAGACATATTTAAAACAATAGTCCCTCCAAAGCAGGTTTTGTGCTCTACTTTTTGAAAAAAAAGAAAATGAAATTTCTTTGCTCCTTTTAACTTTTTTTTAAACTGTGATGATGTTTATGAGTAAATCCAACATAACATATTTTATTAACACAAAATATTTTCTTACATGTTTAATGTTCACAATGTAAGATCAGTATAACCATTCCTGTTATCACATTTTATCTGGGACCCTGATATCATAGAGAGATTATTAACTTCTTGTTATCATGCACACAAGCTGTATCACACTTAAGTCAAGTGTGTGCCTGTGTGTTTAATTTGGATTTTTAATGTAGTTTTAATAATGTGTCAGTTATATCACTACAATGTCTGCAGTGTGGCAGTTTATAGTGATGTCTTGCACTGGGGAATCATGCTGCAGACATGTAGCATCATTAATAATAATGATCCCAACCAGTCAGATTATGCTTACACTAGGCTGACCAGTCCTAATACAAACCTCTTAAAGCTGAGTGCCAAGCAAGGCAGCTGCCTAAGTACCATTTTTACCAGTCTTTGGTATGGCTCAGCTGGGGTTCAAACTTCAGCATCCAAAGTGGATGCTCTAACAACTAAAACTACTGGATCTCTGATCTTTAAACACTGTCAGAGTGCTGACTTGCAACTTCTTTACTGGAATTAAACAACAAAATACAAATTCAGGTCCAAATTAATTTGTATCATGTATAAGTCACTGTGTTTATAATCTCACTAACTACACCTAGGGAAATGGCAAGTGATTTTGTTCATTTTAAATATACCCCACCCCTCCTTCATCCCACCCCTACATGATGATGGAGCTGATTCTATGGTAAAAAGAAGTATATCCTTTTTTTAAAATGATTTGTCAACATATGTATCTTATGAGTTTCCTATGAATCCACTAAAAACTGCTAGAATAGTTACACTGAAAAAATTGACTTATTTCATTCACCTACATTTTGAACAGAGCGATTATAAATTCTTACAAAAATCATGGAAGCACAAAGATTTGTCCATACATATAGCTACAACCTACAGTGATTACCACCATCCATAAAACCTGAAAGACAAACTGGAGGTTGAGATAGTGAGATTGGTTCTAAAACCACATTATTTGCTACAAATAAAAGGGGAACATTTCTTACAGAAATTGTGGGAGCAAATTTATTGGTCAATGTGTGCATCTTCAGATCATCATCATAATATATACAAAGTTTGAAGCCAATTGATCAGAAATTGGGGTACAAGTTTTGCCACTGTCAATGTCATACACTGCATTAGGGCAACAGCTTTAATAAAAATTGTGGAAGTCAAGTGAATTGTTAATATGTGCTTCTTCAGATCATGAATTTACAAAATTTCATAATAATTCCTCAAAAACTGCTAAGTTGTAATGCACCAAACAAGATTGCTATACCCTGCATTCAGCTATACTGCCAAATGGGCAATACCTCCCACAGAACATTGTGGGAGGAAATTAATGTCATTACAGGCATCTCAAGGTAAAGGGAATCAATCAAAAACTGCAGAACTATAAACTGCATTAATACAATTGTGAACCACTCTGGTAGCCTACTGATTAGAGAATCTGCCTATAATGTGGGAGATTACAGATTTGAACCTCGACCAAGTCATACCGAAGATTCATAAAAATGGTACAAGCAGCTGTCTCACCTTGCATCCAGCATTAAGAGGTGAGTGTTATGACTTGTCGGCTTGGTGTCAGGATAATGTGACTGGGTGGTATATGATGCTACATGTCTGCAACATGATGCCCCAGTGCTAGACATTTCTATAAACTGTGAAACTGCAAACATCGCAGTGATGTGACTGAAAATTGTTAAGCTATGCTAAAAATCCAACACATACACATAATAAAAATGTGTCATATATTGCACCAGAAAAAGCCAATAACTCTAATTTTTAAAAAATGTGAGCATTAGTACAGTAATTTTCAGTATGTGCACATGATGAACATAATATAAAACAATTTCATGGTAATCTATCAAAAACTGCCTGAACTAGCAGCAATAATGTGTACCTGATAGACTGACCACAAGGTCTGATAGGTCTGACTTTCAAACAAGTTCAAAGTAGCACAGCCATGCTGATGGTCAGATCGATACCAATTTTCATTCATAATCAATTACATACAGCAGGATAAGTTTAAGTGAAAACACAATGTCAATATGTACCACCAATCTTTCATAGGGTATAGTTATACCATTTTTTAAAATGCCAACAATGGCTGCCATTCAGGAAATACTAAATATATGTATAGTATTTTACTGAAAACCCCATGTCAATATACCATTTATTCTTCAAAGTAGTCAAAAGATTTTCAAAATAGCTGCCAAGACAGCCATTTTGGATTTCAGATCTGTATTATTTCAATGAGGGACCAGCTACACACTAGATCAATATTATTTCATTACATGACCAACTATACACTACATCAACATATTAATAAAGGACCAACTATACACTAGATCCGTATTATTTCATTACAAGACGAAAATCAAACTAAATAAATATTATTTCATTACAGGACCAACTACATACTAGATAAATAATATTTCATTACAGGAATAACTACACACTAAATTAATATTATTTTAATAAAGGACCAACTACACACTAGATCAACATTATTTAAAAAAATGACAAATTACTTACTTGATCAGTATTAATTGACCAGATTGCAAAATGTATTTATGAAAACCCCATGCTGATATGACCAGCCATTCAAAGTCATGACAAGATATTCATGATAATCAACGTGGTGGTCATATTGACAGCTCATGTTGAGACCATTTTCAATCACAACCAACGAGATACGTTTAAAGTAAAAATCAAGCTGATTTGTATCCATTTTTAAGTGATGGCCATATTATTTACCAAGTTTTGCCATGGCAATTTATTAACAAGAATACCATGAAGAATATAGCATGTGCCTGCCCAATATTTAAAAATACTATGCAGTAACTATAAAGTTTGAACAGAACCGTTTTTATTTGTTAATTGAGTGACCATGACCTTTTGACCCCCAAATCAACAATTGTCTTCCTAATTACCATAAGAACAGGCTTTCTACAAAGTTTATACCAGGTTTGTGATGAAGAACTAATGTCATTATGAGGACAACAGTTTTTCTTCTTTTTTCTTCTTCTAATCAGTGACAATGACCTTTTCATGTTTTCACTCATAAATCAATAGCATTTTGATACCAAAAATCAATTGCAAATTATCCACTAAATTTGTACATTTTATATAAATAAGGCAGAAATAATATTTTCCTCTTTCATGCAGTGGCCTTGACCTTTTACTTTTGGACTTCAAAAGCAACAGGATTTTTCTTTACACCAAATGGAAGCCATCCACAAAGTTAAGTAAGCACATATAATAGAGAACTCCATTAGAGAGAAACAATTTTTCTTCTGATCTTGACCTATGACCTTTTAAGTCCAAACTTTTGTAAGGTTCTTCCTTTCCCCATGTGAACCATCTCGTTGGTGCTTAACTGAAGTTATTGTATGGAAATTATTTTACGTTTTTCAGACAGTGATAGTGACCATGACCTTTTTATACTGAAATCAAAAGGAATTTTCCTTACCCCACGTACAAGCTAAACACAAAGTTTGGAAACAGTACATGGTGTAGAACTGGATTTATTGTGCAGAGGTAGTTTTCCTTCTTTCAGCTAGTGACCTTGACCTTTAAACTTTTGGCCCTAAATCAATAGAGTTCTTCCTTTACCCTAAGTGCAAGTCATCCACAAAGTTTGGAAACTGTACATAGTGGACAACTAAAGTTATTGTGTATAAACCAATTTGGTAACAGACTAAGCAATGGATATGTAACACAATTATGTTCTGCTGTTTAGCATGCCAATAAAATTGCAAATAAATCAAACTAATGCAGATATATGCACAGACTGACATGCATTACTGTATATGGCTATAATACATATGAAAGACAGTTTTAATGATCTTTTAAAGCTTGTTATGCATTCTTTATCAAAGTTCACAAAACGTTTCATAAATAATATTTCCTGGTGCAGGTATTGATTAGGAATGTACTAATCTCAAGCTACAGGTGGTTTGAATGTGATAATCATAAGGACAGACTAGTTACCATTACCTAAACCAGTGCTGTCCAACATGCAGTCTGTGGGCTGCATTTGTCTTGTGGGCTGATTTTAAATAGCCCGTCAGAGCTCATGCAATTTTTTGTGCATTTATGAAAAAAAGTCAATGGCCTACTTTCATTTCATGCTGTGGCAATCGGCTTCAAGACAAATTTTTCAGTGGCCCATGGTGTCAATAGGTTGGAAAGCACTGACCTAGACAATGATGAAACTAATTTATAATCTATGAACAGATATGGAATAGTTAATACCATATGTATCCCCATACAGTTATTTTTTTTAACTTGTTTGCTTTAGGAGGATTATTTTTTTCATGTTTATTACTGATACAAAAATTTGTTTGGCACATATAATAAAAGAAAAAGAAGAGTACCATGAACATTACAATGTACACCTCAGAATCTATAAACTTCTTATAATAAGTATAAATCATAAAAGTTGTTCACAACAGCATAGTCATGTTCATGGTTAGATGTCATGAACATATGCAGGACTGCATATCTTGAGCTGCGATGCATCAGCTCCATTCGCAAGTATCTGTCAGTTGATACTACTTAAAACACTTGTGTGTTCCTTAGTACTTTCAAGATTGGACTGTTTTGTACCACGATCAGAGCATGCCTCTCCACTGCGCTGTACCTTACACTGGCTATCCATACGATCCAGAATTAAACACAAAATGTGTTCTCTGTGCAACATTTCAATGATAGGCTCCAGTCCAACATAGCTATCTGACCTCACCCATGTGTATACACCTGCAAGATGCTTCTGACACTTGTATTCTCATTATTCCCACTATAACTACTGTAGCAGCCATACTGAGAGATCCCATCTTCCGGTAAGTGAAACAACAGGTTACTTTCCTCTTTCTACCGACAAAGACTTTCATAATAGTTTAATATTTCATGATTGTTTATTATGAAACCATCATTTTTCTTCCCTATCCAAATTGTTTTAGATCAAATCACACACACACACACACACAACTTCAGTCTTTAGTTCCTCCAAGTCCATATTGATATTGGTCTAATTTATTTGTAGAATATCTCTGGTCATACTCCAATTGATTTATTTCATCAGTTAAATATTTTTTATTCCATCAGTTTATTTCCGTTTGTCAGATTCCTGAGAAATTTTAATGCCTCTGATTTGCACCAATAAAACTTCAGAAAGGAGTTAGTCTTCAAATGTAAACTGTATCTTAGATTGCTGCAATGATGTTCAGAAAATAAATAGGGAAAGCATAATGTTTTATAATATCTCAATATTTCCCTAACCAAATATATTCAAGGTCTCAGAATAAAGTGTTGAATTTCCAATATGTCTTATGATTTATTTCTCCCAGCATTTTTGTCCTTATATCAAAGGGTAATAAAGAGTGATCAGATCAGTACCTTGCTTCTATACCGACTTTTCCACATATCAATTTATTTTTAAATCAATAAGAAAGCTAATCTTGCCTGCTTAAGCGAGGCTTTGCATCTCCAAATAATTTTTTCTCTCCGTATTTAACTCTCTCCAGATGTTAACCAAATTTAATTCAGTTGTCATAACAACCTCTACCTCTGTCTCTCTAGTTTTAGGATTATTTATAAGAACATAATTTGCTGTCTCTTTATCAGGGTTCATAACTACATAAAACTGCTTTCCATAATTATGTAATGCCTTTTGACCTACACTCTGAAGTGTCTTCATTCTTTTAAAACCTCTCTATAAAATTCTGGTGAATCAGTTAGGACCATATAATATATGTTAACCTGTAAAAACTATTTTTTATTCTGTTATTACATCCAAACTGAACCTATTTCTTTATATATCTTTTATCAAATTTTAAAATTTACATTCAGAATTATTATTGAATAAGACTGCAACATTCTTAGACTGGCCAGTACAAAAAATTACATAAACATTTGTATCCCTATATGGCACAAATGACTTTCACCTCTTTTGTTTGAAATTGTTTCTTGAGAAAAAAAAATAGAAAGTGCTTTTCAAAACATTACTCCATTTTTGGTGATCTCCTAAACATTAATACTGTATTGATATTATTGAGATAATATTATCTAAAGTCAGGTAATGTCTTAAAAAAGGATAAATAAACAAATTTACATTAATAAGAAAAAACTTGCTAATGTTATTACTGAAATAGGAAGTTTTAACAGGTAAATATCTATCAAATTTCATTGGAAATGCTTGCTTCTGAAAGATGCTGATAATATTTATATTTCTTACTGTATTTTCGTGCTCAAAAGTCTCCCTTAGCAATTCATAGAGGAAAGAAAACAGAAGTGCATAGGATATGAAAAGATATGAGACTAAAGTAGCAAGAAATAACAAACAAACAAGTTCTCAATTCCTTAAATAATAATAACTAATAATACTAATAATCTTTTCTTTTGTACCAAGAGAACAAGAAAGAATAAAACTATTAATAAACTTTTCAGCTCACCAACACCACTGTCAAATAGTGATATAGCACATGTATGGGCAAAGGGAGCTAATCCAGCTAAGGACTGTGATGTATTCTGTATATAATAATTAGTATTATAACGGTACCAATTGTGCAAGTCCTGGTGGGTGGAGCATGATACCAATTGGTACCATGATACATAGTTGAATGCTGCATGACATTAATCCTCTGGCTAAAACTGTACCAATAAAAACCAGAGTTAAATGAGATATCTGTTCCTACTACAAAACAAACAAACAAAAAATACCAAACTAAATGTAAATAAGATTGGAGAAAAAAACCTATTGTATATGCAAAGTAAATACAGTATACAAACAAACAACATGGAATTCTCTTGGGGGAAGAAAGTACCGAAGCAAACCTAAACTACACAGAACTGTGGAGACAAAAGGTAAATGTTAACTAACTTTATTCTAAATATGACAAAAGTCATTGTATCTCTTTTATTCTGGCTATGACAATAGTCAAAATATCTATATTTGTGTTGTATCAATAGAACCCTGTGTTATACATTACCAATAGTTGTATAATTCATCACCAAATATAGATTTTACAAAAATTTCTTTGGAAAAGTGCTTTTTTGATGGAGAAATCAGTCAATAAAATCCTGGATGACAAATTGGATGTTAACTCGAATGCTGACATAGCAGGAAGTGATAACAAAATCCATGAAAATGAATTGTTTTGATATCATTTACATAATATTAAGAGAATTGTAGTTTTCATGGGCAAAATATTTCAGTGAAAATGAAATTAATTTTAAATCAACATTTAATTTTTCTTTAAAGTCATATTTCAAATGCAGTTGTGAACTGGATACAATGGAATAAATTACATTTAATTTTAATTGAAAAATTCAGGGCAATTAATTTTATCTGTAAATAAAATGAAGCATGTATTAAAATTGGGCAAAAATTTAGAAATGAAAAGCAATGGTAATTTGTCAGAAAAACATATTCCCATACAAAAGTTTATATTTATCCTCAATTTTATTCTTTAACAGACTATAACTGCTATATATAATGGCAAATCCATTATAATTTACAAAGTTTTTTTTCCTTCCTTCTCCTAATTTTTCTATATTTCATTTCTCATCTAAATCTGCCTGAAAAACCCATACAAATTTTTCAGCACTAATGCAAGAATTAGCATAAGGTAGTTTCTCCTATAATGCACAAATTCCAACTCTCAACTTCACAAATATTTTTTGCAGCCAGTGCTCAGCAGGATTCTTCCTAATATCCAGTGTAAGCAACATTCCAGTATCTATAATCATTGTTTTAAGTTTATTTTCTGGATTACAGGTGTGTGATAACTTGAAAGTATCAAAAGCAAGCTCATCCCTTTTTTATCATGGCTGAGAGAAAATGTAAGCCAATCCTAAAACCTATGGGTAACTAAATATCCAAATTCTGCACTGCTTCTCTATCCTTAAAGAGCATCAATCATACAATGACTGGTTTGGGTCAAAATGGGCAATCAGGAACCTAGATGCATCAGAAAAACCACATGTTTTCTACATATTATTGACCCAGTCTAACAGTCTCTTTAGGGAAGCTTCTACAAGCAGGATGGATATTTTCATGGCTTCCTTGATAAGACACACCACAGAAAAACAGATTCATTTTTCTTGGGTGCTTTTCAAATTTAAGAAGCCTCTTTTCCTGCCCATTAACATCTACACCAACCTTGGTTTCATTACTTATCACAGTTTCTTTACTTGATTTCCTTTACCGATTTTCTATACATCTCAAATATCTTAAGTTGCTCAATATGAAACTCCTCAGCCCTTTTTGAGTGAAACTTCGTACTGATCTTACTTCCTTTACATTCTCTTCTTCACTTGTTCTACTTCTATATGCATATGGACCAACTTGTTATTCTATGCTTCAAATAATAGAAAGTTAAAACTTCTGCATATTTACAAGCAACTCTTTGATGACCATCTGAATCCCGAATGAGTGTTCATTGGTTTAAAGTTTAGAAACACAGGCTTACATAATGCACATCAGGGTAAATATGGCCTGTTAAAGAGTTAAACCTGGCAAAACTGATCTTATAAGAATTCTTCTATTACTGGAACTGTAAAATCCTGAGCTTTACTTCAGCACAAGGTCAGCTTTAACTAGATGTCGACTTTGGGATTTTAATCACAAGACAGGAGAGCTATTTAAGTTTCAACAATTTAATAAACATTATTAATGGCAAATAATAACTGTGTAATGTACATGAATAGATCAAAAATAAAAATTGTTTTAGTCAAAATTCTGAAATAGATCCAAATGAATTGATCACAACTAAAATTCTTTCTGTATATAAATGTAGATGACAAGTGTGACTCAGTGCAAAGTTAGGAAAGTACATACTAAAATGATCACTGAAAACAATTTTTGTGTTTCTCAAGCAAGAGTACAACCAGAAACAAATTGAATCATAAAACACATGAAAAATGATACTACTTGACTGTGTTTTCCAGTGATTATAGTATTGTTCAAGTCCAGAATGCACTAATTCTTTGAAATATATATTTAGAATTGTTTTTCTTCTTTATAGCTACTAAAGGTCATGTCAATGTAATATGCAGATAATGAATACTCCTTGTGTGAGTATTACAATGCTCCCTTCTATGCATGGTTAGTTATTTACCATAGTAGCAGTACTTACACTTTAATATATTTCTCTATTGGAATTTCTGTATGTAATAATATGTAACAGTAGAATTGATTATTGATTGACACTCTAGTCAATATTGATGTATATGTAACAGTTCAATAACTCTACTGTAGTATAGCAATCTTATTTTTATGGCAGCATCAATCTTTAACATATCATTTGGAATATTATATAGTTTGCAATGCTTTATTTTGTTATTCTATATTGCAATCTGTATTGTAAGCATTCCACGATCATATTAGCTGTCTTATTACATGTATACACTGCTCTACTAGTTCTCCTACTTCACATATATAGTCTCTGCTGATCTGAAAGCATCTACCAAAACATGGAACTGGTTTTTTATACCCTTGAAACCCATTGGTCTTATGCAGAGATTGATGAGAAAAACCATGGTCATAAACCGCTTTTGTGGCCTACTGGTTAGAGCATCTGCCTTGGATGCGGGAGGTTGTTGGTTCGAGTCATACCAAAGACTTACAAAAATGGTACTAACAGCTGCCTCACTTGATGCTCAGCATTAGGAGGTTAGTGTTAAGACTGGTTGGCCTCATGTCAAAATAATGTGACTGGGTGGGACATCATGCTACATGTCTGCGGCATCATGCCCCCCAGTGCTAAACATCATTATAAACTGCCACACTGCAGATATTGTAGTGATATGACTGAAAAATTATTAAAGCTATGTTAAAAATCATAATCGAATCACATCACATAAAAAACATAAGGGAAACATGAGTAGTTCAAATGATACCCAAAAGACCAATCTGGACCAACACTGACAATCCATACCAAAGTAAGTGCCAACCACAATCACCCAAAAATAACAATATATTAATCATCTCAAGTCACTAAATGTTATATTAAAATATTTGTACAGTTATTTATTATACCTATAAACCCTGTGATATTTTAGCCCTTTTCAATTCCACTCATTTTTATTGGCTTTATACAGATAAATACAATTAACATGACAATACAAAACATGTCTACTTTTTCATTGATTTTAACAATACAATAAATACTTCCACAATTCAGAGATCTAAACACAGTTGGCACTTAATTAGGTTTTCACACAAACACTCACAACATAGCTGTGACTGCAGATTGACTCTTTTCACATCTAAATACTAAGGGCCATATCACATTTATGAAGATTATACTTAAGATGAGTTAAAAGTTAGAACTAAAACATCAATTTCACTTGACAAGACTTATTTAATTGGTACCTAATTCTAAAAATAATAACACCAATAGTCATTACAGATAATTTCATGGGTAAAAATGTTTTTGAATACTGTTTTTTAATGTAATAGAAATTTAGCAAATAGGACTTATTATTAAAAATTGCAGCTTTCATAAAGAGGATTCAAATTTTTCAGCTGTTATAGCTAAGCTACCATTTTCAATGATGAACTGGAAATGAGAATCAAAGTTTCATTTAACAATTTTGATTGTGATTATCTTCACATCGTATAAGTATAAGGAGCCAACTTTTTTGATATTTTCTAGAAAAAAATACTGAACCCAAAGCTGACCCCACATTATTAGTGAGTATCCATGCTTTTTTTATTAACAGTGAGGTGTAACTTGATATATGGTAAATTATTATTCAATTCTGAACAAATGGATTTGAAATGTGTAAGCAATGGATAATACAGTAAAACAAATATTGTTCATATATTTTTAGGAGATAATGTGTGTGTTTTTATGAGCATTTTATTTATATTGTGTGTTTGACCTTTATCCATAACTGAAGGTAGTTTTTCCCACCTGACTTTCATCATTTTTATTAAATATGTTTACATGGAGTTCAAAACCTGGGTATTTCTTTGGAAAATTATACTGTGTCATAGGTCAAGTGAAGGATTTACATAAAGGATTTGGTAAATAATTATTCATTTCTGTTCTAAAAGCTGTGATGAGAGTTTAAAGTTGTGTTCAGTTACAGTTTGAGAGAAGTTATTTATTTAAATTATTCATTGGAATTACAATGTTCTGTGTGTGTATGTGTGAGTGTGTGTGAAAGTAAATTTCACTAAAAATGTTTACACAATCAATCTTGAAAAATCCACAATACAAAAGCTCTAAAGCATTTAAAAAGGTAAAATTCATTTTTTTAAGAACAGAAGTGTGAGGCAAGTTCTTTCTCTCCCAAAATATATTACTCATTTGCAACTTAGTATTAATTCGATGTTCTTTAATATCACAACCAATATGTAATTCAAATCTAAGCACCAAAATCTAAACATTTCATATTTACTGACCAAAAGCACACACACAATTCTGTACATTTTAATAAAATTACAAAAATCCACAAACAACAAGAAAAATGAACAAAAATGTCAAATCTGCAAAATTTCAATCTCAGTGCAATTACACAATTTGGGGAAAAATTGGCACATCTGGCCATTTGTATGACATATCCCCAAAATTGACTTTAGCTAGATACTGGTCTTTATAAGTACTTGATGAAAGTACTTGCAACAACAATGAAACTAAATCAATACCTGTATTTGCGTTTCACAGCCAAGGATGCTGTCATGGATTTGATGTTTTCCTTTGTCTGTACATAATCCTCTATTACAGCAACTTCATCATGGGAATATATCATAAACAGATCAGTTACAATTGGTTCTACCTGAATATTGTCATGATATGCTCCTGAAAAAGAAAATGGATAAAATTAAGTTTTTGCTCCTCTTTTTAAAATCAATATTCATGAAAATTATACCAAATTTTTATGTTAACACATTAGTCATATGAGAAAAGGAGATTATTTCAATGAACTATGAGACAAAAAAAATTTTAAAAAAATATTTACTATCTGTTTTGAAAATAATATTGCAGATATTTTAAATAAGCATTTGGCTGACATCAAAAGGACTGTATTTCTGTAGTATGTGTGATCAAGACAATGTATTTTGCATTCAAGACAATGTGTTGCAATGATTACCATAAATGAGAAAAAATTTGCGTATTTACATATTGTGTCATGTTCATTATTTCTTCATGTATTACCATCACCAGATCTTGTCTACAGATACAACATAATATACAAAACCTACAGACAGACAAAACATAATATACAAAGTCTACAGACAGATACAACATAAAATATAAAGTTTCCAAATACAACATAAGATAAATCTACATACAGATACAATACAAGATACAAAGTATATGTGTGCAATATAGTATACAAAGTCTACAGATACAACATAAGATGCAAAGCCTGCACATACGACATAAGATACAATATATATATATATAGATACAACATAACATACAATGTCAACAGATACAACATAAGATAAAAAGCCTACAAATATAATACAAGACACAAAGTCTGCAGATATAATACAACATACTGAGTATACAGATACAACATAAGATACAAAGGCTAAATATATGATATAAGCTTCAAATTAGATTTCTTAATATATTTTACATATGATACAATGTTTTTACTTCTGCTACCAAAAGATGAAGTAGAAACAAAAGCATGCATCAGATGCATGGTGTGAATGCGAAGCCAATGGTGATCTGCAGCTGAATTAACATATTGTCTCCTAAGGTTAAAGCCATCAAAGGTACTGTGCATAATTATATTTTCATACTTACAGTCATAAATTAATCAACAGGTGTGCATCTTTCAACTTAGGATATAAAGGAATAATGACATTTTTTTTAAAATGCCATCAACTTTACAGGGCATGTAGTGTACAGAAGTAGCTCATCACTATGAAGGCAACATACATACCTATTAATAATTTGTTTTTAGGAGAAATTTAGTTTTAGGGGAAATGGATAACACATCATGGAAACTATATTCTGCACCCCATAATCCACATACAAACTTTGTGCAATTATCCCAGATAATATCCCATACTTCAAAAGAGGCCTTATAAAGTTGAAATAAAAAAATTCTGACAGTTTTCTATCAAGTTTCAATTTCAAACACCATAGTATGTCTTTACAATCTTTTACATGCCTTTGTAGTTATTTTCTGCATATGTATATGCCAAGATAAGATAAGTCTTCATCCCATGTTAGGACCAAGCATTTATGAGAAGTTACATAATAATATTAGTGTCATTAATCAAAAACTGTGTGTGATGTTCCTTTTGAGATTTTCTGGACAGGTTTTGTCTGGATTAAAAACAACTACCACTGATTATTCTACAAATTTAAGTAGGTCTTCATTTGAAACACCAGCAGCTGGAGTCCTGTCTTTTAAATCCATTGAACACACTCCTAATTAGATGAAGTCTTTGCTACTCTCAATAGTTCAGTAATGTGTTCAGAGGTCATAAAAGTGTCGTTTGTGTTCATCTATACATGTGGACTGAATTTTTAAAATAAATAATAAGTGAACACAAAAGTTAAATGCGAGCAAGATCCAAAACAGAAAGTTTTACAGCGCAGATCTCTTCAGGCGAACCTGGTCTTCAAAATGCAATTTTTGTATGCATATGAATGAACACCTGATAAATCATTAAAGCAAATGTCAGGGAAAAGATGGCAGTGAGTGCAGCTTGCAAAATAAGGTGGAGAAACTTAAAGTGAATTAGATTATTTCAATTATTTTACCACGAAAAATGCATTAAGCACTACCAAGTGTATTCTTTGTGGGCTCAAAACTCTATGGAGTTCTGAGAGACACAACATCCCCTGCTCTTGGGCTTCTTGGTGCAACACTGTGTCTAAAAATTTTCAATTTCAAAACAGTACCTATATTACAGCAAATTTAAACAAGTGGTGACTAGATCAAAACAAAGATGGAAAGTTAAGTTTATAAACACAACAGTTGTTGCCCATTATTTCAAAAGGAGTAACACAAAACTGTTCTCCTCCTGATAAGAATAAAAGTATTTGCAATGAAAGAACTATACATGTACCATCAAGTTCAACAGAGGACTTAGGTCTGTGTTTTGAGGTGGCAGATCTCCGTCTCTTGCCATTTCTTTTGTGTGCCTCCACACTCAACTTCCTTAACAGAGTCAATCCACTATCAGAATGTATAGCAGTGTGACTTGGTAGCATGGCACTGAGGGCTGCTTGGCTGTTTCTTCGCCATCGCCATCGTACATCAGACATCTGCCCAACATCTGAATAATAAAATACATGTGATTCATTGACTCATTATGACTTACTGGATGTTAATTCAAGAAAAAAGTTTTGTGAATGTTATATAACAAAATCAAATAATTCCAGTCTATACAAGAATTTTACAGGTAAACTAGAAATGGGACTATTGTCTATTCCTATAAATTAAAGTTTAATGATTAAGAACACCATATCTATTTGTGTTTAAAAGTCAAGTCCAACTGAGAAGAAAAAACAGACCCTGATTTGCTGTTGCATAAATATTATATAGATATAAAATTTAAATAAATTATAAATTTGGAAACTGGGTTCATTTTCTACACCTGTTTTAGGTGCCAAAAATCAGCCCAATTTTGATGCCAAATGTGTCCATTTTCCAAATTTAAGTGCAAAAATATCTGATTTGAACTTTTCAATAAATTGTTGTCTTTAATTTACTGACTTTCGGAGAGAAATCACTATAATGAGTGTAGCAAGGATCTTAAAAGCCAAAGTAACCTAAGGTGAAATGCATTATCTTACAGGGTCCATGTGAGCTCTAGTATTTTTGCAAAATTACTTCTTTCTTCAGCCAGAATAGGTGAAGTCGACACAAATTAGCAAAAATGTGAGAAATAAGTACACTTTAAACTTTCCTTTTTTCACATCTTCATGCCAAATGTTTATAATAATGAAGAAATGCTATTAAAACTGTTGGAAAATATTTTCTTATTTTACTTCATCACTACATACACGTATTATACCAAATGATAATCTTGAAAATAACTTAACAAAAATAAGTATCAGCTTCCATAGTTAAGTCCCTTTTCATAGATTTATGGGTTGCTGGATAATTTGATAACTGCATTGGTACTGGTTCTGGATAAGTCGACTGAGTCATAATTTCCATCTAATCAAATTAGCATATAAACTGACTATTGAGCAGGAAACTTCCTATTTTTCTTTACACATTTCTCTCTGAAGAAAATTTGAAACAAATGTCAAAGTTTACTTTGACTATTAAAGCACCATATCAAAACAAAAGTAGGTGTCTCACTGTCATGAAATCATTGCAAGGAAAAGTGAACTTTATCCCATTAAGGTGAAACAACACATTTGAGGAAATCTAATTCATCCTAACTGCTCCCTGACATTGGCCCTGGACTACTGAATTGTTTAAATGTGCAAGCTTCCTTTCTTTATAAAGTACTGTGCATTAACTGCACCAAAAAGAACTTCCCAATTATACCTTCTGAGTTTGTCACAAGTTTGTACTTAACCCACTCTTCCATCAAATATAGCTACCATTTATTAAAAAGCAGAAAAATGGCAAGAGAAATGAATGACTATAATAAAAATAAGGAGGAAAAAAACAACTTTAAATGACGTCTACTTCTCAAAAACCACTAGAGAATTGGACCAATTTTGATTAAAAACATCCTGCTTAGAAGGACATGTACCAATTATGCTGATCCACTATCAAATAAGACTGCTGTTACTAAAAGGAGAGGGGCCCCCAGTGAGTGGCTGAGTGAGTGGCCAAGTGGCCTAAGCGATGTCCGTTACAGATCACTGCTATCTCACCTCCGTCTAGGATTCAGCGAATGTGGATATGTGAGAAAACTTGCTAGTAGCTTCTCGTGGGTCGGTGGTTCTTTCCGGTGATTTCCTGGTTTCTTCCTCCACCATTAATACTGGCTGCCATGAATAGCCTATCGTGTGCTGAAAAATGGCATTAAGCCCAACAACAACAACTAAAAGGAGAAAAACATTGGAATGACTTCGTACAATAAAAACAAATTATCAATATAAACATTGGAATGACTTCGTACAATAAAAACAAATTATCAACATAATTTTATTCAACCTGACAGAAAGAATCATGGCATAAAGGGAGGGCTCTCATTAGTTTGACAAATGATAGAAGTTTTTTATGTAATTATTGCACCTACATGACATCAAAAGAATATTACTAAACCATATGAGCATTCTGGAATGAACAAATGAACAAGAACTGACAAAATATGCACTCACCCTTCCATGAGATGGTGGATAATAGGCTTCTAAAATGTTCACTGTACAAGTTAGATTAAGGCTACTTAAATCAAATCTATTGAAACAGCTAACTTAAAACGGAATAATCTGAAACATATATGCTATTCATATGTTAGATTTTATATCTCTTTTATTATATGTGCCATAAGAATCTTTTAATAATAATAATAATAATAATAATAATAATAATAATAATAATAATAATAATAATAATAATAATAATGATGATGATGATATTGATGATGATGATAATAATAATAATAATAATAATAATAATAATAATAATAATAATAATAATAATAATAATAATAATAATAATAATAATAATAATGTGTGTGTGTTTATATGATTTTAATTTCTAATGTAGTTTTAACAATGTTTCAGTTATATTGCTATGCTGTCTGCATTGTGTCAGTTTATAGTAATGTCTAGCACTGGGGCATCATGCCAAAGACATGCAGCATGATGCATCATTCAGTTGTATTATTCTGACACTAGGCTGACCAGTTCTAACACTAACCTCTTAATGCTGAACACCTAGTGAGACATTGTAGCAATATGACTGAAAAATTGTTAAAAGCTACGTTAACAATTATAAACACCACACCAAAAATATTGTAAAACATTAGTCATTTCATTTATTGATTTATAATTTCCAACCTGATTATCATCATGGGGTCTCTATCACCATAATCCTGTTTGCATCTGAAACCAAACAGGAGTTTCTTTACTAATACTACTGCAAAAATTTCATTGGGCAAGTGTATTTTCCAGACAGCAGCTGTGATATAATTTTCCATCTTTGATAAGCTCAAAATAATTTCATAAATTTCCATAACTCCAGGAGTCACATTAACTGAACTCATGTATATAAGAATTATGCATATTTAATTATTTTTAAAAAAACAACAAATTGAAACAAGACATTTCGAATAATGGATGCAGACAGCACAGTTTTTACTAAAAATGGACTATTCTAGGAATTGGAAAAAGACAGGTTTACATTTACAGATTCCATTTAGTTTGAAATGCAAATAAGATGACACTGTCTGGTGCCCATGGCAACATTCAGGTTAAAAATTATAAGCTGATATATGAAATGACTCCAGTTTTATGTAGTTTTTATATCCTTATTTTTCATTTGTAAAATCATTGTGGTAGGGTGGGTGGGTTACAAATTGCCAGGAGTAAAGACAAATAATTTAGGCAATTGTTATGCTTTCCTAATGCTCTTATAAAGTTCATCAGATCACACCTGTTGTATTGAGTGCAGATGGTTTTTACAAAATGGGTCTTGAAATTCAGTTGTTGTTTTTTCCTCAACAATTTTTAACTTTTTTTGACAAAACAATGAAAATATTGCCCAAACTCACAATTTGTCAGCAAAATCTGCAAATGAGTGAAAACAAAAGATTTACATGTGAATAATCAGAGAGTCAGCATTTTTGCAATTGGTTGCTGGATTTTACTAGTCAGTAAAATGCTGACATCAGCTGACTGGTCAGTGGTTTAGCATGTCCTTCAGAGCTAGATATATGTCTATGCTATAATTAGGACTGGACTAATGATGGAACTTTTTGGACTATTTGGGATTTAATTCACAATACTATAAGTTCTTTTTAAATTTTCACCTTGTATTCTAGGAAACAAATTATTTGTTTAATCAGAATTTTGCAAAACTTGTTTGTTTTTGCTTTTTACAACCAAAGACCATAGAGTTGTAATGGCATAACAATTTAAGTTCATATAAATTTACAAGTAACTCATTTTATTTTCAAGAATAAAAGATGGAATTTAAAAAAAAATTAATTTTGCTCTACTTAACTACATATGTTGGTGTGAAAAGTCTTTTAGACAAGGGTTGTTTTAAATTTTGACATGTTCATGATCTTTAGTTTCTATTTTCTTAGGTTAGTCTATTAGTAAAACAAGAACTTCATTATTTACATTTAAGTTATACATTTACTTCAAAGTTTTCCTAATTGTTAAAATGTGAATTTGTATGATAAAATGAAATTTCAGCATATGAAATGGTATTATTTTTCTGAAAGTGAATATCAGCTTGTTTAATCCAGATACTGTACAGTAATGTTTTCCTAATGTGGCACACCAGTATTTTTAACTTCCATATTTATACAGAGTATTTTTATTTGAATTTGAGCTATACCACTGTTTTTAATAGTTCCTAACATCCATCTAAATACATTGAACTATAAAAGCAGACTAGTAATTAGTCAAATAAAAACAACTTTACATTTCACGAAATTACAACTGTTTAACTATACAATGTTTTCTAGTGGGAAAAATATAAGAGCACTTCTTGATCATTTTAGTGAATACAACATATTTCATGAATGGTGTATTTATAAGTTTACACCACTATTATAAGTACTTCACAGCCAGTGCTTGTAAATTTTGTGTATTATATTCATGACCTGGAAAGATTACTGGAATTTACATAAAACTGTCAAACTTGTCAAACCGATCCAAACTTTCAGTCAGAATTCATAGATCTTTATTTTGCTGAGAGAGTTCTGGACTTCTGTGCTTGCTTTTGTTTAATTTGGTTAGTTGTTTCCATTAAGAAGATTTTATTTTTATTACATATTGAATATCACTCAGTTTTGTATTAAAAACATCCCAGGTATTAATCAAATATCAATCACAATATATTTTCATCAGCTTCCCATTAAAAAAGGGTACTGTTGAAGAAATGCATTATTTTTCTCTTAGACTCACCACAATAACTTGTCAAAGTCATGTTGGCACATTGTGGCACTAGACTGATCTTTCTAATTTCTATATAACTTGGAGAAAAAAATTATACTAATATGGTGAAGATGAAATGACATGTCTTCTCAAACAATCCAATCCTGATTACTTGGATTGGCTATACAAATATGTTTAAGGCTAGCCCCCCATAAGACTTAAGAGTTCTGCAATCCAAATAATTCAGTAAGAACTTAATAAATTCAAATCCAGAACTGTTTAGTTAGTTTCATAATGTAATTTCTGGTTTTATCTTGACTTTTTTCTGATTTCTTGGTATTGTGGAAATCATGTATAATATATGTTATAAATTAGACTTAAATTTGCTAAAAAAAATCATCAACATACAACAGAGAAACATAAGTCACGAATAACACGCAATTAAATATCATTTTATTATTACTTGGTGTTATTACTGTGTTAAACTTGAGTGTGGAATCAAAATATTTTGACCAATGTTCTCCACATCTTGGCACTGTGCCCCCACCCCCATAAAAGTCAAAGTACATCAAATCAATATAAAATGTTAAATGCAAGTACTATCCATGTAAAACAACACTTGGAAATTAATATAATCAAGGTTTATTTTTCCAGGTTAAAGGCATACCTAACATTAACAAAGATATCATATATTTTAAGAATGAATTCATGGCCAAGGAACTAAATTTATACAGTTAAATTATAGCAAGATCCAGAATGGAAAATTCTCAAGTGCACCTAATTATGTAAGCTTAATCATATATTCAAAAAAATGTTTTCCTTTACCCTCATTTGTGCTTCAGGTACCCCCCAAATTTTAATTTGACTTCCAGTCCCAGTCTGAACCCATTTTTTTTATTTTTATTCAGCCTGACCCCCAAATCTGACATCAAGGGGATTTCTGATTCTCAGTCTTTTACCCCTAGGACTACACCGACAAAGATGGTGATAGTTTCATGAGTAACTTGAGCACATTATGCAAAATTTATTATTACAATAATGTAAGTCAGAAGATAAAAAAAAAACTATAGTAAAGTACAGACAACAAAGTCAAGATTGGCAAAACTATCACAAATATTAGATTATCTCTTTATAAGCACTACTGGTACATTAAGTGCAGTACACCATTTTCCTTTGTCTTGTTGTGTCTCCTCCCAAAAAATTAGCTAAGGGTGAACACAGTGGCCTCTACCATACTGAATATATGCGACATAATTATTTTTCTAAATTAGAAGATGAACAGACATGTGAATATTAGGGAGATAATATGTAAGGGAGACAACATGAACAAGAAGTAGCTGGAAAAGGGAGACTATCAAATCTAATTGATTCCCTTTAATTTAAATATATGAAATCAAATATTATGCAATGCAGCTGTTCTTTTTTATGTTTAAAAGCATATTTATAATGCAATTCTTTTTAATTAAAACCTGTTATAGTCTATCATATCAATTCTATAAAACAACAACTTATTTTTAAACGTCTGAAATATTTATTTTCCATTTAAATATGGTTAAGTTATTTTTAGCCAACTTTTCTTTCAAGACTATCCTGGTGTTAGAACCTAAATGTTCAAAAGGGTCTTTGCCGTGAGTGGCACTCAGTGCCTATGGTACTGGGCGGAATCACCATCAATAGATTTCGAAGACATAATTTCTGTAAAGATGATGTAGCTGGTGCTCATTTGGCCTGGCACATCTGAATAATAGCAATTAAAGAAATAATCGCTGTTTTCAAAGCTAACATTCTTAACAGTTAAAATTGATTAACAATATTAACGTAGATTGTAAGAGTACAACATACTACACAAATAATCAAGACTTACAATTACATTTCTCTCACAAAGATACCAAGTAGCACTACTTCCGATAAATTTCCAGGAACTCAAACTAAGACAATTTCTTCTTAACCTTTGAGTGTTACAATAAAAATTATCAATAATGACTTTTATTTAAACACAACTGCATAGAATCAAACCTCCTCGGGGTCCCTCTATCAACATGTATCTGCATATTTACATATATACCCACTAGTACACAGCTGCATACACAATAATAAAAGAAATACAATTTTTAATTCATTCTGAACAACAACAGCAACAATAACAACAAATCAATACACAATTTGTCTTCAAAAATAAAAACCTTTTTAAATAAGCTAAATTTATATATGGACATAATAAACAACTTCATAAGAACATTCTCCAAACAGGTAAACAGTACAATACAAGAATAGTGAAACAACAAAATGGGAGGTTTCAAAATTTATGCTATCAATTGCAATGTATTTGTCAAATCAAACAGGTTTGATCTATCATTCACTGAATCTAGTATTTAGTGGCTTTGAATACTAATAATAGAGTAAACCCTGTCTTGTGAGACCACTACTATGAGAGACCACCTTGTCTTGACTGACTAGATTCTCCATGCATAGACTGATTTATCATATAATGTTATGTTATTATTATCATGAAAACCATTATGTTTTGGAAAAAAAGGTGGTCTTTCAATACAGGTTTCAATGTATATCCCAAATTGTTCATTATTTGGTTTTGGAAAGGAATGATGATTAAACTCTTAAATTAGAAGTGTTGCCTTCTTTTCTAGCATGATTAAAAATCTTTTCTGACATTCGTTATATATATATATATATATATCACCATGGCTGCCACACTGGATATAAGATCAGCATCATTTTCATTTTGGACAAAACTAAACATCATTAAATGATATTTAGTAAAAAAAACAACAAAGCATGATGACTTGAACATACTTTCTGGAAAATTAGTAACAAAGGCTTCATTATGTGCATTGTGGAAGACATATTTAAGGTCAAATTGGTAACACTTTCATTCAGGGCTAATTAAATATCCTAATTAGTTTCCTAAACAAAGCAACATGTCAATATGACCTTTCATTTTAGATCAGTAGTAATAACAAGCTTCTCAAGACAGCTACTATGGTAGTCATACTAGATAGCAGATCAACACCATATTAATTTTAGTAATTTCTAGACATCATAAGAAATCTTCTAGTGAAAACTCAATGCTGTCATGACTGATGAGTAGCAAAAAGAGCTTTTCAATATGGCTGCTGTGGTGGCCATACTGGATATCAGATTGGCACAAATTTTGTATAAAACCACCTAACACGATATAAAGTCTCTAGGGAAATCCCAATGTTAATATGATTTTCCATTTAGGACGAGCAGCAATAACTAGATTTTGAAGATGACTGATATAGACATCACAGTGAATGTTAGATCAGCACAATTTATACTTAGAAAATGAAGTAAAGATCATTAAAGTCTTTTGGTAAAAATTCTATCTTTATTTGATTATCCAATGATAGATGTGGCAGCCATATTGGATGTCATGAGGAGACACTTCAGTTAGGACCAATAAGTCAGAAGAAGTATTTCTAGTGAAAATCCCATGTCAGCATGACTTTCCATTAAGGAGGTATAATGATAACAAGATTTTCAAAACAGCTGTTGTTGTGGCAATACTGGCTGTTAGAAATTTTGTTAAACCCTCATGTGGATATGACCATTCAGGAGTAGCCAAACAGGATTTTCAAGATGGCTGCTGTGGTAGCCATACTGAGTCAGAACATCACCATTTTTATTAAAGACCAATTTGGTTTTGGAATAAATGTGTTGAAAAGTTATATGGCAATCCTCACTAGATAGGAGTGGCGATAGACAATTTTTTCTAATGGGTGGATGTATGTTTGATGATAGACAAAAGACATCAGGCCATACCAGAAACTCTTCTTCTTTTACTACATTTTTTAAATATTCAGTAATTTAGCTGACAATGGAACACTAGTAATAAACATTAACTGTACACAGAAAGGTATGCAGAAGCTTATTATGTTCAAAGCTCTATCGACAATGAAACACATCAGTCCAAATAACCAAATTTGGTGGGTCGATGTATATGATTGGACTTGATCTTTTAATTTGTTTTTAAGAAAGCAAGGTTGTAAAGTTGCACGTATGAATCAAGTTTAACCAATAGGTAGGTCTTCTCTTTATATTTCTGACAGCAGCTGCTAGAAAAATTGGGGAGACCTACTTTTGGTCTGGAATAGGGCATAACCCCCGACATAAATTACGTTAATAATTGAGAAACTTGGCGCTCAGTAAAGCCGAGTTGCCTTATACATCTGAATAATTGTAGAATATATTTTAAAAGTAAAGCAATAAATTAATTAGTATTGGCACCAAAGCTGATTCTTATTATGGCTTTCCCCAGAACATGAAACCGGACGCTCAGTCAGAATCGGGGTGGGTGGGTGGTCTTCATATAATCAAGTTTACTTACTCTCACTTCCCATTACAAAGGCTACAACGCTAAACAATCCTGCACTAACGAGACATCGACCAGGCTGAAACTATTCTGAGTTAATCTCAAAATCATCTATGAATTTTTCAGTACATGTTTTCTTCTGCTTCGCAAAGATGAGACAGCCGAAGACATTGTGACGTATTTAGCTCAGATGAGTTCTTTCCCTTGACATATAATATGAGCAGCAGTCTTAACATTTCTCTTTGCTTCATATCTCGTCATGTTAATGTCATTAAATTTTAGTATACGATCTTTTGATATAACAAATAATGTTTATGCAATGCATGCACGCTAAATTCGATTGTCGTATAAATGTAAGGTTTCATGCATAGTCTAACCCTTTAAATTTAGACCCTACCCCTTTAAGCTATCTTGCAACAAGTCCGTTCTGGTACCAGATATAGATTGTAGCAAGTCAGTTTTGATCAGACCTCCACTGTCCTGCGTAAAGGGCAGTCGAGATCTGACTTTAATCAGATTGTTTTGGGGCTTTATGGGGGTTAATACATGTTGATTTTTAAACAACCCGAGTCGGTTCGCTCTGCGCGCGCAACTATATAGTTCCCTGTCCCTAAATATTGTGGCAAGTCAGTTCTGGCATCACCAAAAAACATGTTGATTCTCATTTGTCACGCGTCAGCTTCGTCAGATAAATTAACCCCATCAATATGTGTTAATAATGATGGACGATATGTAGGTCTGAAGTCACCTGTTCATTAAAATGTGCAATTTTGCTGCATGCAGATCATTCCGGAACAAACCTGCGTAAGCTCTATATATATACTCCAGTAATTGGAAAAAGCTATATTTAGCGCGAAATCCAAAGTGGCTACGTCGATTTACAAGTAACCAAAAACGAAATTTGCTCCGGAAATATAATGCACATATCACCAAAAGAACCCTTTAGCCACAGCATCGAGAAATAACGGTATGTGTATGAAATGCACCGATGTGTTCAGCTAAAATTGACTGCAGAATTTTCTGTTTTAGTGAATAGCTGGCATAAGCCCCTAAACCACTAAATCACGAGTGAGGGATTGATTTATCGCTCTAGGGTCGCTCTGCGCACTTCACTAGTTTGCTAACTTTGACTCATCCATTAACATGACTAAATTAACTATTCACCCAGTTAAACAGCGTATGACTTTGAGTTAAAAACATATAGCTTTATGACATTTTAAAATTAGCAACCTCAGATCATATTGATGTTATTTTTTCAAGAGACTCGTTTAGATAATACAATATAACTATAGAAAACAGCACTAAATTTTGCAATGTCTTAATGCAGTAGAAAGTTTTGCCTCGAGTAGGTCTTCTGGAGTCGCAATACTATATTTTAACAATAACCTTACATTTCTTGAATTCATTGAAAGCTATGAATACATGTATTTTGTATTTCACCTTTTCTAAAATCAAAGTTCACTTGTTTCTTATTAGAGACACTAATGATGCATTTGTTTTGGTAAACAAATAATACATGGTTAAAATTTTCTCTGGATGCAGGCTAAATATTAGGATCATTGAAGTAAAATGAAGTAAACATATTTATCAGGGTGAGTGTCATGTTTGTTTGTTTTTTTTTTAAAAATTCCTACCTAAAAATATCTAGCTTACGACAGTCTACATTATAATTTAGCAACAAAATCTTCTAGAATGTACGTTTCTATTAAGTAATATCACGGGCGATCACAGCATAGCTCCAAAGAGGGGGGGAGCATGACCCCTTCCCATATATTACACTACACACATAAACACACCCACACATACACACCCACACACAGACCATTGTAATTCCAATGAATAATTTAAATAAGTAACTTCTCTCAAGCTGAAACTGAACACAACTTTAAACTCTCATCACAGCTTTTAGAACAGAAATGAATAATTATTTACCAAATCCTTTATGTAAATCCTTCACTTGACCTATGACACAGTATAATTTTCCAAAGAAATACCCAGGTTTTGAACTCCATGTAAACATATTTAATAAAAATAATGAAAGCCAGGTGGGCAAAAACTACCTTCAATTATAGATAAAGGTCAAACACACAATAAAAATAAAATGCTCATAAAAACACACACATTATCTCCTAAATATATATGAATATTTATTTTACTGTATTATCCATTGCTTACACATTTCAAATCCATTTGCTCAGAACTGAATAATAATTTCCCTTATAACAAGTTACACCTCACCATTAATAAATAAATAAATAATGCATGGATAACCTATAACTCACTAATAATGCGGGGTCAGCTTTGGTTTTAGTATTATTTTCTAGAAAATATCAAAAAAATTTGCTCCTTATATTTATATGATGTGAAGAAAATCACAATCAAAATTGTTAAATGAAACTTTGATTCTCATTACCAGTACATCATTGAAAATGGTAGTTATAACTGCTGAAAAATTTGAATCCTCTTCATGAAAGCTGCAATTTTTAATAATAAGTCCTATTTGCTAAATTTCTTTTACATTAAATAACAGTATTCAAAAACATGTTTACCCATAAAAATATATGTAATGACTATTAGAGTTATTATTTTTAGAATTAAGTGCCAATTAAATAAATCTTGTCAAGTGAAATTGGTGTTTTAGTTCTAACTTTTAATTCACCTTAAGGGTAATCCTCATAAATGTAATATGGCCTTTGTTATTCAGATATGAAAAGAGTCAATCTGCTGTCACAGCTATGTCGTGAGTGTTTGTGTGAAAACCTAATTAAGTGCCAACTGTGTTTAGATCTCTGAATTGTGGAACTGTTTATTGTATTGTTTTACAATCAATGAAAAAGTAGACATGTTTTGTATTGTCATGTTAATTGTGTTTATCTGTATAAAGCCAATAAAAATGGGTGGAATTGAAAAGGGCTAAAAAGCTTTCAAATGATGCATGCATAAAAGCTAGTAGTCATGGTAGCATAGAAGTGTGATAGGTAAACTCATTTCAGTTGACCAGTGAAACCTGTTATAAATATTATTATATATTATTATATAAGTAACATAATTAAAGTATTTAACATAATCCTTGGTTTTTCTGACTGATTTGCTTGTATCATCACTGATAGCATGATTATACTTGTCGGAATATATATATATATATATATATATATATATATATATATATATATATATATATATATATATATATATATATATATATATATATCTTCCGATAGCATGATTATGCTTGTCCGACAAGTATAATCATGCAAATGAAGCTAAACGTATTTCATATGATTCTATTCATACGCTCAGTAAATATTAGCTTTAGTTTCAGACTGCTTACTATACTAATTCCTGCGGGCTACAATGATAAAGCTGTTTTGTTTNGTTTGTTTTTTTAGAAAATGACAACTATGACCTCGGTCAAACAGAGTTGTATAATCTTGCTGATTGGAAAAATTATTCCTGCAATTATATATATATATATATATATATATATATATATATATATATATATATATATATATATATATATATATATATATATATATATATATATATATATATATATATAAATTATTATTTGCTGTGTTCAGTATTCATTTTGGGCTGAAATTTATGTATTCATATTATTTACAGGTATTTACTGGAAATACAAAATAATCATCAATATTATTTTTGGAGGGAAACATTAATTCGTAATTATAGTGCATTTAAACTATGATATCTTGGAGTATATTATTGTGATTCATCAAAAGACTTCTGTACATCTCCACGTCACATGCCTTTAATGGCACACCAACATATTGAGCTTTGGATCTTTTTTCTTTGAATACCACTGGGATTCAGTTATAACTTTATTCATTGGGACTGGTGATATCAGTTTTGGGACTATTTGGTTGTGTAATTCGCATGAACAATTTCTCTCTTAAATTTTCACCTTATATTCTAGAGAAATACATTATTTGTTGCATTTTATATAACCTTTTGGGTATTTTTTTTCTTCTTTAAGATCATAAAGTCGTTTAGAAGATTAAGAGCTCGTCCACGGGAAACGAATTTCTTTAGAATTTTTTTTTTCAAAATTAATATTCACTTTGTTTCGGTATTTTCTAAATCATTGTATATATTACATTATCTGAGTAAATTAAATCGAAATCGAAAAACGTTCATAATCTTATCTACCGTGGATAAGTCCTATCCAAAAAAAGGATGCATTACTTCAGCTTGCGAGACAATATGATTTTTATGAGGCGAAAGCTTCTTTAGCAAAGCAAGAAATAAAGAATATTTTGGTCCAATATTTGGTAGAAACGATTTTTTTTTTCAATAACAGCTGTATTCAGATATAATTTGCGATGAATTATATATTTAAAATATTCATCACTAAAAGTTAATTGACTTTTTGACTTCAAAATAAAGATTAAAAATTAAAAATTGCAAGGTGATCCTTTCATCCCAAACTTCATCAGTTTATATTGATAAAGACCACCTGTACTTAAGGATTCAGAAATTTCCTTTCAAAAGGTCACGGTTTGTGACAAATTTGCATTTCCAAATTTTGTCTATGCATTCAACGAAAGTATTACTTGGCTTAGGTAAAAGAAAACATGGTGAACTCCAGTAACGTGCACTCTGCTCAATGAAATCATTCTCCATGAAATGCTGAATTTTTTTTTTCTTCTAACATTTCTGTTTCAAAGACGAAATTCAATGAATTGGCAGTCGAGATGAAAACATCAGTCATCACTTGCAATCAATTAATGAAAGACCGAAAATAAAATATAACACGATAATAAAATTAAAAACAAAGTAGATGATTTCAATAAAATTGGAAGAAAGATAACTTTTGATAATAAAATTTTGATGCATTTGCCAAAACAAATCGACGATACAAAAATAATAAAAAGACAGATGAAAACAAATACAAAATATTGTTTTCGTACAGGTAAAACTCTGGTTAGAAATGAGTTATTCTGGTGATAAAAGAAAGCCTTTACCCTAATGATACAAATGCGTTGGTACTTTTTAAATCCAAGAGTAGTATATGGGGACGATTTAGCGACAATGGGACCTTAATGTTAAAACAGGGTGTTTGCCCTTTGGCGACAAGGGGAATTTAACATGGGGAAATTTAATTGAAGTGAATGGGGAAATCAACACTGGGACAAGAGATTGGACTAATTTAGCGTCAATGTGACTTTAACGTTAAAATGGGTATATCAAAATTGGTGTCAATTGGAATTTAGCAACGGAATGTCGTCTAGGGGTCAATGGTAATTGAACATGGGTGGTATCGTGGGGTTTATAGGGTCAAACTGTTTAAGGATGAAATGTATTTATAGGACAAAGGGTTGATAGGGACACATATTGATGTACAGAAGCAAACAAATGGACATCCAGGCACACAAAAAGAGGACAAAGATGTTCCGAAGAAAGACTCAAACAGAATAAGATCAATAAAAAATAACAAGAAATAAGAAACAATAAGAAAAGTCTATTGTATGGGTACAAAAAATTTATTCAATTATATACATGGGCTCTCTGGCCTGTGCTATGGTCTAAGCACTATCCATTTAATACATAAAAAATTTGGACATGGAACAAACCTATTGACAAGTTTTTTAGTTCTTGGTTCTAATAAACTACTTTTTGAAATTAAAAGTTCACGCCTTGAAGATAAACATACAACGTATATACATTTCATTAAAGAATGACATTTTTTCATTCTATAATTAATGTCCATTTTGGATATAAAGCCAAAACAAAACATGTAACACACAATCAAATAGGACAAAGTTTATGTTTCACTCTATATCCGTCACACACGTTGTTTAAATTTGGTCAGCTACCACTTGTGATTTCACAATGTAGGTGTAAGTTGTCGTCTTAAATTTTATCGAGTTCGCTATCTGATATCATTTGGATGCTAAAATACTCTTTTAGGTCTAATGAATCCTTTTCCTTCTTTGGCGTACTTTGATGTGACGGTATGGTGGTGAAAGAAGCCAATGATGTTTGTTCCTTCTCTTCTTTCATCTGCTTAGAGTGATTCATCTTTCTCCACGTTTGTCCTCGCAATAAAGTTTCGTTTTCGGAATTTGTCCTTTTTATTCTGGATAATATTGACATGTCCATAAAGTAAAGTCTTGTAGTCTGGAAGTCGCACTGGTTACACGTAGTTTTCCAGGGCGTTAGTAAATAAACAACTAAGATGTGGTACTCCATTGGTGGTGTGATCATGAGGCACAGCATCGCACTCGGATTTCTTGTTGGACTTGAGTCTTACGCTCGATACTTGCTAATTGAAATTAATCATCTTTCTTTCTTGGCACTTGTAGTGACAATGAATTATTGGTCTTGGACGTTATCTCTTTTTATATGCTGACCAATATCATCGTGTCCGTACGGTAAAGTAAAGTGGTTAGGGAGCCGTACTCGCTTCTGGTACACGATTTGATAGACTTTTTGACGATTTGATGTGTGGGTAAACGCACAATCTTGTTAGGTTGGTAAGTGGTCACTTTAAAGTTTCCATCCTGTCCAGACTGCAAGGCTTCTTTGAGTACGCCAAAGTTCACCACTTGACTGGTGCGATAATTGAGAGCCAAACCTTTCACTTTACACTCAGTGTTCACTTCTCCTTGAGGGTTACGGTATTCGTAACCGTAGTTTTTGGGACCGCCACTGGCAAAACTTAGAATCTTGTCCTTGGGATGCTCGTCCGTCCAGGCTCCTAAACAATCTCCTTCGATTTTAGGTTGCTCTTGAGCCAAACGACTGATGTAGATGCAACTGTCCGTGTCAAAATACAAAACACGATCTCCTAACAGTTCAAAAGCTTCGTACAGTTTTAAGCGAGCATGAGCTGTCACGTAAGCCGCAATGATGACATTTCCAAATTCGTCGGCTTCTACAAAGTCCAATTCTTCTTCTTAATTGACTAAAAGTAAGTCCTCACGAACGATGTCCACGTGTTTCATGTATTTGGTTTTGTCGTGATTCATCTGGAAGTAGCTGGAAGGTTCTGACAAATACTCCGTTTTGGGTAAACACGGACGTTGTGCCATTTTGCCCCATAAACAATTTAACATCACTTTGGCAAACGATCGCCTTCCTTCGTTTTTTTCCCCACGTGTTCTAAAGTGATGCCTTCCTGCTCCCAGTATTTCTTTTTGAATTTCTTTTGGTCTTCGGGATTGTGACACCAGGAAGGATAGCCACTGGCTTCTTGTTTCAATTTCAAAAAAGCATTCACGTAGTCTGAGAAAATGCCTTTTTGAGTCTCGTCGCCCTTGTGGTACTTTTCTGTCTTGGGAAAGTGGTAAATTTCGTACACTTCTAACAGTTGGTATCCCAGATCCAGAGCTTTAATCAATTCTACACTAACCCACGTTCCCGTTAAGGCACGTTCTTCCTGTGTGTGCTGACAAGGGTGGTCTTGGTTGCACGTTTCAGCACAAGTACGACCCAAGGGAAACATTAGTTTCCCTTGGCAATGATGAGGTAACACGGGATGGTACAAGTTTGTGGGAGGCAAGACTTTGCACTTGATCAATCCTTCGTATTGTCTAATATTGTCAACGTCGATTTGTTCGGTCAGCAATTGTGGGTGCCCTGCGGGAAAGTCACAATATTTGCACACGAACGGATACAGAGAACACACGTCCAAGTATTTGATTTCTTCTCCTTTCTCCTCGACGGCTTGGTACAGCAAACAAGTGGCATTCGTCTGTCATCCATACAAACTGTCCCTTGGGTTCAGAGGGTCCACTAGCTTGTAACTTTCCACGATGCGCTTAAACTCTGGATTGGTTTTCAATCGCTGATCGTATTCGTGTTCCCACATTTCTATCACTTGGTATCCTTGCTCTTCTAACTTCAAGCGACGTTGACAAGTGGCCTCGTACAAGTCTTCCATGGTCCGTTGTAAAAACTGATTTCTAGTGTCACGTTGAGGATAACAGGTAGAACATCCGTGAAATAAGCAACCGTTAAACTCGTACACGATCTGGGGGTTTTCTAAGTCCTAACCATCTACTGAATACTTTCCAATGGCTTTCTCGCCTCCACCGTTGCGGGCATGTTGAATCCTTTTGTCTTCCTTGTCGCACAAGTAATGCAACCAGCGTAGTGCTTTGACCGAGTATTGACGTTTGACAAAGTTGGTCGTTTGAGGACAGATGACAGCTAGAGTGTTTTCGGGCATGAATCGTTGACGGTACACTAAGGAACACGCTTTGGCAATGGTGCAGGCTTCTTTCAAAGGGTCTATCCCTCCGTGCTCCATGAACAGTTGTCGAAATTTTCCACAACAACGCCGTAAAATGTCTACGTCGGAACGACAATATTTTACCATTTCTTCCTGAAAGTCGAAAGGGTCCGAAGCGTGAGTCTGGTACCATGCGTAGAAAGCTTCTCGTTGTTCGGTACGCATGTTGTCGGGGTCATAGTAGTGAACCTCGAGCAAATGGGGTAGAACAGCATGTTGATTGGCTTTGGTATTGAAAAAGTGTGGAAAATAGCCTTTGGCCATTTCTGTCATGCCAAACGTTTTAGGCATGCACCTCAAAGGCATGGCCAAGTAACTCATCGAATCTTTAAACTGCACTTGTTCCACTTGCATGGAAATGAGTTTGGCTCCGTTCAAAGTCACTTTAGGACGTTCGGTACTTTGTTCTGTATAGTATCTCAGCAAAAACTGTCCATCGCATCCCGAGAAATTGTGAGCCATTACCGTGGCATAACGATGACAATCTCCGTAACGTTCGATATCTTCTTGGCTCCACGTTTCGTCGATAGGGTCTAAAACCCATTGGGCAAAATTGGTCAATGTGTTCGGTCCCCGAAAGATTTTTTCACGTCCTCCAGGAATCTTGCTATAGTGAGGGGAATGAGTCAAGATAGGTTTTTGGATGCATTTTTCGCACGCTCGATGCGCCACACAGAAATTAGGAATGTGAATACCAGTTTCCTGCATGCATTCGAAATCGAAAAAGATGAAATTGCCTTTCTTCTTCTGGGCCTCTTCTTTTTCTTCATGTTTAGAATGGTATTTTTGAATGTAGCATTGGTGTTCCAAATCCACTATTTGGTGACAAATGTGACATCTTTTCTTTCCTGAACAGACGTGTGCCTTGGTACTGTTGGTACGTATGCCTTGTCCACAAGTAGGGCACAATCTCAGGAGATAAGATGCACATTTCCGCTGTGAACCTTGTGTCTTCAAATGTTGTTGGTAACAGGTAGGACTGACAAACGTACGCTGACAAGCAGAACAATGCACACGTTCTTGTCCTTCGTCAAAACAGGGTTTAGAGGCCAAACATCCCTCACATTTCGATCCGCAATGCTTATGTTGTTCTCGATTGTTATAGCCGTAGTCACATTTCTCACAGTAATAACCGTATGACAGAAAAGCAGTGATACTGGTAATGGCATCAAAATGTTCATCGTGATGATAGATGTGAATGTATTTTCCGTCTTGGAAATCTTTGCCTCGAAACAACAGAGGTCCGCACACTTCTTGAGGGTGCACTTTCAAGGTGTAACGTGGAGCCAAGACGTCTTGCAACTTTTGCATATCAGGAATGCCACAGGGTGTGTCTTTAGCTAGTCCCGCTTGCTGTAACAGGAGTTCTGCCTCTCTTTGTTGTTTGGCTCGGTCCGATCGTTGAATAGTTTTCCATGCTCTTTTCCATTCTGCCGTGTAGTTCTTGTCGGCATACGTTCGTCCCACCACAATGGCACGGGCTAAACACATCTTGTCTTGAGGGTTGTTAATTTGGACGAGGCTCTTTTTGGTTCTACGAAGGTTGTCTACCAAGAACACCTTTTTGCGCTGTCCTGTCCCTTGGGGAAGAGAAATGTGGGTCATAAACAATGTCGCTTTTCCTTCGGTGATGTGAAACTTGTCGTTTGATTGCTGCACGTGTTGAATCTTGTCGATGATTTTGGAAGGTGTCAATTCTGATGGACTGCTAAACTCGATCCAAACGGTGGACTTCAAACTGTCGTGATGAATGGAAAGTCTCAAGCGATCGTCTTCTTTGGCTTCACATTGCTGTTTCAGTGTGGTTAACAAAGAATCCCACACATCGGTGATGAACTCTTCTGCTTTCTCTATCAGTACATCGGACTTGAAATCTTTAAACTTCACCCTGTATGTATAGGCCGTGGTTCTAAATTTTCTTAAGGAACGTGTATCCGTTTCTCGAATGTGGTAATATTTTTCGGGTGATACTGGTGGCCTTTGGTTTGGAATAGACTCTTTCGGTCTGGTCGCAGACGTGGAAGGTGTTGGTTCAGGTTCGCTCATGTCTTCGATTTGAGCGAACACTTCATTTCGTGTGTGAGGCGATAAGTCACGCCGCTGCCTCTTACCTTCTTTTTCTCTCTCACTGAAATCGTGCGATCGTTTCATCTCGATTGCTGATTCAGAAATGATTTAACCAAATTCGTTCTTTTTGTTTATATACCCACCCCTCTCCACCTCTTGTTTTGACAATGACATGGTATATTTCACAAGGTAATTGAAAGTCTAACAGTTAGAAACCGTCGGAGGACTCATGTGAATGACAATGGTGCATCTTAAATGCTTCATGCATCTTGACGACCCTTTGATTCAAACCCTACCGCGAAATAAAAATGTTGCAAGATAAAACCCAGAGAGTTGGTGTCATCAAGAGAACTAAAAACGCTACTGTGCCGTTAGGACACGTACGTACTCCACAAAACAACATTACTTGACTACGATGTCTCATTCTCTGTCTCTTCTACTTTGTCGTTGACCACGATGTCTACTAACCCTGATTTAACACACGTTTTTCTTCATTTGATATTAAAAAATTACTAAACCCATTTTTAACAGAACTACCCTTTTTGACATCAGCGACGATGTCTCCTATTGCCCTTACCACTGTTGCTACACCTACAACGGCGATCTTTCTTAAGACCAAAGTATGAGACAGCAAGTAAGTTGTGAAGTTGAGCGAAGTTGTCTAAACAACAAATGTCAAGCCCCTATATTTCAGTTATGTTTATGATAATAAATTGTGATACTTCTACATTTTCTAAAGTGGAAATGTTTACAAGCCGTACAAAAGTTATGTGACTTTAGCTTTTGACACTTGCACACTCTCCACTATACAAGTGTCACGAGAAAAAATATCTATCCGATTTTTACCATTTTCAAAAACACGCACACACTTGCAACTTGACCTGAAAATCTGTATTTTTTTTATTTGTTGATACCCCACTGACCCGTCGCAGCGCATATTAAGAACTGTAGGAATATCTCCTCAATTTTTTACTATATAAATATCAAAGGTTTTATGTGTATTGTCTCTGTTCATCCATTATTAGCGTTTAGGTATGTTCCCTAAAGACACAAACAATTTTGAACAAACTTAATTCTGAATTAAGGTTTCTATCTGTTTAAACATTTTTTTGAGCTGTTGGTACCTGGCAAATTACATCCAAATACCTTCTCAAAGTGGGATACATCTCTACACATGGCATTGCCTTTGATACATTCGGTTTTGTTTTTCTTTTTTGGTTAGTCATTCCTATTCTTTATTTCTATTTTTATGTATTTTTTTAAACAGAAGATGTAAAATTGTTAATTGTTGTAAAGGGATTTATGTTGTTTAGTCTCTTGCTGCAAAAGAAATATCTATAGTAAAGTACTTAAGTTTGTTCAGTTTTATTTCAGGCTCTACAAAAGGTACCAAATTCGTCTTGCAAGAGGATTGAAACTTTAAGTTACGCAGACGTGAAGCAAAACATACCTTTCTTAGAAAAGTTTTCCGTCTTTGTACTCATTCTAGTCATGCTTGCCTTATATCTTTGTGTTTTAGAGATCTTATTTCATCTGATTTAAATTTCATTCATCAATGGACAGGACAGATTGGGTTATAATCCTTGAGGTTCTTTGTACTTTAGTTTATTTACTTCACACAAACCCCAATTCACTTGTTTAAAAAAAAAACCCACTACCACTCAGTACTATATCATTTCTCTCTTTACCTATACGAACGTGTGTATGTCAATATGTCCAAGTGAGAAAATCTTTTTTTGGGACAAGTTTCAAAATGCGAACAATAAGGGTACAGTTAAGCAATTGATGTGGCAAGAAAAAAGTTACGGCACACAATACAGGATTGTAAGTTCACACTCCAGTCCGTTTTTACTGCAATGGTAAAAATGTAAGAGCTTAGACAAAAGCAGTGCGTAAGTCATTAGAAGTAATTTTATTGGCTACACTTATTTTTTACCACCTTATCTTCGAATCTGCTTCAGTCGCTCTTCGCACAGTGACAAGATCAGACGTGCTATTTGTCCCTGACCACTACACTACCTGCCTTGAATTTAGAACCAAACAAATGCGTCACTCATTGTAAGTGACTTCATTGGCTAACCGATATTTTCCACCGCCTTAGCTTCAGATCGGATTCAGTTGTTATTCGCACAGCGAGAAGATCAGACGTGTTTTTCTGTACCTGTCCACTAGTCACTTTACAAATAATAAAACTAATGCACAAACAATCGTACCATGGGTGACTCGTGGAAAGTAGTCTTATTGCGAAATAAAGCACAGCATGTTTGGATGTACTACTCTGAGAACTTTACACTGACGTTTTTGACAGAACAATTTTAGTAGGCTATGTCTTCAATTCACTCTTGCGATATTTTACAATAGTGGGTTTTTTTCCTATAGGAGTAATTATTTCAATGAGATAATGAGATGTGTTTTTGAAATTTCGTAAGGAAAATATGCCATACAAACGTAAGAGTCGTGATATTTTAAAAGTAGGAATAAAATCTCTCTTTCTCTCTCTCTCTCTCTCTCTCTCTCTCTCTCTCTCTCTCTCTCTCTCTCTCTCTCTTTCTCTCTCTTAATTTTGATTGAAATCAAATGGCATCTGTTTCATTTGAAGATACCTCTCCAAAGTTGTGATCAGTAGTCACCATAATTACGTGAACTGTTCCGTTTTGTCATGTAATTTTATTTTCCAAAACTGAATACCCTAAAATTTTAGAAAGATTTTCATTTTCTTCCATCAGGAAATCGTTTGATGAAATAAAATCATTAAGCTGACTTGAGCTTGTACAATTCAGGTATCTTAGTATTATCCTATTTTGGCACTGTATTGTGTCACGGAAAAAATTTCTAACATTAGATCTACCTTTATTTTTCTTCAGAAAGGCAACAAACATGACTTTTTTTCAGGAATGACGCGAGTGACATTGCACTGTATAAACCCTACCTATGGTTAATTCTGAATTCTAAAACCAAAACATGCGTTCAGAAAAAATGTAACAATGTTCAACCTATCTTCTTTCAGTTGAGACTGTCCATAAAACAAGGCGTGTTTTGGTGCTTTTTTTTCCCCCCGACCTTACATTTGGGAAAACTTTGTAACATTGTTGGTAACCTGCGCTGCGAAACACAGGACATCTCTTAAATCTAGGATTCACAGCAAAATGTTAAGCAGTCAATTGACAATAAATATCACACAACCTTTTTTTTTATATAAAATTGATGAATGAATGAAAATAATGAACATTTCTTACATAGAATGTGCAGTTGTCTTCATTACATTTGTCCTATAATACTGCAAGAAAATAACAGACCCAAAAATAGTGTCCTACTTTTTGGGGTGATTTTAAAACCATTCTTTCTTTCAGTAATGCTAATTCTGTCTGCCCATCTCTCAAAACACTCTAGACTAAAGTACCGCCCGTTCTACTGTCACCCAGTGCAGTACCAATTGTATGCGTGCTTTCGCTTACACATACATCGTGCGTCCCTAAAATGACTGTCACATCAGAGATGCAAAAACACTTCCAAATTATTGACAATACTTCTCAAAATGTGTTGATAGATGTGTGTGCAAGCTATCTCAGCGATGATATACTTATCTTATCTTCAACAGCATTTGTGTTCACTACAGAGTGAAATCGAGAGGTTGAGCTCAAACTTAAGACACTTTTGGGGTTAGGGGTTGTAAAAAGAAAAAAAAAACTAGATCTTCATGATGTTTCAATCAATTTTATTTCTTGACTGAATTTTAGGGACTCATAATATGTTGTTTGGTTTCATTCATTCATTCATGATATGTTGTAAGTTTGAGCTATCATGAATGAATGAATAAAACCAAACAACATATTATGAGTTTCTAAAATTCAGTCAAGAAATAAAATTGATTGAAACATCATGAAGCTCTAGTTGTTTTTTTCTTTTTACAACCCCTAACCCCAAAAGTGTCTTAAGTTTGAGCTCAACCTCTCGATTTCACTCTGTAGTGAACGCAAATGCTGTTGAAGATGGGATAAGTATATCATCGCTGAGATAGCTTGCACAAACATCTATCAACACATTTTGAGAAGTATTGTCAATAATTTGGAAGTGTTTTTGTATCTCTGATGTGACAGTCATTTTAGGGACGCACGATATATGTGTAAGCGAAAGCACGAACACAATTGGTACTGCACTGGGTGACAGTAGAACGGGCGGTACTTTAGTCTAGAGTGATTTGAGAGATGGGCAGACAGAATTAGCATTACTGAAAGAAAGAATGGTTTTAAAATCACACCAAAAAGTAGGACACTATTTTTGGGTCTGCTATTTTCTTACAGTATTATAGGACAAAGGTAATGAAGACAACCGCACATTCTATGTAAGAAATGTTCATTAGTTTCATTCATTCATCAATTTTATATATAAAAAAAGGTTGTGTGATATTTATTGTCGATTGACTGCTTAACATTTTGCTGTGTATCCTACATTTAAGAGATGTCCTGTGTTTCGCAGCGCAGGCTACCAACAATGTTGCAAAGTTTTCACAAATGTAAGGTCGGGGAAAAAACGCAGCACCAAAACGCGCTTTGTTCTATCGACAGTCTAAACTGAGAGAAGATAGGTCGAACATTGTTACATTTTTTCTGAACACATGTTTTATTTTTAGAATTCAGAGTTAGCCATAGGTAGGGTTATACAGTGCAATGTCACTCGCGTCATTCCTGAAAAAGCCATGTTTGTTGCCTTTCTGAAGAAACAAAACGGTAGATCTAATGTTAGAAATTTTTTCCGTGACAAAATGCAGTGCCAAAATAGGATAATGCTAAGATACCTGAATTGTACAAGCTCAAGTCAACTTAATGATTTTATTTCATCCAACGATTTCCTGATGGAAGAAAAAAAATCGTTCTAAAATTTATGGTGTTCAGTTTTGAAAAATAAAATTACATGACAAAACGGAACAGTTCACGTAATTATGGTGACTACTGATCACAACTTTGGAGAGGTATTTTCAAACGAAACAGATGTCATTTGATTTCAATCAAAATTACGAGAGAGAGAGAGAGAGAGAGAGAGAGAGAGAGAGAGAGAGAGAGAGAGAGAGAGAGATTTTATTCCTACTTTTAAAATATCACGACTCTTACGTTTGTATGACATATTTTCCTTACGAAATTTCAAAAACACATCTCATTGAAATAATTACTCCTATAGAAAAAAAACCCCACTATTGTAAAATATCGCAAGAGTGAATTGGAGACATAGCCTACTAAAATTATTTTGTCAAAAACATCAGTGTACAGTTTTCAGAGTAGTACATCCAAACATGCAGTGCTTTATTTCGCAATAAGACTACTTTCCACGCGTCACCCATGGTACGATTGTTTGTGCATTAGTTTTATTTTTTGTAAAGTGACTAGTGGACAGGTACAGAAAAACACGTCTGATCTTCTCGCTGTGCGAATAACAACTGAAACCGATTTGAAGCTAAGGCGGTGGAAAATATCGGTTAGCCAATGAAGTCACTTACAATGAGTGACGCATTTGTTTGGTTCTAAATTCAAGGCAGGTAGTGTAGTGGTCAGGGGCAGAATAGCACGTCTGATCTTGTCACTGTGCGAAGAGCGACTGAAGCAGATTCGAAGCTAAGGTGGTAGAAAATAAGTGTAGCCAATAAAATTACTTCTAACGACTGACGCATTGCTTTTGCCTAAGCTCTTACATTTTTACCATTGCAGTACAAACGGACTGGAGTGTGAACTTACAATCCTGTATTGTGTGCCGTAACTTTTTTCTTGCCACATCAATTGCTTAACCGTACCATTATTGTTCGCATTTTGAAATTTGTCTCAAAAAATATTTTCTCACTTGGACATATTGACATACACACGTTCGCATAGGTGGAAAGAAATGATATAGTACTGAGTGGTAGTGGTTTTTTTTTTAAACATGTGAATTGGGGTTTGTGTGAAGTAAATAAACTAAAGTACAAAGAACCTCAAGGATTATAACCCAATCTGTCCTGTCCATTGATGAATGAAATTTAAATCAGATGAAATAAGATCTCTAAAACACAAAGTTATAAGGCAAGCATGACTGGAATGAGTACAAAGACGGAAAACTTTTCTAAGAAAGGTATGTTTTGCTTCATGTCCGCGTAACTTGAAATTTCAATCCTCTTGCAAGACGAATTTGGTACCTTTTGTAGAGCCTGAAATAAAACTGAACAAACTTAAGTACTTTACTATAGATATTTCTTTTGCAGCAAGAGACTAAACAACATAAATCCCTTTACAACAATTAACAATTTTACATCTTCTGTTTAAAAAAATACATAAAAATAGAAATAAAGAATAGGAATGACTAACCAAAAAAAAAACAACAAAACCGAATGTATCAAAGGCAATGCCATGTGTAGAGATGTATCCCACTTTGAGAAGGTATTTGGATGTAATTTGCCAGGTACCAACAGCTCAAAATAATGTATAAACAGATAGAAACCTTAATTCAGAATTAAGTTTGTTCAAAATTGTGTGTGTCTTTAGGGAACATACCTAAACGCTAATAATGGATGAACAGAGACAATACACATAAAACCTTTGATATTTATATAGTAAAAAAATTGAGGAGATATTCCTACAGTTCTTAATATGCGCTGCGACGGGTCAGTGGGGTATCAACAAATAAAAAAAATACAGATTTTCAGGTCAAGTTGCAAGTGTGTGCGTGTTTTTGAAAATGGTAAAAATCGGATAGATATTTTTTCTCGTGACACTTGTATAGTGGAGAGTGTGCAAGTGTCAAAAGCTAAAGTCACATAACTTTTGTACGGCTTGTAAAGATTTCCATTTTAGAAAATGTAGAAGTATCACAAGTTATTATGACAAACATAACTGGAATATAGGGGCTTGACATTTGTTGTTTAGACAACTTCGCTCAACTTCACAACTTACTTGCTGTCTCCTACTTTGGTCTTAAGAAAGATCGCCGTTGTAGGTGTAGCAACAGTGGTAAGGGCAATAGGAGACATCGTCGCTGATGTCAAAAAGGGTAGTTCTGTTAAAAATGGGTTTAGTAATTTTTTAATATCAAATGAAGAAAAACGTGTGTTAAATCAGGGTTAGTAGACATCGTGGTCAACGACAAAGTAGAAGAGACAGAGAATGAGACATCGTAGTCAAGTAATGTTGTTTTGTGGAGTACGTACGTGTCCTAACGGCACAGTAGCGTTTTTAGTTCTCTTGATGACACCAACTCTCTGGGTTTTATCTTGCAACATTTTTATTTCGCGGTAGGGTTTGAATCAAAGGGTCGTCAAGATGCATGAAGCATTTAAGATGCACCATTGTCATTCACATGAGTCCTCCGACGGTTTCTAACTGTTAGACTTTCAATTACCTTGTGAAATATACCATGTCATTGTCAAAACAAGAGGTGGAGAGGGGTATATAAACAAAAAGAACGAATTTGGTTAAATCATTTCTGAATCAGCAATCGAGATGAAACGATCGCACGATTTCAGTGAGAGAGAAAAAGAAGGTAAGAGGCAGCGGCGTGACTTATCGCCTCACACACGAAATGAAGTGTTCGCTCAAATCGAAGACATGAGCGAACCTGAACCAACACCTTCCACGTCTGCGACCAGACCGAAAGAGTCTATTCCAAACCAAAGGCCACCAGTATCACCCGAAAAATATTACCACATTCGAGAAACGGATACACGTTCCTCAAGAAAATTTAGAACCACGGCCTATACATACAGGGTGAAGTTTAAAGATTTCAAGTCCGATGTACTGATAGAGAAAGCAGAAGAGTTCATCACCGATGTGTGGGATTCTTTGTTAACCACACTGAAACAGCAATGTTAAGCCAAAGAAGACGATCGCTTGAGACTTTCCATTCATCACGACAGTTTGAAGTCCACCGTTTGGATCGAGTTTAGCAGTCCATCAGAATTAACACCTTCCAAAATCATCGACAAGATTCAACACGTGCAGTAATCCAACGACAAGTTTCACATCACCGAAGGAAAAGCGACATTGTTTATGACCCACGTTTCTCTTCCCCAAGGGAAAGGACAGCGCAAAAAGGTGTTCTTGGTAGACAACCTTCGTAGAACCAAAAAGAGCCTCGTCCAAATTAACAACCCTCAAGACAAGATGTGTTTAGCCCGTGCCATTGTGGTGGGATGAACGTATGCCGACAAGAACTACACGGCAGAATGGAAAAGAGCATGGAAAACTATTCAACGATCGGACCGAGCCAAACAACAAAGAGAGGCAGAACTCCTGTTACAGCAAGCGGGACTAGCTAAAGACACACCCTGTGGCATTCCTGATATGCAAAAGTTGCAAGACGTCTTGGCTCCACGTTACACCTTGAAAGTGCACCCTCAAGAAGTGTGCGGACCTCTGTTGTTTCGAGGCAAAGATTTCCAAGACGGAAAATACATTCACATCTATCATCACGATGAACATTTTGATGCCATTACCAGTATCACTGCATTTCTGTCATACGGTTATTACTGTGAGAAATGTGACTACGGCTATAACAATCGAGAACAACATAAGCATTGCGGATCGAAATGTGAGGGATGTTTGGCCTCTAAACCCTGTTTGGACGAAGGACAAGAACGAGTGCATTGTTCTGCTTGTCAGCGTACGTTTGTCAGTCCTACCTGTTACCAACAACATTTGAAGACACAAGGTTCACAGCGGAAATGTGCATCTTATCTCCTGAGATTGTGCCCTACTTGTGGACAAGGCATACGTACCAACAGTACCAAGGCACACGTCTGTTCAGGAAAGAAAAGATGTCACATTTGTCACCAAATAGTGGATTTGGAACACCAATGCTACATTCAAAAATACCATTCTAAACATGAAGAAAAAGAAGAGGCCCAGAAGAAGAAAGGCAATTTCATCTTTTTCGATTTCGAATGCATGCAAGAAACTGGTATTCACATTCCTAATTTCTGTGTGGCTCATCGAGCGTGCGAAAAATGCATCTAAAAACCTATCTTGACTCATTGCCCTCACTGTAGCAAGATTCCTGGAGGACGTGAAAAAATCTTTCGGGGACCGAACACATTGACCAATTTTGCCCAATGGGTTTTAGACCCTATCGACGAAACGTGGAGCCAAGAAGATATCGAACGTTACGGAGATTGTCATCGTTATGCAACGGTAATGGCTCACAATTTCTCGGGATACGATGGACAGTTTTTGCTGAGATACTATACGGAACAAAGTACCGAACGTCCTAAAGTGACTTTGAACGGAGCCAAACTCATTTCCATGCAAGTGGAACAAGTGCAGTTTAAAGATTCGATGAGTTACTTGGCCATGCCTTTGAGGTGCATGCCTAAAACGTTTGGCATGACAGAAATGGCCAAAGGCTATTTTCCACACTTTTTCAATACCAAAGCCAATCAACATGCTGTTCTACCCCATTTGCCCGAGGTTCACTACTATGACCCCGACAACATGCGTACCGAACAACGAGAAGCTTTCTACGCATGGTACCAGACTCACGCTTCGGACCCTTTCGACTTTCAGGAAGAAATGGTAAAATATTGTCGTTCCGACGTAGACATTTTACGGCGTTGTTGTGGAAAATTTCGACAACTGTTCATGGAGCACGGAGGGATAGACCCTTTGAAAGAAGCCTGCACCATTGCCAAAGCGTGTTCCTTAGTGTACCGTCAACGATTCATGCCCGAAAACACTCTAGCTGTCATCTGTCCTCAAACGACCAACTTTGTCAAACGTCAATACTCGGTCAAAGCACTACGCTGGTTGCATTACTTGTGCGACAAGGAAGACAAAAGGATTCAACATGCCCGCAACGGTGGAGGCGAGAAAGCCATTGAAAGGTATTCAGTAGATGGTTAGGACTTAGAAAACCTCCAGATCGTGTACGAGTTTAACGGTTGCTTATTTCACGGATGTCCTACCTGTTATCCTCAACGTGACACTAGAAATCAGTTTTTACAACGGACCTTGGTAGACTTGTACGAGGCCACTTGTCAACGTCGCTTGAAGTTAGAAGAGCAAGGATACCAAGTGATAGAAATGTGGGAACACGAATACGATCAGCGATTGAAAACCAATCCCGAGTTTAAGCGCATCGTGGAAAGTTACAAGCTAGTGGACCCTCTGAACCCAAGGGACAGTTTGTATGGAGGACAGACGAATGCCACCTGTTTGCTGTACCAAGCCGACGAGGAGAAAGGAGAAGAAATCAAATACTTGGACGTGTGTTCTCTGTATCCGTTCGTGTGCAAATATTGTGACTTTCCCGCAGGGCACCCACAATTGCTGACCGAACACATCGACGTTGACAATATTAGACAATACGAAGGATTGATCAAGTGCAAAGTCTTGCCTCCCACGAACTTGTACCATCCCGTGTTACCTCATCATTGCCAAGGGAAACTGATGTTTCCCTTGTGTCGTACTTGTGCTGAAACGTGCAACCAAGACCACCCTTGTCAGCACACACAGGAAGAACGTGCCTTAACGGGAACGTGGGTTAGTGTAGAATTGATTAAAGCTCTGGATCTGGGATACCAACTGTTAGAAGTGTACGAAATTTACCACTTTCCCAAGACAGAAAAGTACCACAAGGGCGACGAGACTCAAAAAGGCATTTTCTCAGACTACGTGAATGCTTTTTTGAAATTGAAACAAGAAGCCAGTGGCTATCCTTCCTGGTGTCACACTCCCGAAGACCAAAAGAAATTCAAAAAGAAATACTGGGAGCAGGAAGGCATCACTTTAGAACACGTGGAAAAAAAACGAAGGAAGGCGATCGTTTGCCAAAGTGATGTTAAATTGTTTATGGGGCAAAATGGCACAACGTCCGTGTTTACCCAAAACGGAGTATTTGTCAGAACCTTCCAGCTACTTCCAGATGAATCACGACAAAACCAAATACATGAAACACGTGGACATCGTTCGTGAGGACTTACTTTTAGTCAATTAAGAAGAAGAATTGGACTTTGTAGAAGCCGACGAATTTGGAAATGTCATCATTGCGGCTTACGTGACAGCTCATGCTCGCTTAAAACTGTACGAAGCTTTTGAACTGTTAGGAGATCGTGTATTGTATTTTGACACGGACAGTTGCATCTACATCAGTCGTTTGGCTCAAGAGCAACCTAAAATCGAAGGAGATTGTTTAGGAGCCTGGACGGATGAGCATCCCAAGGACAAGATTCTAAGTTTTGCCAGTGGCGGTCCCAAAAACTACGGTTACGAATACCGTAACCCTCAAGGAGAAGTGAACACTGAGTGTAAAGTGAAAGGTTTGGCTCTCAATTATCGCACCAGTCAAGTGGTGAACTTTGGCGTACTCAAAGAAGCCTTGCAGTCTGGACAGGATGGAAACTTTAAAGTGACCACTTACCAACCTAACAAGATTGTGCGTTTACCCACACATCAAATCGTCAGTCGACCCTTGGAAAAAGTCTATCAAATCGTGTACCAGAAGCGAGTACGGCTCCCTAACCACTTTACTTTACCGTACGGACACGATGATATTGGTCAGCATATAAAAAGAGACAACGTCCAAGACCAATAATTCATTGTCACTACAAGTGCCAAGAAAGAAAGATGATTAATTTCAATTAGCAAGTATCGAGCGTAAGACTCAAGTCCAACAAGAAATCCGAGTGCGATGCTGTGCCTCATGATCACACCACCAATGGAGTACCACATCTTAGTTGTTTATTTACTAACGCCCTGGAAAACTACGTGCAACCAGTGCGACTTCCAGACTACAAGACTTTACTTTATGGACATGTCAATATTATCCAGAATAAAAAGGAAAAATTCCGAAAACGAAACTTTATTGCGAGGACAAACGTGGAGAAAGATGAATCACTCTAAGCAGATGAAAGAAGAGAAGGAACAAACATCATTGGCTTCTTTCACCACCATACCGTCACATCAAAGTACGCCAAAGAAGGAAAAGGATTCATTAGACCTAAAAGAGTATTTTAGCATCCAAATGATATCAGACAGCGAACTCGATAAAATTTAAGACGACAACTTACACCTACATTGTGAAATCACAAGTGGTAGCTGACCAAATTTAAACAACGTGTGTGACGGATATAGAGTGAAACATGAACTTTGTCCTATTTGATTGTGTGTTACATGTTTTGTTTTGGCTTTATATCCAAAATGGACATTAATTATAGAATGAAAAAATGTCATTCTTTAATGAAATGTATATACGTTGTATGTTTATCTTCAAGGCGTGAACTTTTAATTTCAAAAAGTAGTTTATTAGAACCAAGAACTAAAAAACTTGTCAATAGGTTTGTTCCATGTCCAAATTTTTTATGTATTAAATGGATAGTGCTTAGACCATAGCACAGGCCAGAGAGCCCATGTATATAATTGAATAAATTTTTTGTACCCATACAATAGACTTTTCTTATTGTTTCTTATTTCTTGTTATTTTTTATTGATCTTATTATTCTGTTTGAGTCTTTCTTCGGAACATCTTTGTCCTCTTTTTGTGTGCCTGGATGTACATTTGTTTGCTTCTGTACATCGATATGTGTCCCTATCAACCCTTTGTCCTATAAATACATTTCATCCTTAAACAGTTTGACCCTATAAACCCCATGATACCACCCATGTTCAATTACCATTGACCCCATGACGACATTCCGTTGCTAAATTCCAATTGACACCAATTTTGATATACCCATTTTAACGTTAAAGTCACATTGAAGCTAAATTAGTCCAATCTCTTGTCCCAGTGTTGATTTCCCCATTCACTTCAATTAAATTTCCCCATGTTAAATTCCCCTTGTCGCCAAAGGGCAAACACCCTGTTTTAACATTAAGGTCCCATTGTCGCTAAATCGTCCCCATATACTACTTCCAAGTCAAAACATTCCTCATCTTTCCAAATCATTACAGTTTCTATTACTTTTACTGTTTTAATGTTGTCCATTGAAGGTTTTAGTTTGCATGCGTGTGTGTGTGTGTGTGTGTGTGTGTATATATATATATATATATATATATATATATATATATATATATATATATATATATATATATATATATATATATATATATACATATATACACACACACACATATATATATATATATATATATATATATATATATATATATATATATATATATATATATATATATATATGTATATGTCGCGGCTCATTTTCTTTTCGCTACACAGAAGATGACATCCAGGTTACATCTATATTTTTAAATATAGGTTTGATCATGAGTACTCAGAACTTTAAAATTAATGAATTTTTTTTTATATCATTCTGTTTGCATAAGTTTACTATGGGAACTGCATTTGTACCTTGAGTCCTACACGAGGCATGTGTCCTTGGCCTATCTTTCCTGCGGAGAGCGATAACCCATATTACCTTCGATTATCTGGCATTGTGAAACTATCTTCTATTGACTGCACAGTGCGAAATACAGTATAAAAAATTCAATCGATTATGTACGCATAATATTATAACGACTCATGTTCTTGCATGTTATTTAGTGCAAGTTCAAGCAGGGCCATATAATGCGATCACGGGCCCTGGGGGTAAAATAAACACCCAGGACTCTCATAGTTCTTGTTCAAGCTAAATTTTTCTTTTATAAAATAAAAAAGTGATGTTTGTCCCGGGTCCACACCCTCTTGTCGGCCCTGAGCTTAAGACTTTCATCCAGCTCTTTTTTTTTCTTCTCCCTTTTCTGTGACAGACGATGAATAAGCATTTTCTGGCTGTTCTATTAATTGTCATTACCCTTCGTGAAGTGAAATAATTCGAGACTATAAATAGATATGATCAGGGAACCGCGAAGCAATTATGACGAGAGCGGTGTATATAAGTCGCCTGTTGGTCAGGATATAGTATAAAGGTTTTGCCAACGTAGTCCGTTCCATAGATCGTCAACATGTCCGTTGTAGAGCTTCTTGGTTCTAAAGTGCAAGGAAAAGAGGGAGAGGTTGCTGTAGAATCCTTCTGTGGCGAAGGAAAATATGTGGGTTAGTGCTCTCTCTCTCTCTCTCTCTCTCTCTCTCTCTCTCTCTCTCTCTCTCTCTCTCTCTCTCTCTCTCTCTCTCTCTCTCCGTACCATTACCATCTCCCTTTTCCTACTGCGTAGAGAAATACGTGGGTTAGTGTAATATATCTTCCCTTCCTATTCCCCCACACCTCCTTTCTCTCACTACGAATGGAAATATGTAGATATTTACGTTAATGTTCTCCTCCACCTTCAAATTGATATAGAAATGAAAACTGCAGGCTGTTAATGCGGGGTTTTATTATCTTCTTAATTTCAGCTATGCCTCTAATTTTGTAACTGCCACCCGCAGTATCCGTCATTTCAGCTACTGCTTAGAGAGGTTACGCGTGCTGTATAAAGCTATTTTATCTACTTTTTTTAATGACACATTAACAAGAAATAGTAGTAAATTCGCTGTACACAGAGCTATTTATTTCCATTCGAAATATTTACACATTTCGTCAAGTTACTGCACATGTTTGTAAATTGTGAACAAAACGTATTTGTAAGCAAGGATATTTATCGTTATAAACAATGTATTCTTGTTTCTGTAGATTTATAATTATTTTTCATTCCTGTTTACAAGCTCTTTTACTGGCGGTTACAATAACTTTGTGCCATTGTTATATGGTAGAAATAATACACTATTCTTAGGTTTTAAAACTTAAGTAATAAAACCGGATTTAAAAAAAAAAATTCGTGACAACTGTGATGATTCATTTAAATTTTATCTCATTTAGGAGAATTAGATGCAAACTTAAAATTGTTACAACTAAATTGTACTAATATACCCGGCACTTGGTTTCGTTCACTAGTAACCTTGTCAGTGTAATGTAAAAATGAAACCGTTATTTGCGGATATTAAATATGCAAATTTCGACATTTGGAAACTATAATATAACCTATTAAGACTCCCCGATAAGTACACTAGCAGACGATATTTTCCATTTTTCCTGGAAGACGGACAACCTGGCATTATTTCGTATTTGCGACCACCAAAATTGACCATTTTGAACAAGGCATACGGAAACAAAATCAATTTATAAATTAGAAATATAAATATTAACATAATGCCTAACTTACGCACTGTTTCTGTATGTGTTTTTGTAACACTATCTTGTGATTTAATAAATTTACTTCAACTACTAGTCACCATAAAAACTCATTGGTAAATCTGACAGCATACCACAACTATGGATGCGTCATTTGTGAACTATCTTGTACATATTTCTAAAACATCAAGTTTGTGACATTCTGATAGTGTAGCTGAGTATATAAGGTAGGAACATTCCGAGATCAATAAGGCTCAAGGTTTTCTTAATTAACATACCTGCGCCACTCCCATACGTTATTTTACACTTGATCAATAATGCAACAATGGTAGTCAAAGCAAGGCAATAATGGACCTTTCCATTACTATACGTATTTAATGGTACGGATATTAAAATACGCATGTTATTAATCTAACATATAATGGAGGTCCATGAAGTTTAGTGAATGATAAACCTGAATTGATGGTCTTTCTGTTTAAAGCAGTTATCAGATAATGTACAAATACATGTATATAATACAAATACTAAATCGCAGATACACGCAGTAAAAAATGTTAGAAATCATAAGTCGGTAAATACTACAGAGCTACTTCCATGGTAAATCACTATTTTTATTACAAATCACTACCCATACCACCTCAGACTGTGATCCAGGGGTCGTTGTTATATGTTGTTATAGGAATTAACGCCATTTTTCAGCACAAGATAGGCTATACATGGCGGCCAGTATTAATGGTGGAGGAAGAACCCTGGAAAACCCCGGGAAGAACCACCGACCCACAAGACGCTACTGGCAGGCTTTCTCACTTACCCACGCTAGCCGAGTCTGGACTCGAACTCACGCAGACAGAGGTGAGATGGCAGTGATCCGTAACCGTCAGCATTTTAGACCAATCGGCCACTCGTAACCCTATATCCGTTAGAAATTGTCTGTGACATCATGCTATGAGTGCACGTATGAAGTTTTGTAAATTAAAAAAAAAGTTGAATAAGTTCACCGAAGTGGAGATTTGTCAGTATATGACTTTGGATCTCCTATCCAAGAACCCAAGGACACCTCTGGCAAATAGTTACCATATGGGCAACCTATATACCAAGTTTTGGTGTGTTTCCATTCAGCGGTTTAGGATGACATAAAGTTACTGACAGACGGACGAGCGGATGCAAGATAACACAGAATATACAAGAAGCTTTATTTAACATCGTTAGTCTGGATAACATACAACTCACTACATCTTCAGGAGCTATTTTACCAGCGCGACAAAATGATAACTTAAAAATGTGTATTATATATTTACACTGAAATAATACATATAGGACATAAAAAGTGGCAACATTGACAACAGTTTTAAAGATCTACAACAATATATAGAACGTAAAGTTGCCCATACGCATATATATATATATATATATATATATATATATATATATATATATATATATATATATATATATATATATATATATATATATATGTGAATATATATATATATATGTGCATATATATATATATATATATATATATATATATATATATATATATATATATATATATATATATATAAGGAAATGCATGCTAAAAAAAGTGCGTACCCGAGGGCATATTGATAATTATGATATTGGGAATTGGAGTCCTGCAAACTAAAACTTTAACATAAATTGAGAAATTAAGTAAATAATTAAAAATAAATAGTCATTGAGCAGAATTTAACTCAAAAGAAAATCAGCAAAACTATATGAACATAATGCTGATTGATAATTGACTGCTACATAAAACAATACAGAATACATTTGTAGTGAATCCCTAACCAAGGTCGAATCAGGAAGCAGATTTTTTTTTCAGTAACAGGCAGTTTTTAATTCATTGTACTTGCTGTTTCAGATGGCGATAGTCTGAAAAAAATTAATGCTTTCCTGACCTTATAGCGATTGTTAAGGACCTTATCATGGCCAAATTCTGATGGCTGAAATTAATAATGTATTCGTTAATGAGGTTTGATGAACCGACTGAATCGCAGAAACAGCCCCTAAATCAATTTTCGAGTTGAGATTTGAACAACAATAACAAAACAAAATAAAACATAAACACTGAAAAAAACTATATCTCCCAAACCGATTTTTCCTCAGTTTAATTAGAAAGAAATTCTGCTAAGTTATTATTGGTATTTTAAAGCAGGCATCCGTCCAAGTCAGATGCCATGGTCGCCTTCCATATGATATGTGCATTTATGCATCCCACTCCACACCACCCCCAACTTTGCGGATCTAAAGCTCTAAATGTTAGCATTATTCATTCCAGAATATTCAGCCAAATGTATTCTCACTATCAATACTGATCAAAAAGCACTGGAGAAGTTTTATGTACATAAAGTCTCTGAGACTGGTGTCATGCGTGTTTAGTTATAGGTCCGGTGGGAAGTGGGATGGGTAGTGGGCTGAAATTGTTATATCATGAACTAGTTATCTTATCGATCTAGCAAAACCCGATTAAACGTCAATCTTGGACTAATATAATGTTTCCAGAAGATTAACATCAAATACTAAAGGTCTATCAGTCCAATTATAGCCAGTTATATGCGAAGGAGATTACAAATTAGTTGACAAACAAGGAGACATGTACCACCCCCACTCCCAACCCACAAAACAAGCATAATTAATGTAATTTATGCACGTGTAATTTATGAAGATTATATCAACGACAGGATAATATAACATATAACCTTATAAAAAATTATATAAATGCTTTTGGATTAAAAATGTCTGTTTTATCTTTGTGCCCGTAGGGTTGTATTTCTCCGCTCACTGGTGTCCGCCGTGCCGTGGCTTCACCCCTTTGCTGGCGGACTTCTACAACAGCATCAAGACGTCAACAAAGGCAGGGATGCTGGAGATTGTCTTTATAAGCTCAGATCGGGATCAGAAAAGTTTCGATGAATACTTCGCCGAAATGCCGTGGAAAGCATTATCATTTAGTGATAGGGGAAGAAAGGTTTGGTTTTTTTTGGCTTTTTTTTTTAAGCCAAAAATTGATTTCATGCTTACTTTTGTTTCGTGTCAATGAATGAACGTATATAAAATCTATCGAACAATCCTGCTTGTGATTCTGTCTGTCTGTCTAGCCGGCTATACAATTAACTAGGCATCAACCTACCTCTCAAGCAATCATTCTGTCTGTCTGTCTGTTATAGTCATTAGTCAACAAGCCATATTCAAGAATCAATTAAGACCGCTCCGAGAGCCTAAGTGTTTAGAGCGTCCGTCTCGGATGCGGCAGTTGGCGGGTTTGAATCCCAGTCGAGTCCTACCAAACAGCTTCGTTTGGCGTTCAACATTAAAAGGTTAGTGTTATTTCTTGTCAGCCTGGTGTCAGGATAATGTGACTAGGTGGGACCTGAGTTAATTTGTCAGCGGCAAAATGCCCCAGTGTTAGACATCACTATAAACTGTTAGCGATATGATAGAAAAGTTGTTAACCTACTTCGAAAAATCACCCTTCCCACAGAGGAGTCAGACACATATAAAGTTTTTACTTAAATGTAGAAATCGTTTTCTGTTACATTTTTAAAAAAATGTTTATATATATATATATATATATATATATATATATATATATATATATATATATATATATATATATATATATATATATATATATATATATATATATATATTAAAAACCTACCTATCTTTTCAGGAAACATTATGCGGGAAGTTTGGAATCAGGGGAATACCAACATTTGTTCTTCTGAATGCGAAGGATGGCTCGGTAGAATTCGCCAACGCTAGAGAAAACGTAATGGGGGATCCAAAAGGAGAAATGTTCCCATGGAAATAATTATTTATTAATAACAGATATATTTAGAATTTGTTATACCATAATAGAAGTGATGCAGGTGTGCGATTTAGTGAAATCTTGTACTTTATTAAGCTTAATACTTTTTATTTATAATGAGATTAACCAAGAAAAAAGTTCACTGCGTCTTTACACTTTTATTTACATCCTATTTTCTTATAAAATGTTTCGTATGCAGCAAGATTTGACTTTGTCATCGATGCCCTATTTCATTCGATATTTTGTGTAATTTTGTAAGAAACTCCACAAAACACTTTTGACTTTTACAAAAGATTTTGGTAGGAAGGAAAATCTAAAGGAACTGCTATGTATGTATGTATGTATGTATGTATGTATGTATGTATGTATGTATGTATGTATGTATGTATGTATGTATGTATGTATGTATGTATGTATGTATGTATGTATGTATGTATGTATGTATGTATGTATGTATGTATGTATGTATGTATGTATGTATGCATGAATATATGCATGCATGTATGCATATGTATGCATGTATTTGTGTGTATGTGCGTGTATGCTTGCATGTATCTATTTATGTTTTCATGATGCTATAGGCAACATTTTATTGTGTGTGTTTTCGGAGAAAGATCATAATAGATTTGGCTATTTCATTTGCTGTTTCACCATAAACGTTTGATAAATTACTATCGATGTTCTCTTATTGAAATTAATATTGATTTTTAGCAATACATGATTAATACTTGAAATGAAACATCTTAAGATATTAAAACCTTTCATCAGTATTCTTGTCAGCTAATGTCTTGGTATTCCAATAAACTCTTGGATTTACCTTCTGCACCTTTTAAGTACCATAACTGACTTCCGAATGATGATAAACGAAGTAACAAAAAAGAACCACCAGGATTTAATTATGAAGGTTACACAACGAAAATTTATGAGGAACTCATGTTTTATGCATTAAATCCAAAATATCCCCAAAATTTCTCCACTAGTCTAAAAGAATCGAAGGTACCGAATGAATTCCAGATCTTCGACTATACTCGTATGCCAGCAGTCCTGATGTATCACTATGCCATTATTCAGAACAACTTGAATAAATTCATAATATTTTCAAAATGAGATTTTTGTCCATTGAGTACTTTGTAATTCCAATGAACAATCCAAACAAATATCTCCTCTCAAAATTTTATTTAAAAGCAACATTAAACATATATGCAGACTCACTTTAGCAAAAGGAACATATGAAATAAGAATCCGAAACAGGAATGATAAATTGAGTTCTCTCCTATTATGTGTCTCAATACAGCTACACATTGCAATTGAAATGACAAGTCACCTATGTAAACAGGATTATTATTAGAAACTTGTCAACTCCTGTTTATAAACCCTATGCAATCTACGTGCCAAAAGTGAAACACAAAAATAGTCATCTATAAAAATTTATACAATATATATATATATATATATATATATATATATATATATATATATATATATATATATATATATATATATATATATATATATATATATTCATTATCCTTACAAGTGTTAATTTTCTTTTTGGTGTGCTTGCTGATGTATAATCGAAATTCATATCCTTCGTCAAAAAGCTCAAGTTTTTATATCCCGTTTCAAATAGCGACCGGTAAAAAAGGATTGACTAAGTTCTGTTTTGTTTTCTTGAAATACATTTTATTGTTTAGGTAGAAAAAATATCGGGATTTGACACGAGTTATCCAACTCATCTAGGTCGTCTCACAAAACATACAAAGACGACACAAAAACATTTCTTTTACAAAAATTCGATTACATGTAATCAAAAAGATAAATAATTTCGTATATATAAAGATCAAACTTTTGCAAGAAACGAGAACAAGCATTTAGGTATGTAAATATTAAACGAGAGAGAGAGAGATTGCAATATATAATTTACATCTTTTTGTTTCGTTTATTTAAAAATGTTATTTAGAATGTAATTCTAAATATTAAAAACATCCAGTTTTGTGGATATATTTCCGATCGTTTAGGAGTCTGACAATTTATTTTTTTAAAACTTAATTCGACTTTACCTTTCAGTATTAAATCGAGACTTACACAAGGAGTATATTACAAGACATGGAGAAAGAGTTTGGTTCTAATAAGGAACAATATAGCAAATCAAGTGCTCATCATCTTCATTCTCATACTATGCACAAATGGGAGGGGTAACTTGATTCACGCTGTAACGATCGGAGTTGAGGGTATAATATGATTGTCTAAGATTAGTATTTAGGTTATTCACGTAATGATCATGAAAATTATATTACTGCCCGTTAGTTGAATTAAATAAATGTGTTGGGCTTTTTAAGGGTAGAAAGATTTGAAGATTTTTGGAAATCTCCAAGGACAGTGTTCCAAGGACCATTGTAAATGGGACTCAGTATGTTAGAAAATGTCTTACGTCTTGAATCGATTGAAGTGATGCTTTCAGAGTAGTAGCTTAGGCGTTAATAATAAGATGCATCAAAAAAGAAATAAAAATTTAGGATATCTTCAGGAGCAAAAGTTCCAAAAACCAATTTTACATGGGCAAAAAAAGATGTTTGAAAACTATTAAGACCGGGCCTAGCTGATGTAATACTGTAATAAAATTAAGGAGATGCGCATTTAGTTTAAGCAATTTGTAGGTTTGTGTGATTACTTGTTTGATTATTGGAATTCGGTGCAATGGGAAATATTCCTAAGCACGAAATAAATAGTCAATTATTAGGAGCAAACATCACGGAGAGAAAGTGTTAGTGAGATTCTAAGATGCCATGGTCAATGGGTAGCGAACTCAGACCCAATCCGCATGACTGTCTCTGTTGTGATGTAGCACTTTATAAAACCTAGTGGTGTACATCGGTGTGGTGACTGCATCGGCAGTATTTATGGTAGGAAACCGGTAAATTACACAATGAAAGAGGACTCGGAAAATACCGTTTATGTCGCCATAGTGGCAAATAGGATGTAGGTTTATCTGTGTGATGTGCCTTGAGATGGTAGATCGGCTGGCCTCAGGTGGGCAGTTAAAATAGTCCCCGTGTTAAGGATAGTTGTAGTTTCTACGGTGTGAATTACTAGCGGAACGGAAAGTTAATGTAGAGAAACTGTGAGGATGTGCGGTTGATGGTTAATTGGCAAGTTGTAAATAATGTGGTCAATAATGTGTATTGATTATTGTAAAATGTATGTATAGAATGGACACGTCGGGCTTTCCAACTTACAACTAAAATTGTATAGAAGTATTTGGAAATATGGGGTAAATTTATGACTTCATGCGGGATTCGAGCCAGGGTTTTCACACCGCTCGGTCAAGCAAAAGACCCCATGCTTGTAAAAATACCTTTTGAGGTAAGTGAACAATTATGCGGTGCCTTATATATCCTTCGTGGACTAATGTCGCTTAAATGGTTAGATATCTGATTAGGTATACTTAAATATGTTATATGCCATCGCTTGTTTTTCATTCGTTGTGCCAGTTTCCCAGCCAGTTTCCGCACAAAGCCACTCTCTACAGCAGCAAATGGGTAGACCTCTCACAATGCGTGCACCTTCCATATGAATCCTTCCAAATTTTAAATTTAGCAATTATCCCAGATTTCAGTATCAAGTTCAAAATTGGACTTATGAACAGTGTATATAGTTTCGTCAAAAATGTTCTTCGAAAAGGTTTTGTTGTACACAACATAAATATTGGGAAGTGTTCTGATTAGATTGTACTGTCATTATTAGTCATTTAAGCGTCTGAGGATAATGTTGGTACAAAGTGTATATGACTTTTAATTCGAGGCAAAGTGATACTATGACAACTTCAGAAAGGATAAGTCAGTATTCCTAGTTATAATTTATCATATATATGTTTTCGACGTGTTAAAAAGTAACGTCGTTGCCCATGCATTATGTTTTTCGTTATCATCTTTTATAATCCTTTGTACTTGTGAAAGGTCTGAAAAAGAAATTATAAGAGAATCATACAAGTTAAAGTCGTCTAATATATCGTTGACACAATGTAAAAAATAGTAAAGGCCATTGTTGACATAAGTCTGAAAATATAAAATCACCCGATGGAGTGTGTAAGAAATAGTAAAGTTACTTGAGGATATCAATAAAATAAATAGCAAAAGCTCTCGATGATATAAATAAAAAATAGTAAAGACCCTCGATATTCTCTCTCAAGAACATAAATAGCAAATAGTCAAGGTCTTCAATGATATTAAACAAAGACAGCAAAAGGCCCTCGATGACATAAATAAGAAGAAGTAAAGACCCTAACACTGAAACTTAGAGAATCTAAACCTTTTAGTTGACATTTTGTTGCTACTGAATTTCGATAGAAAACTATGGTAGCAGTTAGTCAAGTACCTTTCAAACTATGACAGAAATTTATCTGCAAGTCCATATTTATAAAACTTGTAAACGAATCCTTTAAATCATACTCTTTCAAAAACTTTGTAGACATCAAACACGTGACTTCATTCGAATCGTGAGAAAAACATATTGTGTAGTCATGATCAATTAGCTGTTGAGTTGAAAAAAGGCCTAGAAGAAATCCCGATTGATATTTATGCATCGAATCAATTTCATTCCAAAAATTACAAATTTGTTTGAATATAATCTTTTCGAAAACTTTTGATACGCATCTCAGTAACAAATAACTTATAAATGGTGACGTTTTGTCTCCTTTTACTTAGTTTAAATTATAACCAAGGCATATATAGGAATGACCTTAGCAAGTCATGAAACAAACGTAGTGGGGCTATATGTTTTGAATTATTTTATTATTCTGCTAGGATGGAATATTTTAGTAAATTGCATTTAAAACAATTTTTAAAAAATTTTTGTTATATAATTGTGTACTATTTCAATAAAGAGTATGTTTCTCTATGTGAGATTGTATAAATTGTTATAAAACTTAAGTTGGCAAATTTACAGCTCTGCAGCAATAGTGCCGGATGAGCAGATTTATTCCTGTTGAGTATATCACGAACGTTTCACGTGTTCATGAAAAAAAATCTGATGACGTATGTACCCAAACGGTAGTCGGTAAGAAACGATGAAATTTCACTTTGAGATTATGGCGGAACCCAAACACTAGACGTATGACCATAGTTTGCCTCGTTTTGAAATAACTGTATAAGAAGCCAGGGAAGTTACTTGGCAAGATTAGTTTGGTTTTTTTTCCGTCAGAATTCAAAGGACGCTTGTATTGTTTACAGGTAAGCTACCGTCTGTGTACAATTTTGTATATAGTAAAAGGATTTGTGATGTTAAGATTTTAAAGTAAGAGTTCAGTCTAAGATTAGTACATTTGCAACACTGAATTATTTTAATAGTTCTTTACTATTCTTTATCATAATGTATTGGAAAGTTTAATCGTTTGAAGAACTTATATTTATTTGCAATTTTTATAGTTAATTATTGTAAAGGGCAACATTCACTACCAACTCAGAACTTACATACTCTTTAAACAGTAGAGCTTAATATGTTGGTATTTTAGATTAAATTCGGTAAAATATATTTCTACTAACTGATTGCGGTATTAGTCGGAAATATTTAATTATCTGTATGATATTCTAAAAGGCAGAAATTATACAAATGTAAAATTTTGGTAAACGAAGTAATATATATATATATATATATATATATATATATATATATATATATATATATATATATATATATATTAACTGATTGCGGTATTAGTCGGAAATATTTAATTATCTGTATGATAATCTAAAAGGCAGAAATTATACAAATGTAAAATTTTGGTAAACGAAGTAATATATATATATATATATATATATATATATATATATATATATATATATATATATATATATATATATATATATAAACAATACCATTATACAGGTTAGAGAAATTAAATTCGTACCCTATGGGGTTTCGAACCCAGGTCCGCGAGTAAATGGCACCTATCGCCTTGCCTGCACGCACCAACCCATATAGCGTCACGACTAAGCACGCATCAACGAAAAATGATGGCACTGAATCGTTGTTATATAAGCTCGTGCGTAGCAGACACACTCGCATGACGACATAGTAATTAATTCTCATATATACACACAGTCGTTCCAGATTCCTATTAAAGAAATCAAGGTATATAGGATTTTTTGTATTACAAATAATTATAAATATATATCAGACAGAATTGGTTGGTGCGTGCAGGCAAGGCGATAGGTGCCATTTACTCGCGGACCTGGGTTCGAAACCCCATATGGAATCAGTACACAATTAATAAAATCCGGTTCAGTACCCACGAATGTAGTCCCAGTCTATTTTTAGATCACTTTTTTCCGGTCTAAATTTGGTGGTGATACTAGAGTTAGATTTTGGCATTCTTGGTAAGGATTTAAAGGCAATTGATTATTCTTTAAAATGCGATCTTATGGTGTGGTTGTCTGTGTGTATTTCGGCGACAGTGCACATTGAGTAATAAGGTCATGGTGATGATCCGGAAGTGAAATCTGTGTTCCGTTGCCTGGTGTTTTGTTTACAATTCAGCCTCTCAAAAAAATGCAGGTCAACCCTTGACAAGAACTAAACCGTAAAGTCATCTTTGAAGGTATTTTAGATTAACATATGATTTGTATTGATTGTCACACAGTGGAAAGTTCAGTACTGAGGAACAAATGTAGAAACCATATAGTAAAATTAATTGTGTACTATGGCCTGTCAGTAATAACTTGAAACTGATATAAATTTTTTATTATTAATGACATATACATGAAATTTTAATATGTTATGTATATTGACTTTAAAAATATATAAATGAAATTAGAAGTAAAAAAATAATTTTAATTTTAAAAATTTAAATGAAATTTAAAAAAACAATTAAAAAATAAAAAATTTCCACCAAGTATACACATATATAATATTTTTTTGGGAATGATATTAAATGATATCAGCATATATATACTCCTACACCATATACAAGCTCAAATGATGGATATTTGTCAAATTTGATCAGAGAAAATATCTTTATTAGTCAAAATGAGACCCTCATTTAAAATACATGAAGACAAAATTCTACTTTGTTTTGTACCTTTAGGTCATTGAAACTATTTATTTGGGGTTCAAACAGTTAATTTATGTGTTTATGATGGGGTGACTTCCTGAGTAACACATATCTGCTTGTATAGCTATCAGTAATTGTTTATAACCATAGTTATAGGGTATTTAGTGAGAGGACAGAGATGAAGACTTTATACTAGAACCTGTTCAAGTTCTCTACAAAATCATATTAAGCTGTCAGAGAATGAAATACAGGTCAGAGGGGTAAAATATACTTTACCCAGGTATATTTACCATTGCATGTAAGAAAACAGCAAAATGATGTAAGTTGAACACAGAATGCATTCCATTTTATTGTTTAGTTTCTTTAAGATGTTGATTGATGTAGTGCGACATTGAAGCCCAGATGATATTATGGGAATTCTCATGATCCATTTTGCTTTATGCATTATTAATGACTAATAATATTTGTTTTCTGACACTTTAAATATTACATAAGTAATATTCAAACAGATTATTTGAATTTAACTTTCTACAACTGATCTTATCATGGTTACATAGCTGACATGAACAAATATGCATATATTTTGTAATGTTTGGAATCAAAAGTTGACTTTGTTATGCTGACAAGGTACCTATAGTGAATCTGTAAGGCTCAGTTTTGACTGTGTGCACTTAAAATATCCCAAGATGTTATTTTCATCATGAATATGCCTCTGTATGGTAACACATTTCAATTTAGTACTTTGACAGAGGGCGGTATTGCAGCATCAGCTGATATTTGATTCAATTGACTCATTGAATCATTGAACTTAATAACTTGGTAGCCAGGACTCTTAAAAATAGACTAAAAATGTTCAAAGAGATTATTTGAATCATGTTTGCACATGTGATTTTAACAAGTACATTGCATATGTCCCACACATGCAAATATCCATCCTTGTTTACAAGTTTTCGGGATGAAAATTTCACATTTAGTTGATGATATAGGATCTATTGGTACCTATAGTTGATCTGTGTGGCTACATTTTGCTATATTCACTCACAATATCTAAAATTGTTTTTCCTTCATGAATAGGATTGCATATAGTAATAAATTTTAATTTGGTTCATTGTCATTTGACTTTCCACTATACTGGTATGTATCAATGTTTGCACCAATGATCAAACCTCACTGTTCCAACATTGCCTTAAACTTTATGATACATACTCTACCTGACTAGTTATTTAACCTGTAAATGGCTAAATATGCTTGTAGAAACTTCATTTATTTTTAGGATGCATTTGTCACTTTAATACATGCCCATTGCTTCACATCTTTGAGTGTCACTCTATCAAGTTTACCTTTTTTACCATATTTGCAACCTGAATGTTATTTTGAAATCACCATATCTAACACATTTTAACTTCATTTGCCTACATCTTCCTTTTTTTAGAATTAAGTGAAACATGTTATATATTTTCAGTCTAGTTTGGTATATGGAACAAAGTATTAGAGTTGGATCAATTTGGAAGCTCTCCAGTATTCCAATAGTGATAGCAAGGTCTCATAAGGACATGTGCAGTGTGCTGCTATAAGTGACCAAGATGAGTTCATATCAGTACACTGATATACAGCATCTCAAAGACATGGCTTAGATCTTCATGAGAGAGATTCGCATCTTTTTTCAGTAAGGTGAAACTGTATTTTCATATTGCATTGTTGACTTTTGTAGTTATCGGCATTAAAATGGGATGCATATTTGCTATAAAACATGGTAGTGGTCCCATCAAAACTTTAAATTTGAGTGGGATATTAGTTATACAAACAACTGTCCAAGTACCTGAAACAATAAATGTGGAACATAGTACCTGTCATTGTTTCTTTAGTATGTACACCTATATGCATCTGGATAGGCATATTGCAATTTGCTGTCAAAATCACTGTGAGCTATCATGCTTCAGTACCCCTGGGATTAATATTATCAGTTGTACAGACCTAAACTACCATTTGTTTTAAAGACCATTCATTAATCAACATTGCTGCCTTAAATTTGTCAAACTGAATGTCATAACTTGTATGAAAATTTATTTTTTGTAAAATAAAAAGTTTTTAAAATTTATATATTTTTTTAAATTTTCATTAAAATTTAATATATCAATATTTTTTAATTTCAAGACTATTTTCAGACAGGCCTTATCAAGTATTACAGTTAGGTTTTTACTGCATTGAAAAATTCCTATAATTAAGGAAGATATAGCAAATTTAGTTTTGGTTTCTTAAGAACAATTGGACCTCAAATTGCACCCTAGAGAACACCAGCACTACACACTTTCTGACAGCTGTCACATGTCTTGCTTGTAAGGAAATTTCAAAAGACTTTATGTATGAAGTTGAAACAGTAGTGGCATGCAAAATAAAATGCAAATATAAAAGTTTGACAAAAACATTGACCCTTTCAGGAATCAGTACACAATTAATAAAATCCGGTTCAGTACCCACGAATGTAGTCCCAGTCTATTTTTTGATCACTTTTTCCGGTCTAAATTTGGTGGTGATACTAGAGTTAGATTTTGGCATTCTTGGTAAGGATTTGAAGGCAATTGATTATTCTTTAAAATGCGATCTTATGGTGTGGTTGTCTGTGTGTATTTCGGCGACAGTGCACATTGAGTAATAAGGTCATGGTGATGATCCGGAAGTGAAATATGTGTTCCGTTGCCTGGTGTTTTGTTTACAATTCAGCCTCTCAAAAAAATGCAGGTCAACCCTTGACAAGAACTAAACCGTAAAGTCATCTTTGAAGGTATTTTAGATTAACATATGATTTGTATTGATTGTCACACAGTGGAAAGTTCAGTACTGAGGAACAAATGTAGAGACCATATAGTAAAATTAATTGTGTACTATGACCATATGGTACGAATTTAATTTCTCTAACCTGTATGATAGTATTGTTTGTAATAAACTATTATTTCTGCCCACTATTATCAAGATTCTACTACAGAATCCAGGGATAGCATAGTCTGTTCTGTCTGGTATATATATATATATATATATATATATATATATATATATATATATATATATATATATATATATATATATATATATATATATATATATATATATATATATATATATATATTCGTAATTCACATTTATGTAGATTGATTTTGTAATTTTTTATGTTGAGTCTTTCAATAAATATCAGTTTGTTCCGTCAAAACTCAACTGACGCTTCTATTGTTTACAGATTCCGTACCCTCGCATTTTTCAGAGCTCCCCCCCAAGAAATGTAGCCGTATCTACACCGTTATGCGTGACATCTTATCTTTGAAAGAGTCCGAACTATCCCTTTTCTCTCTGTCCTTCCTTCTGGCCATTGAAAGGACATTGCTAAGAGTTTACGAAAACTTATTCGTAAAAACTCTTAATATACAGACCCTGTCCTCAGAGTTAGTCTGCGACGGGATACTATCAAAAACTGAATAGTAAATAGCCATATAGCAAATTCACTTACTTAGCGACTATGGCGCAGAGTAAATCCAAAGTTCTCTATTAAAAGTTCCAATGACCTTAACATGTGTATCAATAACTACAAAGGTGACTTCATGTTACGGACAAAAGTTTCAATAAGGACCACCTCCGAGTCAGTCACACAAGCTGTTCCCCTTCTGGTCATTGGCACTCGAGTTGGTTCAGTAATTACGTTGTGCAGGTTATTTCAAGTTAATAAATCAGAGACAGCAAGTGGCAACACGTTCAGGAAATTTACCATCCAATCACTAAGAAGAATAACACGGGGTCTTTAGTCTACCCAAATTATCCGAGCGAAATATAGTACGGAGCTAGTTATTTTCACGGTTTTCATTAACACGCTATGTGATTCAAGGTCGGTTCTTCGACGGCATAAAAGTGATTCCTTGAAAAAATATATACCCTTACCTTGATTTGATGTATGAATCCGATGGATTGCCTATATCGATTGATTTGGATGGTTTCCTCATACCCTCGGCAATCTCGCGGGTTTCATTGAATTCATTTATAAACTCGTGGTAGAATTTTCATCATGGTTTGGACCATGACTGATTTCAGAACAAACAAAAAATAAATAAGTGTTCAATAAGTAAATTGAACCCATGCTGTTGTATACTGACTAACAAATGTTCCATAGAAAAGAAATAATCTAGTCAGTATTTTTTAAAATGGAATTCATATACAATACTGAATTTTTTTTTCATTGCTGGAGGTGAATAGAATTTGTCATAAACGACACGGATTGATGCTCTGTACGTTAATAGATCTTTACTTAGGATAAAAAAGAGAGAGAGAGAGAGAGAGAGAGAGAGAGAGAGAGAGAGAGAGAGAGAGAGAGAGAGAGAGAGAGAGAGAGAGAGAGAGAGAGAGAGAGAGAGAGAGGAATGAAATACATTATTATATTTATGATAGGCAAAGGACATGGGTACCACCAAAAATTGTTTTAGCCCTTATCAGTAAAACTTAATAGCTGAACTCTACATGCTTGCCACAATTAGTTCGCATATATGTTATACACATAGTGTTATTCCATATATTTTATGTTATCTACATCTTGCAATTCCATACAGCATATGTCTTATATACATGGTGTCATTCCATACAACATACGAGTTATATATATCATAGCATATGTAATATGTCTCGTTTCATATTGCATATGTTATGTACATCATGTAATTCCATATAGCATATGCTATTCCATACAGCATATATGTTATATGTATATATCTTGTAACTCCATATATACACACATATATATATATATATATATATATATATATATATATATATATATATATATATATATATATATATATATATATATATATATATATATATATATATATATATAATTTGTGTTATGCATCGTTTACTTCTCTATACAGCATAGGATTTAAGCAACAGTATATGCATACATATTGACGCATGATGAAGAAGACGGTGGTGTTCAAACAAACTTGGGTTGACCTGATTACGTAAGGTCAATACCATTCGGACAAGGTTATTATACTAAAAGCTTGTGGTGGGTGGCATAGAATGAAAGTCATGCGAATCCACACGAGAACCCAACATATTTTCTCGGCTTAGACAAGCATTTATGCGAAACAGATTTACAGTCTTTGCTTGAAAGGATGCTTTGTGCGAATGACCAATATTAACTTTAATTGAGGACAAAGTTAATATGGTTCAGGATGAAGACATCACTCTAATGACACACTTGCACGCACGCACATACACACACATACACAAACACACACACTATGAACCATTGTGGCAAGCCAATGGAGAAAATCTGAAGGAATGCAGCAGAATTTCACTCAGGGCATGAGACAATTTCTCTAGACCTATGATGGTAAAACTGGCAGACTACATAAACAGAAATATCCTGACAGACAGTTTGGAGACTCAAAAAGTACCGTTTTATTTATTTGAGCGAAGCAGTTAAAGGATGCAATGGCGTTAACGTCTGGTTCTCCGACCATGAGAGCAGCAGAATCCATTAGTCATCAGGATTAATGCCCCGTTTAATTAGTATGTCACGTGTCGAAAGTTTCAGCGGTATGATAGTGAAAGTCTTTGAAGCATCTTCCAAATCCTGGCAACCATGATCAACGGCTACGATTAAAAACAAGTGTTGGGCAATCACCATATACCTAATCTCAAAGTTGCAAGGACTGCTCTGTGGTAAAAGAGGTTTCGGAAGTCTTTGGGGTAAAGTGGAATTAACATCTTGCAGATTAGTATTCTATACAAAAAGGTTCAAACGGTTGAAGGCATCTACATTGTTTTCATGTTCATGCCGATTTCTTATGTTGAGCTGCAGAATAAGTTGTTCTGAAGGGCAGCCCCCAAAGCTAGGCCAATCAAAGTAACATAAAATGGCATTTCACGCTCTTGAGCAGGCAATGCTGGCTGTACTGGAGCGGCGTGAGTGTCGACTTTTTCTCAATCTGGCGTTATTTTCTCCCCACAGAAAGTCTTTTACCAGCAGCAATTGTACTTGGCTATTTAATCTTAGCGGTTTGTACCACTTCCTCAGATTGTTATACTGATGCATAAAAAGCCACACCTGTGTTCGGTTGCGCTGTGATTCCGCTGTCGCAATCATATTTTGATACTTTTAGTTTGCTTTTTAAAAAAAAAAACAAACAAACATGCCTCTATATTATCTGTATAATATTATGTCAGCTGAAATTTATGCTAGGGGTTGATCGCGCTGGGGTTCATCATAAGAATTGATTGTACTCGTTGACTCAGACAGGTGCGTCGCAATACCACCTCTAGGCAGTCACTTAAATCAGATTCCGTCGGTGTAAAAGAATGGATAACAGCAGCTGGAGCGGTTGGCCAGGAAACTGAAATATCTATCATTACAAGCGGTGGCAGCATTTCTCTTATTTATTCGTGTCGTCGTTGCCAATGACCGCTGCCAATGCCATCGTCAATCTGGCCTGGAACCTTGTGGTGCTTGTCATCAAGAGAGATATCACGTTCTTTGTCGTTCTCTGTTCTCAGGTGGAACTTTAATAGCTCATTGGTGAAGTCGGATAGTTGCGTGCCACACCACTAAAAGATCTACCACGAGTGTCGATTTTATTTGCTTTTTGAGACGCCATCATTTTTTATATCGTTCTGGACGGGCAGATAAAAACCATCCTCTTTATGCTTTAATGGTTTTGGATGGTGAGGAGTGCTTTGCACATGCTCATTCGTGGTGGACAGTTGTGTGGGCATCTTTATCGACTTAGTATCTCTACATTTTCCTAATTTGGTATTATCGTATGTTACAAGTGTCTCGTTGTTATACAAATCACATGTGCCAACTTTAAACTCCTTGTCAGTTGGGATCATATAGAGACCGCATCTAACAACACAATCTAATTTGATTGAGGTGTGTTCCAGCAATGACTGTACATTTCAACAAATCAATGGCGTTATCTGCTTGGCCTATCTTCAATTTTACATTTGCAAGAAATTGTATGTGTACATTATAGGCCTTCTACCTCACTCGTCGGGGTAAATATTTCTATTTGTGAGTCCTGAATTGCCTAAAATGTGCACTAGAACGCTCAACTCACAGTAAGTCTTGCGACTTGTCTAATATAAATACATCGTTGGCTTGACAGCCCTTTAAAAAAGTAAAAGCTTTGTGATTCCTTGAATGATCAAATACGTCGATGAGTTCTCGAGAGGTAATCATCATAAAAAAAACACACATCCACTATGAAAAACACCCGTTAGTATGCCGCAAGGCACTACCACCCCTAAATTTAGGCAATAGAGTTCGCACTATTGTAATGGACAATCACGTGATGAATCAACATCTGCGCTCTCCATCCTTTTTGACACCATTGGGTACTGAAATTTTTTTCCACGCACAGCCGAAAGGATTTTCAGTTACTCTAATCATCTTTAATCTTTACTCTTCAACATTAGAACTCATTTAGCTTGAAAAAGTGAAGACAAACATGTTCAAGAGCAAGACATGGAGGAGCGGCCGGACAAGGAACACAAACCGCTGGTGGCGCGTGATGATACTGCATTTGCGGATGATAATGGAGATTGGTGCAGCTAGCAAAACTAGTACGTGACATCGAAATAAAAAAACAAAACCAAGGCAAAAGACTATCTGCGCCGACATATGGTTGACAAGTACTAGTTTAAATTTTGAGGGAACGGGGATATAATTTTAGCGAGCATTGGGATTATCCAAAGCACCTTAATTCTTTCCGAGGTCAGCTGGAGGTAACAGCTTTTGCAACATTAGGAAATGAAAGCAAAAAGCACTGCTCTTGGGTGGTCGCGAGCATGATTACATAAACCGTGGTATTTGTTATTTGGCGAATGGATTTTTATCATTGAAAAAAAGTACCAGTAGGTGCAAGAAAGAAAATCTGCATACAGAAGGTACACCCATTTGTGACTCCTGGTGAGCTTATTGGCAAGATTTTTTTATATATATTGAATGTAACATTTCTGAATCAAAACTATGAAGGAAACATACATTTTTCACAGCATCACTGTCTTATCAGTACACCTCGCCGTCCGGTTAGAGGTGCATCCCCACATGACAGCTAACACTCCTTTTATCACCTCACCAGACCAATTCAACATTCATTTCATCCTTCACATAAAATAATTATAATGTCGCTTTACAAAAACCCCAAAGGCAACAAAAAATTTGCTTGAACAAAATATCTCAAGAGATTTAACAAATATTTTTTGAACAGCGACCGAACAGCTTTAGTGGTCTTTTCGAAAAGTACCAGTTGCCAGTAAACGTAGTGGAAAGCGTTGATATCAAACTGACAACCGAATCTTTTGGCACCTGAACGGCGAGCAACAAGATTCTGTCAATTATTATTTTGTCCTCCATCGCGATTGTGCTTGAGGCCGCAGCTCTTGTGTGTGGGCTGGTGCCCATGTCTAGAAATTTTGTCATTCGGCAACTCTCCCTAAAGGTAAAACAAAATTATGAAATTCGCGTCATATTTCAAAGGTCCTGCATCTCAGAGAGTTTAAATTGATCCTAAACGTGTACGAAATGTATGCAGCTTTGAAACATGAAATACCCGCTGTAACCCAAAAGGCGCACACTTCCGTTGCCATTAATGAAGTACCCCTACAAATAAATCGATTGTCTGCTGAAGGGCCTAGGCCCCACTTCGATCTCTTAATGTTATTTATCAATTACATAAATCCTTTGGGGTCAGAGTTTGTTCAGTCTTTATTTTAATGTATAGAAAATGTCGCTTTTTTATGATAATAGATCAATATTCGTGGTGACCAGTATTAATTAAGCAATTTTGGATACAACTAGGTCCTGATCTCATAACAGCATCGATGACCATTATGCGTTATCTGGTAATTTAATCCACTGGCCTACAATGCGGAGTAAATTACATTTTACACATTAACAAAACTAAAACCGATACACAGATACTAATGACTTCCAGTTCTGACACTAATCGTGAATGTGCAAAACAACGCCTTTGATTACACGCATTCATAATGATCACAATTGTAAACAAGCAAGTCTTAGGTTACACTGGTATAGATTTGTCTAAGAATGTTTTTCTCTCTTTGAATAATTGATTGACGTGGAACAATAGGAAAAAACTCTTCAAGAGTTTCTGCCAATAGCATGGTAGGGACAATGCCTCTATATTGCCATGTTTCAATGAATAACGGATTACAATTAGGCTTAGATCGGAGTTCTTATCACCAAATCTCGAAACATTTAAAAGAAAGCCAAATCTACACATACATGTGAATTGGTTTTTGTGAAGATTATATTATTAAAACCCAATCAGACTTTTTTTTTATTTAACGGAGCCGATAAAATATATTAAACTTTCTTCTTTGAATGATCATATAAGCATTTTGGAAGGAGTCCGGATTTGTCTCATTCAAGCATATTTTAATTAAATCATACATAGTATGTGTTTCAATGCTCTTGTTAATATGATTTAATGCTCCTTGCTAATTAGCTTACATCAACATGAATTCATGTATATTAAAAAGTTTATTAAGTGGGCCAAAGGTGCGATAAGCACAGGACAGGAGCATATAAAAGCAATTAAAGGTGGTAACGTTTCCTCTTAATCATGAGTTTGTTAACCTAATCATTCAATATTTGCAAGAGATTATGTAATATCCTTGGATACGAAGGGGGGGGGGAAACAAAATTGCAATAAGATGCAACAAATTTTCTTTAATCACCTAATGAATAATTCTAATGTTACCAGTACATAACAGCTACTTGGTATCAAGCACACCCAGTGACCAACAAGGAGTCTAACCTACAAGGACTATGCATGTATGTATGTATGTATGTATGTATGTATGTATGTATGTATGTATGTATGTATGTGTGTGTGTGTGTGTGTGTGTGTGTGTGTGTGTGTGTATGTATGTATGTATGTATGTATGTATGTATGTATGTATGTATGTATGTATGTATGTATGTATGTATGTATGTATGTATGTATGTATGTATGGTAATAACCTGCATTTAGAGAGTGAGGTTTGCATGTTTGTATACGACCAACCCCATAAAAGCCACGAATTCAGTCTATAATTATTTTTTTTTAGCGCATTACCAGTGAATTGTCAAAATGATTTGACATTAATATTTTCTAGGATCATCTGTTTAGTCTTACTTCGTCGATTAACTGTTAGATTTTTATCTCTATGTTTTGAGTTAGCGGAAATAGGGAGTACCTATGCCGACGACTGGCATCGTTGATAATTTGATTAATGACTATTTCTAGATAACCATTTAAGATTGTACAGTACATACTCAATGTGTTTATAGCCCCTGATGTTTCATTTGTATACATCATCGCATTTAAGTTTATTTTTTTCTTCTTTCCTCTTCCTTTTTTGTTTGGTACATATACATTTTGACTGCCCTGTCATGCGGTGTACCTCGGTAATATTGTAGCAGTGCATAATAGTTTCCGAATCATTGCTATCGGCAACAGCTAAACACGGTAGGTGCCGCGAATTACGAAACATATATTTTGTTTTATTCTTTTCTTGGGGTAATACAATCGCATGTAATAACGTCTAAAATATCAAATTGGTAATTTCTATGAATTATTATTGTTAAGATTAACTAAATATACACATGCAATACTAGTTCATGCTTGTTTGAATAAACCCACAAAAATTGTGAGCTTTAGAACTGTGGGTTTTGTGGGCATTGTGGGTTTTGAACTGTGGGCTTTGTGGGCGTTGTGGGTTTTAAAAGTGTGGGTTTTGTGGGCGCTGTGGGTTTTGTCAGGAGTATATAAGGCTTTGTGGGCTGCTTGTGGGTTCAGTCAGTCAGTTAGCAGCAATCAACTAGGTACATCACAGTTATTGTGAGTTTTATTTATTTTTTATTATTTTGTTTTGTTTTGTTTAGTTTATTATAGTTATGTAACTTTAGGCAATATTTTGGACAGTAATTTTTGTTAAAGTTTATTTAAGCACAAAGCAATATTTATTTAAGAAATTTATTTATTTTATTTTTAATTCCTTCCCTCCAAATTTTATGCATTCTAGTCATATGATTTATTTTTATAAGCAAACTAGATGTTGTTTAATCATTTTTATTTATATCTCAGTTATATGGTCAAGTGAGCGTTGTCCTCACAGACCAATACTTTTATTTATTTATTTCTTTTTATTTACTTGATTAGTTTTATAAAGCTAAAGACTTACAGAGAAGTTTCTCTACAAATATATAATTCCTTTTCTTAAATTAAAGGTCCAACAATGTTCTTAGGGAAATAGAATGTCTTTGTCATTGTGAGTGTTTTCCTCACCGACTTGACATTCTAAATTCAATTCAACAATACTTGATTAATCTAGCAATTGATAAAAAACATAATTTATTTAAATTTCTTTATCTTTAATTTACTAGTGGTCTAAGTCTGTGAGTGTTTTCCTCACCAACTTGACATTCTAAATTCAGTTACACAATATGTGAACAATTTAACAGTCTATCAAACATAATTTAGTTAGATTTCTATTTTAATTTTATAATTTATTAGTTGTCTAAGTCATTGTGAGTGTTTTCCTCACCTACTTGACAGCCAATTTACTTTCATCTATATTAATTCACCTCAAATAAGTAATATGCTGTATTTGAAGTGTGAAGTCATGCAAGTGTTTTCCTTGCAGATTTTGCATTTCATATATTACAGTCAAGTCATATTTTCTCTTCTGTAGTAAACTTCATTGCAATTAAATCCAAATATTGCAACTCTTATATAATTTTCATTCATCAAAAGAAGTAATAATGTAATAAACTAATAGTATAGTGCTAATTTGTACCCTGTGAAATTATCATATACTGTACCTCAAGACAATGATAATATTTTGGCTTAGTACACAAAACAACAAGACTGTCATGCTTGTGAACTGACTTTATTGAATGTTTCTTAATAAATGGATCAGCATATTATGTTATGGTTGAAAAGAAATCAAGAGTTCGAGTTCACTCCATTTTTCCCTCCTTAGTCAGCTGTTTAAAAGCATACTCATCCCTGGTGCTGTACTCCAGTGTAGTATTCTCAGGACCTAGCTTGGCCGTTACAAAGTCTGGTGGCAGCAGTGGGATCTGCCATTTTGAAAGACAGATCCTGAGATTCAAACCCAGGTCCAAGAGAAGCTGCAAGTTCCTCAGGAGGAAGTTTCACTGGAGATATCTTGCTGATACAGAACTCCAAATAAACAAGTCTGGTTATACTGCACCTTAATTTGAGCTGTGGTGTCTGTCATTGGTAAATGGAGAAATCTAAAAGCTCAGGGGATGAGTCAAATGACTGTCAAGCGGGACCAGGTCTAGGACAAAGAGACTCCATTGGAAATAGAAACTGATGCTGGATGCATTTTTGAAGTGGAATCAGCAGTTGGAGATCAAAATGAATTTGGTGGGGATGTCACCTCTGAAAAAGACAACAGGACACATATCAGAAATGAAGATTTAAATGAGAACTGGGCAACTAATATTGATTATTATGAAGGGCAAAGTAGGTTATGTGAAGCTACTGAGAGAAGGTCAAGAAGATTAAATGCATCAGTCCAGATGTTGCCAGCCACCAGAGAGTGGCAGAGGAATCTACAGGGTGTTGACCAAGGTGATGTTATTGGAGAAAATGCTGAAACGGCCAAGGAAAATTCTGTAGATCTGACTGGAAGAGTTGTATCTGCAGTAAGTACTGCAATGCAAGGGTTTATGAAAGAGGTATCTGGGACAATGCGGAGTATAGAGAATGTATTACAAAGGTTGGTGGCTAGGGCCCAGTCACCATCTTGTGGAAATACTCCAGCTGGGGAGTCTCGAGATTCGGTTATTGAGACACGAAGAAGAAATAGAGAAGTGCATTTGACAAGGACACGAATGTCACAAGATAGTGTAGGTAAAGCTGATGACAGTATGAGTTCATCAGATGAGAATGATATTGAAGTTGAAGGGTATAGTTCGGGCATTTCCAGATCTAGTCTGAATATGGGACAGGCCACAAGTTTCAGAGCTGCAAGGAGTCATGGTGTGCGACTACCTGCATTTACAGGGAAAGAATCATGGAACGTATGGATCAATAGATTTACAGCTATAGCTGATAGGCAACACTGGACTGAGGAGCAGAAACTGGACGAGTTACTACCATGCCTGCAAGGACAGGCTGGAGACTTTGTATTCAGTCAGCTTCCTAGAAGGACCTTAGGAAATTTTGGAGCACTAGTGAACGAACTGAACAATCGCTATCATATTGTAGAGATGACAAAGACTTACGCTGGGAAATTCAGCAGAAGGCAAAAACCAGGAGAGCTTGTAGAAGAGTATGCTGCAGAGTTAAAGCAACTGTATGACAAGGCACATCCTAACAGAGACACAAAAACCAGAAGAGAAGATTTGCTTAGATGATTTCTAGATGGTCTGTATGATGACAGAGCATGTTTCCAGGTAGAATATGTCAAGGAACCAAATGACATTGATGAAGCAGTGTACCATGTAGTAACTTTTATGCAAACCAAGACACGCCCAAATGTCCATGAATCTCTGCAAGACAGAACATTTAAAAAGATGACAAGAAGGACTACACCATAGGGAGTTGAGTCAGATATAGACGATGATTATGAATTAGTTGAGGAGGATGAGTACAAAACAGGTGAGTGTGTATATCGGGTACCAGTAAAGAATGATGGCGTGAAGAAAACACAGAATACAGTGAAGAGTGGTCCTATTACTCTGAAGACAAGAAAAGAGGACAAGACAGAAAGTGAAAAATCTAGTGAGAATAATTCCCAAGACAAAGAAATTCTGCAACAGATAATGGATAAAATAAAGAAAATTGAAGATGGGCTGAAGAGAATACAACAGAACAATAATATATAATATAATTTTAATTCATCATAAAAGTAATAATGTAATGAACTAATAGTATAGTGCTAATTTGTACCCTGTGAAATTATCATATACTGTACCTCAAGACAATGATAATATTTTGGCTTAGTACACAAAACAACAAGACTGTCATGCTTGTGAACTGACTTTATTGAATGTTTCTTAATAAATGGATCAGCATATTATGTTATGGTTGAAAAGAAATCAAGAGTTCGAGTTCACTCCATTTTTCCCTCCTTAGTCAGCTGTTTAAAAGCATACTCATCCCTGGTGCTGTACTCCAGTGTAGTATTCTCAGGACCTAGCTTGGCCGTTACAAAGTCTGGTGGCAGCAGTGGGATCTGCCATTTTGAAAGACAGATCCTGAGATTCAAACCCAGGTCCAAGAGAAGCTGCAAGTTCCTCAGGAGGAAGTTTCACTGGAGATATCTTGCTGATACAGAACTCCAAATAAACAAGTCTGGTTATACTGCACCTTAATTTGAGCTGTGGTGTCTGTCATTGGTAAATGGAGAAATCTAAAAGCTCAGGGGATGAGTCAAATGACTGTCGAGCGGGACCAGGTCTAGGACAAAGAGACTCCATTGGAAATAGAAACTGATGCTGGATGCATTTTTGAAGTGGAATCAGCAGTTGGAGATCAAAATGAATTTGGTGGGGATGTCACCTCTGAAAAAGACAACAGGACACATATCAGAAATGAAGATTTAAATGAGAACTGGGCAACTAATATTGATTATTATGAAGGGCAAAGTAGGTCATGTGAAGCTACTGAGAGAAGGTCAAGAAGATTAAATGCATCAGTCCAGATGTTGCCAGCCACCAGAGAGTGGCAGAGGAATCTACAGGGTGTTGACCAAGGTGATGTTATTGGAGAAAATGCTGAAACGGCCAAGGAAAATTCTGTAGATCTGACTGGAAGAGTTGTATCTGCAGTAAGTACTGCAATGCAAGGGTTTATGAAAGAGGTATCTGGGACAATGCGGAGTATAGAGAATGTATTACAAAGGTTGGTGGCTAGGGCCCAGTCACCATCTTGTGGAAATACTCCAGCTGGGGAGTCTCGAGATTCGGTTATTGAGACACGAAGAAGAAATAGAGAAGTGCATTTGACAAGGACACGAATGTCACAAGATAGTGTAGGTAAAGCTGATGACAGTATGAGTTCATCAGATGAGAATGATATTGAAGTTGAAGGGTATAGTTCGGGCATTTCCAGATCTAGTCTGAATATGGGACAGGCCACAAGTTTCAGAGCTGCAAGGAGTCATGGTGTGCGACTACCTGCATTTACAGGGAAAGAATCATGGAACGTATGGATCAATAGATTTACAGCTATAGCTGATAGGCAACACTGGACTGAGGAGCAGAAACTGGACGAGTTACTACCATGCCTGCAAGGACAGGCTGGAGACTTTGTATTCAGTCAGCTTCCTAGAAGGACCTTAGGAAATTTTGGAGCACTAGTGAACGAACTGAACAATCGCTATCATATTGTAGAGATGACAAAGACTTACGCTGGGAAATTCAGCAGAAGGCAAAAACCAGGAGAGCTTGTAGAAGAGTATGCTGCAGAGTTAAAGCAACTGTATGACAAGGCACATCCTAACAGAGACACAAAAACCAGAAGAGAAGATTTGCTTAGATGATTTCTAGATGGTCTGTATGATGACAGAGCATGTTTCCAGGTAGAATATGTCAAGGAACCAAATGACATTGATGAAGCAGTGTACCATGTAGTAACTTTTATGCAAACCAAGACACGCCCAAATGTCCATGAATCTCTGCAAGACAGAACATTTAAAAAGATGACAAGAAGGACTACACCATAGGGAGTTGAGTCAGATATAGACAATGATTATGAATTAGTTGAGGAGGATGAGTACAAAACAGGTGAGTGTGTATACCGGGTACCAGTAAAGAATGATGGCGTGAAGAAAACACAGAATACAGTGAAGGGTGGTCCTATTACTCTGAAGACAAGAAAAGAGGACAAGACAGAAAGTGAAAAATCTAGTGAGAATAATTCCCAAGACAAAGAAATTCTGCAACAGATAATGGATAAAATAAAGAAAATTGAAGATGGGCTGAAGAGAATACAACAGAACAATAATATATAATATAATTTTAATTCATCATAAAAGTAATAATGTAATGAACTAATAGTATAGTGCTAATTTGTACCCTGTGAAATTATCATATACTGTACCTCAAGACAATGATAATATTTTGGCTTAGTACACAAAACAACAAGACAGTCATGCTTGTGAACTGACTTTATTGAATGTTTCTTAATAAATGGATCAGCATATTATGTTATGGTTGAAAAGAAATCAAGAGTTCAAGTTCACTCCATTTTCCCCTATTTAGTCAGCTGTTTAGAAGCATACTCATCCCTGGTGCCGTACTCCAGTGTAGCATTCTCAGGACCTAGCTTGGCTGTTACAGTATGTATGTATGTATGTATGTATGTATGTATGTATGTATGTATGTATGTATGTATGTATGTATGTATGTATGTATGTATGTATGTATGTATGTATGTGTGTGTGCATATGTATGTATGTATGTATGTATGTATGTATGTATGTATGTATGTATGTATGTATGTATGTATGTATGTATGTATGTATGTATGTATGTATGTGTGTGTGTATGCATGCATGCATGGATGGGTGGGTAGGTGGATGGATGGATGTGGGTGTGTGTGTAGATGTGTGGGTGGATGGATGGATGAATGGGTGTGTGGGTGGGTGGGTGGATGTATGCATGGATGGATGGATGAATGGATGGAATGATGTATGTATGTATGTACATATGTACGCACGCACACACGAACAGACGGATGGATGGACGGACAGAAAGATGGATGAATATAAGTTTTTTAGGAAAGAGATGCAAACATATTATTGCGAGTGATAAATTTCCGTACAATTTATGTCAGAGTCAACCGACGCTGCTGTTGTCACCGTCCTTCTAGTAATTGTTGGAACTGATGATAATGATGATGGTACTTCTTGTTTTGGCGTCAAAGCAGGTTTTTTTTTTTTCTCCTGAAATTTATCAAATATTGTTTTACATAATAAGACTGTCATCAATTTAAGGTCAGCTTGAATTTGATATGTGTAAAAATGCGTGTCAGTAAACATTAAATTCACCCAAATTTTAACCTCAACTGTTTTGTTTATAAAAGTGAGTGTTGGAGGATAAAAATAAGTATGGTTTGCAAGGAAGAGTAATACAGATATTACATATTAAATAACATATCCAGTTTCCTATTGAATTTTATGCAAGTGTGCAAAAGGGGTGTTGGATTGTAAATTTATGTGAAATTACTTCTAAACTATCTAATATATGACTCTAATCTATCCCCATTCCATCATCTGTTTGTATGTGTGGGTATTGGATAATCAAGCTAGGTGATGAGGTCGCGTATGGTACGCTTCATCAATAATATTTACAATACATTTTGCATAGTTCAATATTCGATCTTTGTTGTTGGTATAACCTGACGTAGTTTAATTGTCTATCTGCTTCATTTATGTAGTCTTCCCGATTCGCACGGAACACATAGGAGCCCATATTTAAAGTTTGATTGGTGGCGGTGCCGGGAGGGAGGGGGTGGGAGGATTGCGCCAGACGAAGAGAGCACCGTCTAGAGCTTCGTTTTAGCTGAAAATTTCATAGCATTTCACTTCAACTTAATGTAACGGAGACAATTATTGATAAAATGTTTATTGGAGGTGTGGTTTATCATCCGTAATGAAAACTTCTCTGTGGCGAAGTATCGGCGCCACTAAAGAATATTACAAACACACCCCACCAGCGCCTCCAATCATCGCGACGCAACTGGGTTTGAGGTCTGTTCAGCTTTTTAATGAGTGTAGAGCCTCTTTTGTCTTCTTTCCGAGTATTTGATAGCATTGTTACAGTGTTTTCAGGTGTCGCTTTCAACTAAAATGATGAAATCCTCTATATTTGTAATTGGGCTTATCCATTATCCCAATATAGACACACTCTAAGAGCCATGATGAATAAGCAATTTCTGGCTTTTCTATTAATTGGTAGTACACGTAGTCGAGTGACATGATTAAATAATAAATAGGAATGAAAATAGAAGCGTAACGTGCTGAAACAAAATATTCTGCGAGCAGGTATATAAGGCATTCACATATTTTACAGGGTTCAATAAACAGGTTTTTGCCAACACTATCAGCTTGAAGCGTTCGATAGATCGTCAACATGTCCATTGTAGAGCTTCTTGGTTCTAAAGTGCAAGGAAAAGAGGGAGAGGTTGCTGTAGAATCCTTTTGTGGAGAAGGGAAATACGTGGGTTAGTGTACTCTCTGTCAGTCTCTTTACAACCTTCTTCTCTCACTGCGAAGGGAAATGCTTGGGTCAGAGTACTCTCTTTCTCTGTCTGTTCGTCAATATATGTCTCTTATCAATAACTGGAATATCCTACCCCTCTCTGCATCGTGGGGATAGAGAAATACCTAGGTTAATAAGCTCTCTAATGTTGAGGAAAATCTCTCTCTCTCTCTCTCTCTCTCTCTCTCTCTATCTATATATATATATATATATATATATATATATATATATATATATATATATATATATATATATATATATATATATACATATATATATTGATAATAATACAAAAATGTAAGTCGACTAATAATATATCCAGCTTGGATCAAATGTTCCTTTTCTTTATTTCATTTGTCCTCAAACAACTTGTCCATCCAAAAACTCATCGGTTTTGCTTAAGGAAGGCTGCACTGTACTACATCCAGTTATTAATATTTTTAACGGTCACATGTACAAATTCACTGTACACAACGATATCGATTTTTTCCCCCGACTGTTACACATACGATCGATTCACTGCACATTATGAAATGTAAACAAAACATCTGTAACCGAGAACGTTTTGACATTCTGTACAACTGACACGTATCATTTTTATTGTGAAATTACGAATATTGTACATGTTTGTTTACCAACTCTTTTACCATAGATTACGATAAATTTGTGTCTTTATCGCAGGTTAACAATAATATTCTACCGTCAGACCGTGAACTAATAATATTTCTCTTTAATGTAATCCTATCCACTACTGTACGCGAACAGGTACTAATATAAAATACCAACCAACCAACCAAACATTAATCCCCAAGTCCCACGTGATACAGAATATTAAGAATCAGTAAAATAAATCATATCGGTCGGCAAAGTACAGTAAGTCACTTCCCTGACAAATGACGTGATTTATTCTCTCCTGTCCAACACACACACACACACACACACACACACACACACACACACACACACACACACACACACACATCCTGAACGTGTGTCTCGGGTGCGTAACCCAGAATCATTTAAATTAATTATGTTCTCATGGTGGAAAATACACTGGAATTTCCATATATGTTCATTCTGATATTAATACCTAGCAATGTGTAATTGTAGGCCGGGTTGAACATGGGGTGAGGATGGTCTGAAATTATTATATCGGGCAGTAAGTTTTAAACCAAAGCTTATAGTTATGGACACAAATGTCAAGGTGTTGAATAGCCAGAGATCAAAGAATTGTATCAATGAATATATATATATATATATATATATATATATATATATATATATATATATATATATATATATATATATCGATATACGTACATAGCAAGCTTAACTCGCATGTGTTATTGTGGTGACTTTATCCATTCAGCAAGACAATATATTTATTTCTTATACAGAAAGGGTGATCTAAATGCTTTATTTAAATGTTTCTGTTTTATCTCTCTGACGTAGGGTTGTATTTCTCTGCCCACTGGTGTCCGCCGTGCCGTGGTTTCACTCCTGTGCTGGCGGACTTTTACAAGAACATGAATTCGAAAAAGGCTGGGATGTTGGAGATTGTCTTTATCAGTTCAGATCGGGATCAGAAAAGTTTCGACGATTACTTCGCCGAAATGCCATGGAAAGCATTATCATTTAGTGATAGGGAAAGAAAGGTTTGCATTAGTCTTTCAAAAAAAAAATCCATATTTACCTTGATTTTGTTTCAGTTGAATGAATGTACACACATTTTTTTTCTGTCAATCCTGTTTGGGATTCTGTCTTTCATTCTGTCGGTCTAGCTGGCTATACAGTTAACCAGGTATCTGCATGTCTCTCTGTCTATCCGTCAAATCTCACCGGCTGCTTTACTGTCTGCCTTGTATAATCATTAATCGACAGATCGTATTTAAGAATCAATTACATAAATAATTTTGTATAAAAATTCGAGATCATAGTATCTTAGATTTTGAGAAGAAAAAATATTGAAACATTTCTGCTTGATTTTCAGGCCTCATTAAGTGAACACTTTGAAATTGATGGAATACCAACGTTTGTTCTTTTGAATGCGAAGGACGGCTCTATTATAATACCCGACGCCAACGAAAACGTAATGGAGGACACAAGTGGAGAAAAGTTCCCATGGAAATAATTGTTTTATACATGGTAGTTATTATTTAGAATTATTTTATAACGTTGTAGAAGTATTGTAGATGTAGAACTCAATGCAACTTTTTCAATTATTTTAATACGTTTAGTTTATAAAGACAAAGAAACGTTTAATAACACGAAGAAGCATATGTTATAATTTGTGACATGTTTTCTTATTAAAAGTTTATTTAGAAAAGATTTGAGCTTGACATCAGTGCTCTATTACATTTGATTTTTGTTGTAATCTTGCTAAGAAATTCGTAGCAAAAGATAGACCATTACAAAAGATTTTAGGAAGAAAAATCCAAGGGAAGTTACTGATAAGCATGACATTAAATCTTCAGTGCTTTCATGGTGCATTGTATACCATACAATAGTTTTAGTTGTCGGTTAAAGATCATTCAAGAGTTTGCCAGTACTCTGTTGTACAATGAATTTTTAATAAATGAACAGCCATTTTACCGCATTGATATTCAAAATAAAATTTATATTCCTTTTGTTCAATTTTTATGTTGTCTTCAGTGTTGGAAGAGTTTGTTTTAATTGTAAGAACTTTTCCCAGCATATGCATTGATTTAGTACGAGATTAAGGTTAACAAGCAGCAGGTAAAATGTCGAATTTGTCACGGTTTGTAATCTATGTACTTGTGTTGTAAAAATAAATGCTAAAAAAATTGAAATGCGTGGTAGGTTATTAAAATGTTGGGCTTCATTTTTTTCCTACTAGAGTTTCCTTCCAAATCTATTTTTTCTTTAAAGACATTTGTTTTTAATTATTGATTTTAAATAAAATATAACATGAATTAAAAGGGTTTTCTATTATAAAATGGTATCTTAACATATATGATACCTAAAGCAACCGTGATATGGAAGCAGGCATACACAACCATTCATGAGATGTTAAAACACCAGTCAAAACTTGATCTCATCCCAACACTGTGCGATTGCCAGTGACTGGATATGACTTGACTGTCATTGTTATTCACACAATGTCAATACAGTCTGTATTATCGAGCATTCGACATTTGTATTCCATCAACAACTCGTCGTTTATTAAATAGTTCTTTTAAAGATAATACTTTTCTAAATGAGACTTGAAACATTTAGTACTGTGCTTAACCGTTGTCTAAGGTTAGTACCGTTACATCTACAGTGTCCTTAAGTAAGTACTGACACAGGAGTCTGCAGTTTTATCTATAAAGCATGACGAAATTTCTGACAACATGAATTCACCTTAACGGTATTATAAAATAACAAGGAATTCAACGGTGACCACAACCGATCAAATTTTCTCACGCATCCTTTATCCCTTCAGAATCACACGAAGACTAAAAAACTACACAAATCCATTCAAAAAACCTTCGCATCACTCTCGGACGACCATCGCATAAATCCTATCCGGTGAATTAACCTTTATTTTCACCATTACTGTCACAAAGCCTTGAAAACTGAACCATTGGAGGAAGTAGCCAAATTTCTACTAGTTTCATCTCTGCAATTGATATGGGTTAGGGTCTAATAATCGTTCCGAACACAGCGCAAAATGTTTTCTTTAAATACTATGGAAATTTAATAATGCGGACTGCGTCAATTATTTGAATTTGCACACAATAATAAATGCATCATGAAAATGTTATTTAAAGTATAATATTACTATTCATTTCACAATCCGCATTATTAAATTTATCTAGAGAGAACGATAGAAAAAGTATTTGTGCGACTTGCAAAATAGATCATACATTTGATGAATCTGATGTCATAAGAAATGAGAGGGGACACATGGCCTGAAATGGGCCGAGATGGCTTGGGATGGAATTAATGTTACAGCTGCCATTTTTAAAATGGGCCTGTTTGACCTAAGTAGAAAGTCCATATTAACAAGTCCACGGGGTCAACATTGGTGGCTTTTATGGAATCAAGGTAAATATTAATGTTTGAAGTCCACATTATGAATATAACTGGACTTCATAGCCACGGTGAAAAATGATGTTAAAAACGTTAATATTTTGAAGATTACTAGCCACTATGCGTAGCAAAGAAAAATAGCACTTCAATAGCATCCAAACATCCATGTATCTAACATTATACGACTGTCTGGGGATAAGTGCAATTTAACATTGACATTGTCGACCGATACATATCCTTACAGTAGTGAAGGAGGGTACTATAGCATCAATGTAAGTTATCATTAAAATATGGCCTCCGGCACTTTGGCGTCAAGATTTTTGGCGTCAAATGGCACAACTGAGCCTTTATAGCGTCAATGGGAATTTTGTATTAGCACACCCTGGGTCTGTATAGCATCAAGAGAAATGGTCCCAGGTGACATGACATCCCAGTACTGAACACTTGTCAACAGTGTACAAGTACTGTGACGTCAAGCATTCGTCAAGTACTGTGACATCAAGTGTTCATCGTGTTAGTGAATGTAGTGAGATGTATGTTTTATAACTTATACAGGCAATTTGTTATTAAAAAGTATAATCTTTTCGAGGTATGAAACGTGGCCGTTGTTTATGATGTTAACATCATGCCGTTAACATACAGGACATCACATTGCTCTTTTTTTTTTCTCAAAGCTTGTCTTAAACTGCATCTCACTTCTTGTCCGAAGATGAGATTACGCTTCAAACAGCCTTGTCTTTCCACAAAACATCTTCTTTTCCAAACAGTAGCACCCTTAACCCGGATGACAGTCCATTTTGTTTTCGCATACACGGGTAATTCCGGATCGAAAAACAACGACGATAACCAACTAGAGGATTTAGCATTGATCAACATCTTCTTTGTGTGTGATGAGAACAGGTGAAGGAAATGAAGTGAACTGCATGTATTTATAGGGAAAGACTGGATTGAAACGGATTGAAATGGTAAACCAAACCCAATACGCGTTACAAAATTCGGCCACTTCACGGAGCCCGTCTTCCAATCCGAAGAGAGTTCCCTGTGACGTCACAATTCCTATATACGTTCACTAGTGTTTGTGCACAGTGAATTGATGCGACATTGTTGAGTCAAACATGACGGAACTTAAGAAGACAATGACTTGAGGTGCAGCAGTTGCGGAGACGAAAAGCGATGGTATAGCAGCAGCTACTAAAGTGAACACAGTGTCACTGATCAAAGAGGTTGATTTCAACTGGGATTTAGTCGATTTTCTCTCTTCACAAGAATTTGTACCGGCACCAGTACCTTCACCAATTTCTCCTTCTTTACCACGCATTGACGATTTTAGACAAAGACAAAAAGAAGAATTAGATAAATTTTTACATCAACAGAAAGAAGCAGAAGAAGCATTTCTGCTTGAAGAGCAACAGCGAGAAGAAGAAGAGACGAGAAGGAAACGACAAGAAGAAGAAGCAGTAGAAAAGAAAGCAAGTCCAGGAGAAAAGGAAAACAGTGAAAGTCAAACGGTCACGATACTCTTGGATATTTTAGCGGAGTTAAGAAATCTGAAAGAAATGTTTCAGACTTCCTTATTACGACCGAAGAGAAAAAGACCTTCCAGAGCCAAGCAGCCTAAGCCTGTGACTACACCAGAGATACCCCCATTAGTAATTTCTGCTTAATCATTGACAAGAGCAAGTCCAAAAGTTGGGCTTGGTCGTGGCAAAGGCATAAAGCAATTAAAGCGAATTACTTCTCCTTCTTGAGTGTGTTCTCAGGAAACAAAAGACTCAACGGTCCTTTTCAGGACCACTCAATACTTTCGAAAAGAAATAATATTCATTTTGCCAAAAAATCAATAAAAACCTAAAATCCCTTGTATCACCCTTAGTATGTATGTATTCATTTATGTATGTGTGTGTGTGTGTGTGTGTGTGAATGTAGACTCTTATTCTAAAAAATTAAAACCAGGAGACACGTTTTTTTAATCTGGTCTATTCTGTTACAATTCTTTACAATTTAATTCACAACAGAATGCAACACTTGCTTAAAAAAGTTCATAGACTTCTTCGGTTTTTTGAATTTCTTCACTTTCACAGTTTCCTTCTTCTCTTCCTGTCTCGGGGTTCTTCCTTTTCCTCTTCTTCCTTCTTCTCCTGTTCCTGTTGTTTCTTAGGGCACTCTGAAGACCAATGTCCTCTCTCTTTACAATGATAACAGGTATCTCGACTTTTGTCTTTTTTGGCACTGGTTTTTTGACGGTCTGGACATTCTGTAGCCCAATGCCCTTTATTCTTACAGATATAGCAAGCATCCTGACTTTTATCTCGAAAAGAGGCAGAATAGTCCGTTGGATTGTCTGGCGAAAACTTTCGTATGACACCTCGTAAAGCTCTAATGAGAAGTTCGATTTGTGTGGGTTCTTCCATTGTACTGGTCAGCTTGAGAGCAAAATGAATACCGAGACGGAAGGCACTAGCCCTTTATATATGCACTGATTACACATGAATATATAGGGTCCGTGGCATTTCAAATGTAGTAATTTCACTTTTTGCAATCAAGATGAAACGATCCCACGATTTCAGTGAGAGAGAAAAAGAAAGAGGCAGAAACGTTGATTTATCGCCTCGCACAGTAGCCGAAGTCTTGGCTCAAATTCATGCCAGTCATTTTGAAGATGAGATGAGTGAACCAGAATCTAAACCCAGTGAGTCTACAGCAAAACAAAATAAAGTACCTACAGTAAACCCTAAAAATTATTATCACATTCAAGAGACGGACAAACGATCCTCTAGAAAATTTAGAACTACAGCCCACACGTACACGGTGAAGTTTAAAGATTTCAAGTCCGACTTACCACTGGAGAAAGGAGAAAAGTTCATCACCGATGTGTGGGATTCTTTGTTAACTAACCTGAAACAGCAATGTGAAGCCAATGAAGACGATCGCTTGAGACTTTCCATTCATCACGACAATTTGAAGTCTCCCGTATGGATTGAGTTTAGCAGTCCATCAGAATTGACACCTTCCAAAATCATCGACAAGATTCAACACGTTCAACAATCCAACGACAAGTTTCACATCACCGATGGAAAAGCGACACTGTTCATGACCCACGTTTCTCTTCCCCAAGGGAAAGGACATGGCAAAAAAGTTTTCTTAGTAGACAACCATCGCAGCATCAAAAAGAGCATCGTCCAAATTAACAATTCTCAAGCCAAAATGTGTTTAGCCCGTGCCATCGTAGTGGGGCGAATGTATGCCGACAAGAATAACACGCCAGAATGGAAAAGAGCCTGGAAAACTATTCAACAATCGGACCGAGCGAAACAACAAAGAGAGGCAGAACTCTTGTTACAGCAAGCGGGACTACGTAAAGACACACCCTGTGGCATTCCTGAAATGCAAAAGTTGCAAGACGTCTTGGCTCCACGTTACACCTTGAAAGTGCACCCTCAAGAAGTGTGCGGACCTCTGTTGTTTCGAGGCAAAGATTTCAAAGACGGAAAATACATTCACATCTATCATCACGATGAACATTTTGATGCCATTACCAGTATCACTGCATTCCTGTCCTACAGTTATTACTGTGAAAAATGTGACCATGGCTATAAGAATCGAGAGCAACATAAGCATTGCGGATCGAAATGCTCAGGATGTTTGGCCTCTAAACCCTGTTTGGATGAAGGACAAGAATGAGTGCATTGCTCTGCTTGTCAGCGAACATTTGTCAGTCCTGACTGTTACCAACAACATTTGAAGACGCAAGGTTCACAGCGGAAAAGTGCATGTCAACTCACGAGAATGTGCCCTACTTGTGGACAAGTCATACGTACCAATAATGCCAAGGAACACGTCTGTTCAGTAAAGAAAAGATGTCACATTTGTCACCAAATTGTGGACTTGGAACACATGCTACATTCAAAAATACCATTCTAAATATAAAGAAAAAGAAGAAGATGACCAGAAAAAGAAAGGCAATTTCATCTTTTTTGATTTCGAATGCATGCAAAAGACTGGTATTCACATTCCTACTTTCTGTGTAGCTCACAGAGCGTGCGAAAAATGCATCCAAGAGCCTATTTTGACTCATTGACCTCACTGCAGCAAGATTCCTGGTGGACGTGAAAAAATCTTTCGGGGATCGAACACATTGTCCGATTTTGCCCAATGGGTCTTAGACCCTATCGACGAAACGTGGAGCCAAGAAGATATCGAACGTTACGGAGATTGTCATCGTTATGCTATGTCATCGTTATGCTACGGTAATGGCTCACAATTTCTCGGGATACGATGGACAGTTTTTGTTGAGATACTATACGGAACAAAGTACCGAACGTCCTAAAGTGACTTTGAACGGAGCCAAAATCATTTCCATGCAAGTGGGACAAGTGCAGTTTAAAGATTCGATGAGTTATTTGGCCATGCCTTTGAGTCGCATGCCTAAAACGTTTGGCATGACAGAAATGGTCAAAGGCTATTTTCCTCACTTTTTCAATACCGAAGCCAATCAACATGCTGTTCTACCCCATTTGCCTGAAGTTCACTACTATGACCCCGACAACATGCGTACCGAACAACGAGAAGCTTTCTACGCATGGTACCAGAGTCACACTTCGGACCCTTTCAACTTTCAGGAAGAAATGTTAAAATATTGTCGTTCCGACGTGGACATTTTACGGCGTTGCTGTGGCAAATTTAGAGAATTATTCATGGGGTACGGTGGAATCGATCCTTTGAAAGAAGCCTGCACCCTTGCTAAAGCGTGCTCCTTAGTGTACCGTCAACGATTCATGCCCGAAAACACTCTAGCTGTCATCAGTCCTCAAACGACCCATTTTGTCAAACGACAATACTCGGTTAAAGCACTACTCTGGTTGCATTACTTGTGCGACAAGGAAGACAAATGGATTCAACATGCCCGCAACGGAGGAGGTGAAAAGACTATTGGAAGGTATTCAGTAGATGGCTAGGACTTAGAAAACCCCCAGATCGTGTACAAGTTTAACGGTTGCTTATTTCACGGATGTCCTACCTGTTATCCTCAACGTGACACTAAAAATCAGTTTTTACAACGAATCATGGAAGACTTGTACCAGGCCACTTATCAACGTCGCTTAAAGTTAAAAGAACAAGGATACCAAGTGATAGAAATGTGGAAACACGAATACGACCAGCGATTGAAAACCGATCCCGAGTTTAAGCGTATCGTGGAAAGTTACAAGCTGACGGAACCTCTGAACCCAAGGGACAGTTTGTACGGAGGACGGACGAATGCCACCTGTTTGCTGTGCCAAGCCAACGAGGAGAAAGGAGAAGAAATCACATACTTGTACGTGTGTTCTCTGTACCAATACGTGTGCAAGTATTGTCAATTTCCCGTAGGTCACCCACAATTGCTGACTGAACACATCTACGTGAACAATATTCGACAATACGAAGGATTGATCAAGTGCAAAGTCTTGCCTCCCACGAATTTTTACCATCCTGTGTTACCTCATCATTGCCAAGGAAAACTGATGTTTCTTTTGGGTCGAACTTGTGCTGAAACGTGCAACCAAGACCACCCTTGTCAGTATATACAGGAAGAATGTGCCTTGACGGGAACGTGGGTTAGTGTAGAATTATTTAAAGCTCTGGATCGGGGATACCAACTGTTAGAAGTGTACGAAATTTACCACTTTCCCAAGACAAAAAAGCACCATAAGGGTGACGAGACTCAAAAAGACATTTTCTCAGACTACGTGAATGCTTTTTTGAAACTGAAGCAAGAAGCCAGTGGCTATCCTTCCTGGTGTCATACTCCCGAAAGTCAAGAGAAATTCAAAGAGAAATACTGGGAACAGGAAGGCATCACTTTAGACCATGTGGAAAAAACGAAGGAAGGCGATCGTTTGCCAAAGTGATGTTAAATAGTTTGTGGGGCAAAATGGCACAACGTCCGTGTTTACCCAAGACGGAGTATTTGTCACAACTTTTCCGTTACTTCCAGATGATTCACGACAAAACCAAATTCATAAAACACGTGGACGTCGTTCGTGAGGACTTGCTCTTAGTTAATTACGAAGAAGAACTGGACTTTGTAGAAGCCAACGAATTTGGAAATGTCATCATTTGAGCCTACGTGACAGCCCATGCTCGCTTAAAACTGTATGAAGCTTTATAACTGTTAGGAGATCGTGTGTTGTATTTTGACACGGACAGTTGCATCTACATTAGTCGTTTGGGTCAAGAGCAACCTAAAATCGAAGGAGACCGTTTAGGAGCCTGGACGGACGAGCATCCCGAGGACAAGATTCTAAGTTTTGCCAGTGGCGGTCCCAAAAATTACGGTTACGAATACCGTAACCCACAAGGAGAAGTGTACACGGAGTGTAAAGTGAAAGGATTGACTCTCAATTATCGCACCAGTCAAGTGGTGAACTTTGGTGTACTCAAAGAAGCCTTGCAGTCTGGTCAGGATGGAAACTTTAAAGTGACCACTTACCAACCTAACAAGATTGTGCGTTTACCCACACATCAAATCGTCAGTCTACCTTTGGAAAAAGTCTATCAAATCGTGTATCAGAAGCGAGTACGGCTTCCTAACCACTTTACTTTACCGTACGGACACGCTGATATCGGTCAGCATATAAAAAGAGACAACGTTCAAGACCAATAGTTCATTTTGACTACCAAGACCAAGAGATAAAGATGAATCCTTTTACACATCAAATATCCAGCATGAGTAAACTTGAGTGCGATGCTGTGCCTTGCGATGATGTAGATGCTGTACGCTGTGACCTCAGCAATTCAGTACCACATTATCGTCATGGGAACTTTGCTAAGACGACCAAACCTATCATGGAAACGAGTGATGATGGTATGCGTGTCAAACATGACGGATGCGAAAGTGATGACACTCGTCATCGTACATCTTTTCAAATTATTTGCGGATGTGAGCTACTACCCTACGGATGTCACGTAAAACTGAGAAAACCTTACCCTCATCGAAGTGAATCTGGACAATAAGAATATTCGTTCCCTGTTCGTCTGACAGAATACTCTGATAATGAAAGTCGGATCCAAACCTTTCGAGGTAAATGGCCAAAATATCTGGGAGGACCTACCCCCGAAGAATTAGCCAGAGCTGGATTTTTCTACTTGGGTGAAGGGGATAAAGTCAAGTGCTTTAGTTGTGGCGTGTCACTTCACGAGTGGGAGCAGAAAGATTCCGCTTACCTGGAACATTTTCGTTGGTCTCCAGATTGTCATTACGTACCTTTAGTGGGACCTCGTCCTTTATTCAAATTCAACCATGTCGAGTAAGAAAGTATCAACATGGTTAGGAGTCTAAGGTCGGGTCACCCTTAGACAAGTATTTAAACCCAACATCAACGTTAATCTTCCAACATTGCCACTTGAATTACAAGAGAAGATCTACAAGGACATTTGGCAGAGTCTTGCTAGTGCCAAATCTCAATTGGTGACTGTAGAACTTTTGTGTCGAGAAATTCACAGAAAGAAAGTGAAAGAAGTCAACCAACAAGTTCGATGTCACTGGATCAAAGTTGTGTTCATTCTTTGTTTTCGCTTTAGACCATTTACAATGGAAGATTTTATTAACATTCTTGACCGTTATCCTGAATGGCAGTGGAATGAAATAACTCACTACGTTCAATACTTTCGCCCAAAGAGAAGTGTTTAGTACATGGGTATGGATTCTTTACAAGAGAATATTCGTGGTTTACCTGTGGAATTGAGAGAACGCATTTATCAAAAGTTGGTCAAAATACAAGTCAAACGTAAAGAACTATTGCATCCGTTACGTCACCGATGTTTGAACCACTGGTACCTCGATGCTATAAGAGGATTCATTCTGAAGAAAGTGTTCAAGTGGTCAGACATTGATGAGCAACATGTGGGAGAAAAGTGTATTGTTAGTAGAGATTATATTTACTACCAGTTACACTTACTGAATCGAATTCCAGAAGAGTTAGAGAGTTAACACAATCTTGTACAGAATGTATACTTAGTGGAAGAGAAAACTTCTGATCGACTGGTCATGTGCCAGTTCGTGACTAAAAAATTTGGATTCGAGAACGGAATAATACGACTATGTGCAGAAAGTACGGTTATAGCTGTCGACAAAAGTGACTATAAAATCGTTCTACCATGCCAAAACCTTTATCATTGGTGATTCAACAGATTCCTTGAAAGGAGATCCATGACCATATTCAAACAGTGGAGGATTACCATTGTCTTTTACGAGAACTGTGTCCATTGAATTGGGGACGACATATCGTGTGTGTCTTAGTGACTTGCTTTCTGGGATTTCGTTTACCGTCCGATGATTTGTGGACACTTTACGAACAGTACGTACCACTCCAAAAAAAATAAATAATATGAAAGTGATGCCTTTAAATGCTCACGAGAAGCTCATTCTCCTGAAAGCTTTGCGCTTTCATCTGGATACTTCTAGACCTTTACGGGAAAGCAAGATTCGTCAACTTTTAGGTACCGAAGAGGTGTATGAGGATGTGTGTGTAGCTTGTGACTTACACCCTCACTGGACAGATGTACGTGACTGAAAAAGTGTGGGCTTTGATGCTTGGACTAAAGAAGTGACTAACTATGCCCGAGATTTGTGATCCTGAAACATTAAAACTTTCCATGAAAAAAGTCACTTTTCATTCTGTGTTAGTGACAATACCAGAAGGAGAAGAAGAAGAACAGTCTGTCACGGAGGAAAACCATTCTCTTCAGGACAGGACAGTCCTTGACCTTTCCGAAAGACCATTCCAGGAAAACCTTTGTGTGACAGAACCAAACCATGTACAAACGTTTAGAACATTACACACTGTCCCTCGGACACTACATTTGAATGACAAAAATGTTGTAAAGTAGAAACTTCTTTATATTCCACGATGGTTGTGGTGATGTATCTTTTATTCATGTACTTAACTATTTGGGTATTATGTATTTATGTCTTTCGTGTTATTTCATTTTAAAGTTTGCAATAAACGTGTCATGAAAAAGTATAAAAGCTCTTGTCTTGTTTATCTTCGTGTTACACGAAAGGTGACATTCCTGACACTACAATGACTACGTCTCCTGTCTCTGCTTCTTCTTCCTACACTTTCAAAGACATTGACGAACATTTAAACCGTGCTAGTTGGAATGCCTTGTGTCTTCGACATCCTTTTAACATGATCATTGTTGGACCTAGCGGTTCATGCAAAACCGTATTTGTCAAACGTTTGATCGAACATAAACATCATTTGTTCGATCGTCTAACTCAACGTATCGTGTGGTGTTACAAAGAGTGGCAATCCTCGTACAGCCTTCTACGAGAAAGTCAAGGTGAATCCATTGTGTTTGTGGAAGGCATTCCTGTCGAAGACGACGGTATCGTGTCTGACTCCAGTCAAACCCATTTGGTTATTTTTGATGACATGTTAGGAGAAGACGAAGAAGAAATTAATCTGTAGTTTACACGCAAAGGCCATCATCGTAATGCCACTGTCATTTACATTACTCAAAATTTGTTTCAACAAAGTAAAGCCCATCGTAACATCAGTCTCAATGCTCATTACGTGGTCTTGTTTAAAAGTCCTAGAGATAAATCGCAAGTGCAAGTCTTAGCCAAACAGTTAGGAACACCTTGGCTAACTCATGCATACGAAGATGCCACTCAAACTCCACACGCCTATTTACTCGTGGATTTGAAACCCACTACCCCCGATTATTTGCGATTTCGTACCCATCTGTTTCACCACTGGTGTCAAGACGGAGGACCTGTCGTGTACACATCCCAGTCATCGACTTAACCATGACCACCAAAACAAAAATAGTATAAAAACCTTGGTTACTTGGATTCTGTCTCACACATCGTCAACATGACGTCTCTTCAGTCTCATCTTCCCGTTAAATTGATTCGTGCCTTGTATGGCATTAGTCGCGAGAAAAATCCACAAATATGTGCTCGTGTCTTAGAAGCCAGTCTCAAAGAAGTCTTACGATAGTTTACGGTGACAGCACGTCAATTACTGCAAGGCATCATTCAGATTCCACATCAAACCAAACATTTTTTGACTGAAACAAAGTAGCCTTGACGCAACTAGCTGATCCTCGCATTGACACTTAAACCAAAAAGCAAATCATTTTGAAACTTGGAGGTAGTGGTTCACTAGGAAGTATCATCATTCGTTCCCTCCTAAAATGGGATCCCAATGCACCCAAACTTGTCCCCAAGAAACAAACCACTTCCCAACGTACCCAGAAGAAAAAGAAAAAGAACCACGGTAACAAAACCAAGTCATCACTTCAGAAAAAGAAAAAGAGTCACGGTACCAAAACCAAGTCACCACCTCAGAAAGCGAAAAAGAAAAGCCCACCGAAAACAGTTTCAACCTACAAGAGAGCGTTTCCAAAAATGTCTTCTCCAGCAGTAATGTCCTCTTCCTCTTTAGCAGCAGTTGCCGCTGCTCACAAAGTACCTGCCCCCAAAATCAAAGTCAAAGAGAGATCAGGTGTGTTACAAAGTTTACTGGATTTTTCCAGCCAAGAATTGGCTCGATTTAGCCCTTTGCGAACTCCTCCACGACGTGTGTTGCCTGTCATCAAGTTGATACGGCGCAAAGACAATCAGTGGCGACGCATTCCAGTATAAAAAGACCTGAGGTCAATTTTAACATCAGTGTTTTTTGTGCTGCTAATCACCTCAAGATGGCACCACCAAGAAGTGTACACCATCACCATCGTTGTTCTTCTGTGCAAAAAGGAAAAGGAAAACGAGAACGTCAGTCGCGTCATCCTAAGAAACGTTTAGTTCAGCATCGACGACACCTACAGAAAAGACACAGTCGTTCCAAGAAAAAAGAAGTCACCAAAGAGGAGGTTTCTTCTATCCTACTGGTAATATTGGAAAACAAAAATTGAAAACATGCTCAGAAAGGTTGACGTATTTCTAAAAGAGAGATAACAAACAATTGATTAGGGACAAAGTCCATATTGATAAGGGACTAACAAGGACGAACTATGAAGTTAAATGTCTGTCGTGCACCCAAAGATGTATCGTTCTCATGTTCCAAAAGGAAACAAGACAGTTTTGTTGTGCTAAAAAGGATAAAAGGTCATGTACCCAAGTGATTGACGTTAGTGTACTTTTTGGTGTCTGCCCTGGAAACAATTCACAAAAAATGTCACCCTCCAAAACCCATTCCTCTTCTACTCCTAAAGGAAAGAATAGAAAAGGACTACCTCCTAGTTTAGTCAAACATTGGGACATGTTGTCTGTCCTGTCCAAATCTCCTTCACCCATACGAAAAAAAACCTCATTCAAACTGCCTCGAAGGACGTCATCGATACAGTGTGCGAATGTTGTCTGAATGTTTTGAAAGGCACGATTCCTTTGTCTGCACATTAGAAAAAATGCTTAGCCAAACATCGACACGTTCGTCGTCAAATGGTCCAAAAGAAAATACCTATTCGTCAGAAGAAAAAGATGTTGGTGCAACGCGGAGGAATTGCTATTTTACCCATGTTAGCACCCTTGCTGGGAACCATAGGACAACCCTTGTTGCAAGGAGTATTGAAAACAATTGGAACTATCCTGAGAGGACAAAGATAAAAGGAGAACACTGGAGTCAAAAGATCCCAGACGTGATTCTTGAAATCTAATGGAAGGACGAAAACTAACTTTAGACCCTTATAGACGATGGATGGAATACCATCGTTGGCAAGAACAACGGACCCCACAATTACCTCCCAATCCTCATTTGACCAAAATGTCCCAGTTACAACACGAATTGCAATCATTGATGGATCGTAGCGATTTGTCCGAAACGGAAAAATCTCAACGGTACGGTCAATTGTTGCAACGACTGCAACTCTTTCACCAAAAAGCTTTAGACGAAACAGCTGTATCTTCTTTGAAAGATTTGAAAGCCTTGATGAAAAGTCCATCACCACCACTATCCTCAGCGGTTAAGACAGAAGCAACCCCACGGATACCTGAAGAAGAAGAGGTACGAGAAGTCTTTCAAATACCATCAGCAGCTCCTCTTCCTAGTAAAATTGTAACGTCCTTGTTGACCCCTTCCCCTACACCTCAACGAGAAGAACTTAAAGCTTGAGTTAAAAAAATGATGTCCACTCCTTCTTCAACGGAAGTAAAAAAGAAAAAAGGGAAACCAGAAGTGCAAAAAGACAAGAAAACCAAAGCCATTCCCTTACCACCACCTCCAACACCATTACCAAAACTACCTTCCACTTCGACTCCTGTGGCACGTCAAACACGTAATGCTGTTTCCAAACCACCCTCTCGCTCAATAGCGAAAAGCATCAGCGAAGATTGGATCACTTTTTTAGCGAAGATTGGATCACTTATTAAAAAACAAAACACAAAAGAAAAAAGAAAAAATGGAGAAAGTCTTAGCTAGCATTTACTACGATCCATCTCATCCAGCTGGCTACGGAGGTGTTCAAAAATTGTATCGTGCTGCCAAAATAAAACTGAAAAGTGTCCGTTTACCTCAAGTGCAACGATGGTTACAAGAACAAGCTACGTACACCTTACACAAACCCATTCGACGAAAATTTTCAAGAAGTCGCACCCAAGTGGAAGGTATCGATCATCAATGGCAGGCGGATTTAGCCGATGTCTCTCATTTGGCCACCTACAATCGTGGCTACAAATATTTGTTTTGTGTCATCGACGTCTTTTCCAAATTTGCTTGGGTCGTGCCTTTGACTACCAAATCGAGCAGTGAATTAGTGCGAGCCTTGAATCTCGTGTTTAAACAAAGTGGTCGTCACCCTCTTCGATGGCAAACCGACAAAGGTACCGAATTTCTAAACCAAGCTTTCCAAAAAGAATTGAAGAAACGTGACATTCATTTTTTTACCACCGAGAATCCCGAAACTAAAGCCAATATCGTGGAACGTTTTCAACGCACTCTGAAAGAACGCATGTGGAAATATTTTACGCATCAACACACTCTCAAGTACATCGACGTCGTGCCACATCTCGTTCAATCGTACAACCAATCTTACCATCGGAGCATTGGACGTGCCCCTCTAGAAGTGACTCCCGACAACGAAGTGACCGTCTTCGAGCGTCTGTTTGGTACGTCCCCGTCAGTCACTAGACCCAAGAAAGGTAGACAGTTAGCCACAGGAGATTGGGTACGCTTTGGCAAAACCAAACGTACTTTCGACAAAGGTTACTTGCCCAACTGGACCACCGAATTGTTTCGTGAACGAGTGCGTGGTCGTTATCCTCCCGTCTATAAATTGGAAGACATGAACGGAGAAGTGTTAAAAGGAACGTTTTACTTACCCGAGTTACAACGTGTGACCAAAAAAGAAGACGACCTGTACGAAATCGAAAGCATTCTCGATCGAAGAACACGAAAAGTGGTAAAACTACGTGTCAAAGAAGTCAAAGTACATTGGAAAGGATATCCATCAAGTTTTGACTCTTGGATTGACGCTTCTCAAATCATTGACTATAAAATGAAGTGACCATCATAGTCTTCAACACAGCCTCAGTTCCTACTGTGAACGCTCCTTCCCCCAGTTCTTCTCTGCAAGATCTACAAAAGCAACCATTGTGGGTGTGGTGTGGAGAACATGTGCCTAAAACGCAAATCGTCTTTTTCTGTCAAATCTTTGTGGTGTATTGTGTCATCGGTGCAGCCATTGCCAATCTTAGTTTACAACAAAGAGAAAAACAATTGTGGACTATTTTACTCAGCAGTTGCATTGGTTACCTTCTTCCCAACCCGTCCCTAAAATATTCCTCTAACGGAAACAACAACAACGGGAGTCTGGTTTTCGACGTCAGTTCCAACATTCATCCTAACCATCCTCTTTAAGACACTCCTCTGACCTCCAGTGACTCCTCGAACACTAGAACTGTGGAATTATGAACAACCAATTTTACTTAACCTTACCCAGTGACAGTTCCATGGAGGTGTTTCCCAAAAACACTTTGTGCTGTTACACGGCCAAATTACCTCAGGCCATTCAATTTGATGACGAACCCTATTGGGAAGTGGCTTTGGTAGAAATGATTCACCCTACACAAATTAAAAACATCGTTGAAACTCAAAACACTGTGTCCGTAGAAGTTGAAGACGAACAAGTACAACAAGTCATGGATGAACGCAGTGATAAAGTTGACTTTCCGAAAATAAAGAATCCTACCACTAATCGAACCACTTATATGTTGAAAATTCCTTCAGGTTATTATTTTAGCGGTCAACATTTGGTGAACGCCCTTGCTGACAAGTTCAATGTCATGTTTGAAAAAACCTTGGAGAAAACTAAAAAAGTGTCAAGATTGAGCACAACAAAATAGCTCGTCGCCTCCTGATGAAATTTTCACATTACAAAGTCTTGGTCATTACATTTTGTCCTGAATTGTATCACATTTTAGGTGGAAACCCCGAAATGATCAAGAATCATCCAACCAAAATGCCACCCATATGTAACAATTTAGATTTTGCCAAACATTTTCATTTCCCTGTAGTAATGAACCAAGGACTGAATTTGATTTTTGTGTACTCCGATGTAGTGGAGTACAACGTAGTAGGTCACACCTCTGTACCGTTACTGCGTGTCATTCCTTTCAAAGTGGATTCTGCCACGGCTGCTGACGAAGAAGGTGGAAAAACCTATCACGTTCACCGCGAATTTGTACATCCTCACTATTTGTCTGTCAGTAAGTCGTATTTTGACACTGTCAACATTACTATAAAAGGAGATCTGGGACAAAATATTCCATTCACCCAAGGGAAAGTCACTGTAAAACTCCATTTTCGAAAAAGAGTACTCTAAACACTTTTCTTGTCAGTCATGTATCCTGTGTACCAAGAAGTCACTCGACAACGAGGGCATGGTTTAGGGGATATGCTCAAATCGGTCTTTCGTACTGTGGTCCCTGTGTTAAAACCAATGAAACCAATGATGACACGGGGATTGCACGCCCTGAAAGATGCTGCGTTGACACACAGTAAAGAATTTCTCCACGATGTCATCATTGCCAAACAAAACCCCAAAGAAGCTTTCTTACGAGCAGGCAAAAATATTTTGCTTCTAACAGGCAAAGATATTTTGGGTCGACGGGAAAATCCTATAAATGCCCCGTTTGCTGCTGAGTCAGGCATTCCTGCTTCTCTGAAGTTCCAACAAGGACAAGGCAGAAAAAGACGACGAAAACACCCTTTCAAAGGACTTCATATTCTCAAAGCTAGAAAGACAAAGGAAAGAAAATCTGTTCGAGACTTAGACATTTTTGATTATTAAATTGTAAAAAACCCAACAAAACAACAGAAAATGATGCACCGAGAGCCTTGCGTCTGTTTCAAGTCGGAAGTGGATCTGTTTGCCATGCCAACCCACTATGATGACCATGCAAGAATCCCAATGGGTCGAATTTCATCCCGTTTCCTCTTTGACGGATTCCGCTCCCATCGAGTTTGAAATCAAAGGACAACACGAAGTTTACATCGATCTGAATAGCAGTTACTTTGTATCTGAAAGTCAAAGTGCAAAACCCCGATGGTACCAATCTAGCAGATGATGCCAAAGTAGCTCCCGTCAACAATTTCATGCATTCCTTGTTTAGCGAAGTGGATTTGTATTTGAATAACAAACTGACCAGTAGTAGCCTGGATACTTACCCTTACCGAGCGTACCTAGAAAATCTCTTGACGTACGGAAAAGAGGCCAAGAACACTCATCTGGATGCTTGCGTGATTTAGAAACCTGACACACCAGAAAAGTTCGACGAACTAGATGAAGACAATAAAGGATTTGTTGCTCGTCAAAAGAAAATCGTGGGAGCCCATAATTTAGAACTGATGGATAATTTGCATTTGGACATGTGGTTGCAGGAGAAGTATTTGCTGAACGAAGTAGATATTCGTCTGAGATTAAATCGTAGCAGTACGGCTTTCCACTTGATGTCTGAAGATAATATCAACTACAAAACCAAAATTCAAGAAGCCAGACTTTACGTGTGTCGCGTAGAAGTGTTGCCTAAAGCGGGAAACGACATCAGTCACACCTTGAGCAGAACCACTGCCAAGAATCCGATACGATGTGTAGAAGTGAAAACATTCACTATTGCTACTGGACTCCGATCCAAGATCGAAGATCATTTATTCCAAGGCCAGTTACCCAAACGTTTAATCGTCGGCATCGTTAGCAATGCAGCCTTCAACGGAGCCAACAATGAAAATCCTTTTGAGTTTAACCACTACAAAGTGTCCAAAATGGAAGTCAGTCGCGATGGCAAGACTCTGTGTACCGGGCCATTTGAACCTAACTTTGATCAGAAGAATTACTTGAGATCGTACTTGTCCCTGTACGAAGCTACCGGTCAACTGGACCCTGTGGCGATAAAAGATGCAAAACCTGTCAACATATGATAGAGACCAAGACATTCACTAGCACAGTGACTAAAGAAAAACTAAACATACATGGTCCAAACAAAACGTGCAAAATAGAGAATGTGATTTATCTCATCACATGTAAGATCTGTGGCCTTCAGTACGTCGGAGAAACTGAAAAGCTACACAAAAGGATAAACCTTCATAGATCTGATTGGATGACAAAAAAACTGTACAGAAGCCCGGTCGCAGAACACTTCTCCTCCCCATGCCACACTTTCAGTAATATAATACTTATCGCTATTGCTAACAACCACAGCTGGAGTTCCGAAACCAGGAAGGAAAAGGAATCATACTGGATACGCCGCCTTAGAACATTGAAACCAAGCGGTCTAATCCAAGAAGACTAGAAAATAAAACCTATGCACTAGCAGAATTTAACATTTTCTGAATGTTCTTATCCATCAATTTTTACTATAAGAATAACCGGTATAGAATCAAATATCCGGGATATAATATGCGTTACATAAATGTTCAAAAAGTAAAAATAGATGTCGCTTTGGCTTGTAAACTTTTAGGGAATTATACACCGTTTTCAGTATCCGCAACTAGTCTAAACAAGCTGGTTGTATTTATGGTTTTAACACATGTGGAGACAGCCATGTAGAGGTTTACAAACACAACGTGTTTGTGTTTATTTGTTTGTCATATATATGTTTTGTATTTGCCTTTGAAAAAGACTCATTAAGAGTCGAAAGCGCTTAGGCTAGTTAGTTACTAGTTTCGTACTGTTCGTCGTCAGTTTATTGCATCTATATATATATATATATATATATATATATATATATATATATATATATATATATGTGTGTGTGTGTGTGTGTGTGTGTGTGGAGAGAGAGAGAGAGAGAGAGAGAGAGAGAGAGAGAGAGAGAACAAAATGATATTTCTTCGCAGTATTGACGTTTGATTTTTTGTATATTATCCACGTTTATGTGATAACTTATATTTTTAGATGTAAAATAAAGACCCGTCAAACGTATTCATACAAGAAGAGAGAAATAAATTCGATGGACAAAGGGGATTAACTCCACAATTCTTAGCAATATTTGGAACATGTTCTTCTCTTCAAAGTATGCGCCCAAGCGTAACAATTGATGTGTGCAAGGCACTCATTTATATTTGCATGCTGTCACTGCCTGCAATTTGAGACTAACATTGTACTTGGAACTTACCCGTCAAGCAGGAACTTGCCTATAGAGCAGGAACATACCTGGTTTTCTGACATATAATATAATGCAGACGGGATAGGCGGGCCATATGTATGACGTATCGAGTCACACCTAAGAACAGTAAAACGTTTTTATCGATTTGAAAAGTAATTTTGTAAAAGAATAAACTTTGCGACTTTCTAAGATATGAAAGACACGAGAGGCCAGTAAGTCCTTGAGAATGGGTACTGAAGGAGGAAACTTTCACACAATAACGTCCTTTAACATGGAAGAAGAGTAAGTAGAGTGGAACTATTGTCAACATGTAACATTCGTAATTTGTACATGGAGAATTAGGGTATTCCGATTTAAAACATGTTTAATCGTATTTTTTAACAATTTAATTCACGTATCTGCTGTCCGTGTTTGTATTTAATTGTCAACTTCTGTAAACCATTTTTGTTCCTTAAAGTAATCCAGGTGTTCTCGGTACAAAAACTAGTTTCTAAATTGTGTTTACAGGGGGAGTACCACTGTTAAATATCTTGTCTGAATTAAAGTACGTCCTCTCAACAAACTTAAAAAAGTACAGACATCGAGATGCTTTATATATTTTGAACAGCTGGGACACGTAATTAATATTTGCCTCAACATGGTTCAAAATATTGTGTTCTTACAGTGACTGGCAACTTGCATTTAAGTTTAAGTTATATGCTGTCCAAGAGAGACATTATTGTCAATTACGTATACAATCAACAAAAAAGTTGAGTACGGAACAGCCGAAACATTTCCTAGAGCAAGTTTTCATTTTAGTTTTATTGGTAGAAGTGTGCGATGGAAATGCTTAAAATACATGAGCTTTTGTCTCTTGGACCACTGTGCATCCATCCAACAGATCCCCACCCCGGCCAGGGCCGGATCAGAGGTGGGTCTATGGTTTCTGGCTTCCCCCGACTAAAATATTTCACACACACACACACACAGACACACACACACACACACACACGTAGCCACTTGTCGATTGAAATTTTGAGACCGTTGTTTTATTGTTGTTGTCTATGGTTTCTGGCTTCCCCCGACTAAAATATTTCACACACACACACACACACACACACACACACACACACACACACACAGAGACACACACACACATGTAGCCACTTGTCGATTGAAATTTTGAGACCGTTGTTTTATTCTTGCGCACGTTTATTGGGTATGAATATTATGCACACTTTGAGTAAATGGGCATGTGGACCTTTGCATTGGTGCACCTTCGAGGAAAGTCTGTGCCTTTTTGAAACCTTGCAACCCACTCCACGACACCTAACTTTATCAGGCTCTGTCGCCAACTTATATACAGATCCTCTCGCCAACAAAAAGGTTATTCCTTTATCCGACCATGTGTGTGATTTTATATTTTCAATTCCACTTTTATCTTACTAGCTCTAGTCTTAATAAAAGTGAGTCATTTCTCACTGACTGTTTGAAGACAATGTAATGCAAATATATATATATATATATATATATATATATATATATATATATATATATATATATATATATATATATATATTCAGTTTCAGTGAGCGAGGAAAGAAGAAAGAGATAAAGTTGTCAAGAGGGACCCCTGAGTGTAATCTGAAGATGATGATATTTATCACAATTTTATGGCTCTGTGTTATTGTTTTGGTGGAATATCTATTTATTTGGAAACTTTTCCCAGGTAAGGGACACGTGTCAACTAATATATATATATATATATATATATATATATCGATATATATATATATATATATATATATATATATATATATATATATATATTTTATATATATATATCTTCTATGGCTTTCGGTGGATGTATGTATGTATGTATGTATGTATGTATGTTGTATGTATGTATGTATGTATGTATGTATGTATGTATGTATGTATGTATGTATGTATGTATGTATGTATGTATGTATGTATGTATGTATGTATGTATGTATGTATGTATGCATGTATTGTTATGTACCTATGTTCTTTAAACACGTAACAATGAAGAGCGAAACCAACAGGTTTTGTATAATTGAAAATATAATTTATTTCCCTAAAATACAGGTCGTTAGAGTTAAAGTAACTTACATTTTAGTTTATGAATTGATAAAGAAATAAATGCTCTATCAAATCCAGATGTTTTGAGTAATCCGAGTGAACTTCAAAAGTTATTCCAAATGATTGTATGTCTCAACAATACAGAAGAATCACTATGTTATAATCCCCAAACGTCTTTAAATAAATTCCCCGCAAATGTTTGTACAACTATTCTATATCTTTAAATGACAATTATATCTCTGTATTTTCAATGAAAAATTACATTAAATAAACGAAATCTCTCTCAGCAAACAGATCAGTTGTTCTAAAACAGTCTAATATTCAATTAGGCCCTATTGACATTTCAGAATTCGTTTCTTTCATTTAGGTCGCTTGATGTTTAGCTGAACTATATATAGCATATCAATCTTGAATCTTTATGAATGAAACGATGTACTTGATGCAATACTCACATTACAGTACCATTAAAAAGAAATTTAGTATATAAAATATTTTTAACGAAATACCTTGACGAACTAAAATTAATTTTCAGTGATAATATGCATTATATAAACATATTAAAAACCTCCCCTTATAAAGATAAAGAAAGATTTATGCAATAAAACTTTTTTTGTCATTTTCGTCAAACTGACTTATAATTAATAATGCGTAGGAACAAAATTCAAGAGGGATACAACAGATATACAGAATAATGCTACATAATACTTTTGAGAACGTGCGTCAAAAGGCACTTTATATAAAAATATGGAGCTCAAAGAAATGATAGGCACTGCGAATTCAGAGAGAGAGAGAGAGAGAGAGAGAGAGAGAGAGAGAGAGAGAGAGAGAGAGAGAGAGAGAGAGAGAGAGAGAGAGAGAGAGAGAGAGGTTTAACTTGAGGGTGTCCCACAGTATATCTTAAATATGTGACATCAGCACTAAAAAAGTAATTGTTACCAAAATTGTTAAATTTGCCTCAATGATTCGATCAAAGAACTCCCGGATGGCTTTCAAATTATCTTTCCAAGTGTCATTGTAGGTAATGACTTCCCAATTACTTAAACGGGATGTTATCATATTCATCGAATGATGAAAAGCACATGGGTAACCCTTCATTCCAAATGGCATAACTCTAATACAAAGTCCATCAAGAGTCACAAATGCTGAAATAACTCTTTTTTTTTCTTTTTCCGTAAGTAGAGTTTGCCAGAATCCCTTCAAAATGTCAAACATTTTGACATATTTTGCATATCACATCTTGTTAATGCAGTCACCTATTCGGGTTATTGGAAATGAAACTGTCTGGATGACAATATTTACTTTTCTGTAATCATGCACATACGGAAAGTATGGTCTGGTTTGAGCATTAGAATACATTGTGAAGTTCAGTTACTTTTATTTGGTTGGATGAAGTCATTTTGTTTACAGCAGATATTAAACTTCTTTCTTCAAACAGTCTTGTTTGAGAGGATTCATCTTATACGGATGTTGTTTCACAGGTGTAGAATCTTCAACGTCATTGTAGATTTTTTTTTTTTCGTGTAAGAGTATCAGGAAACAATTGCTCATATTCTCTTAATTGCTGTTATAATTCGCTGTTATCTTGTGGTAGCAGATTCAAGCGCGATTGCTCTAAATTGTCCAATATTTCCAAATTTCGAAGATGGATTACACCAATGTCACTATAGTCTATTTTCACCTCCTAATTTTAGTCATCAGTGTGTGGAATAAGTACTACCTAATTAATTTTATAATATACAGTGCTATTCCTGTCAAAATACTTCTCCAACGTATTAATAATGGCAGTTATTTATGTTTTGCCACCTCCCAAGAATATTAGTATACTAAATTTCACCCTACTACCTAATCTGCAGAGAATCATTAACTGATTCCATAGAAGGAAACAAAACTAAATGGATGTTCTCGTCCCAGTTCTTTCCTGTATTTCTGTGGAGTCCAGCATGTATTATTTTTATTTTAAAAATTAAAACAACTTATACCAACGCTTTTGCTAACATCTTAGTTTAATATTTCTTAAAGAGATAGTTTCTGAAAATCTTTGAACGCACATAGAATTGTCAACAAGTATTGGTTGCCTAAATTGGTCTTAGGTAATGGGCGACACAATCTACCTCTATTCTAATAAATGGTTCGTAGAATGCAGGAATTATCTGCCGATGAGTCTTAGGTGTCTTCTGATTAGGTTTTCGTACCATTTAATATGTATTACAAGATATAAAGTATTTAGAAGCATCACCTTAAATTTTCGAACTATAAAAATGATTGAAGATATTGTGATATGTCTAATTCACTCCTCAACGACCAGACAACAAGGTTTCATGGGTTTGACTAAGAATTTTATGTTTATAAGACTTAGGAACAACTATCTGATAATTACTGACCACTTATCACCAACGGGTACCTTAGATGACCTCCGTTTCTTCATAAGCATCCCATTTTTCACAAAATAACAAACACGTACCTGTATTACATCAAACAAAATCACCAACAAGCGATACAGAACTTTTCGACATGAATGGTTCATAATTCTCCATAATAAAATTATAAAAAGGTTTATTTGACCCAACAAATGCATTTCATTCAATACATGACTGTAATCTTGTCTACTTTGAAACACGAGCATTTGGAATAACTCTGTTTTTATTATGTTGCCTAAATTTCAACCAATGGCAATTAGAAATAACGCTACTTTCTTCTTACAGTCAGTGCACATAGGAAGAAATAAGGAGTTCTGATAAGTTTTGTCAGAAATGTAATTCCTAATAGTTGTATCAGTTTAAGATTTGGAAAACTTACGTGAGACTGAATTTCTGAAAAAAAAAACCTGCTAAGAAGAAAATTAATTTACAAATAAAACCTTTTGAGTGAAAGAATAGTCATCATTTATATTAGCTGCCTTCTCTAAAGTTTCGACCTCATTCTCATCAAAGTAGGTATTGATAGAATTCTTAAACTCTTCAACCATTATGAGTTGTATAAAGCTATCATAATCATTGTTAACCCTAACATAGTCGTTAACATGTCACGCTGAAAGCTTGTTGGTCTCATTAGAAATTTCCAAAATATATGCAATTAAAATATCAGAAAATTTCAAACCAAAGTGAAATTAAATTCCAAAGCCTCTGTAATCCATTCGAAATATTAAAATCTTTGAAATATTCAAATGAAACTCAGATCTCTGAAATAGTCAAACCGAGAACGATCCGTTCAATTTCTTTGTTACGGCTCTTAAAATAAGTAACAAGAAAACTCAAAACCGACAAGAAAGAACAAAGCCAACAAAAAGAGCAAAACTAGCAAGGAAGAGCACAGCCAACAAGAAAGAGTAAAACCAATAAGATTTATATAAGTGAAACTATATGTATGTATGTACGTATGCATGCATGTATGTATGTATGTATGTATGTATGTATGTATGTATGTATGTATGTATGTATGTATGTATGTATGTATGTATGTATGTATGTATGTATGTATGTATGTATGTATGTATGTATGTATGTATGTATGTATGCATATATGTATGTATATGCTCGCGTGTATTGTTGACATAGATGGAGATTGTCCATATCAATATGTTTTTGTTTCTCCAACACCAGTAACAATGGACTAAAGTAACACAAAATACAGAATTTGATGCTTGATATGCTAACGCTAAATTTGTAGCACTCCCGCTGATCCAACTGATTGTAAAATTGTAAAATTTTGAACTTCTCGTTATCGATGTAGTGGTGCAGCTGTTACTCGCAATGAGACAAAATGGAAAAAGGAATCCACGCAAGACAGCGGATTTTGCTATTAATATATAAAATATAAAATAATATAAAATATAAAATATAAAATATGTAATGAAAGGATAATCTACGTTTTTTGAGTATATCCGAATATAATTTTAATTTACTAGTGATGTGTAAATAGTTTGTGTTGTCTACGTCAATATCTACTTAGAAAATGTAGACATCCTGGCCTTCGTTTTAGTTGTTATATATATATATATATATATATATATATATATATATATATATATATATATATATATATATATATATATATATATATATATATTACTCAGAATTCTAAATAATGAATTACCATAGCATCACATACTTGTTAATCAAAAATAAATCAAAGAGTTAAGCTCGTAATTCGGCTCTATAACGAGATGAGCAACTTAGTTTAAAAAGCACGTGTTATGTCTCATTATCATTTTGCCAGGCTGAGTGGATGAAAGATACACTCCACCCGATTAAAGATAAGCTTAAAAACGAATATCCTTCTATATATACATTTTACATTTACTTGTGCATTTAGGAATGAAATAAACACAGAGGAAAGCTGACGTGTTACGTATTACACATGGTACGTCTGGTGTATCACCTAAGTTTTAACCCTTAGCAGATGAGGCTACTGTAAACTCAACATAACGATTCGCAAATAAAATGTACATCGTCTATTTGTATTTACTGACTTTATTATTTTATCTCCTAACAGTGAGCCTACCTGTTACTTTCAGCTCTCGTCTTATATTGTACATATTTAAGGAATAAATAATAACTAGCCTTTTGATACCACATTCAAAATAAGAACACGCAACCCGTAATAAAATTCTGGAGTTTTATGTATACAAATGGTGAAAGTTTTCTTGCATCGGGAACCTTTTTTTATTCTTTTGTTCCGAGTGTAACATGCTACATTAAAACATATAGCCTACTGACCATCTAAAATCTACTATAGTACATAAAAAATCTTTAAATTTTAAAATTCTCGCATATTACAGATATGCTAAAATTCCAAACAACAGATAAAATTATTTTCAAGATATTCCACTGTCGTGAGGAAAGGCTCGAGGTGGAACAAAGTCGGTTGACAACCCTTCGGTAGCGAAGACGCCGATATTCTTATCTGAGAAAGACAAAGTAATTCTTTTTAAGGCTTACTATGTTTACTTGTTTCTAATACGCATTTAATAGTATTAACTGGTGTTTATAGTTTCATACTATAAAAATGGCAATTATTTGTTTTATTACAGAACTACCAGGAGAAATTGTAGGTAAGTAGAAAGCAAATGATATCGACGCAGTTAAAAGTCCAAAATCTGTTTTGCTTTTTGTCCATTTCAATGCCATGAAATGTTCTTTTGAGGCTCCATTTTATGCCATAAATACACAATTAGTCAAAGTAATAATATCTGAATCAGACAGTTTATCATTACACAAAACAAATTCATAACATTGATAATTTACGGTAACTTCAGAGAATGGTCAGTTATGGAAACGTCAAATTTGCGTAGTAGTTATTGATGTAAAATTTGATGTTATGTGCAGCACATTTACTTGAGTTTATTTGATTGAATACGAACTATTTTCCAGTTAATTTTTAAATATTTGTTTAAAAATATTTAAATTTTTGTTTTCCATTTTAGGTAGAGTCCGAATAAAAATTTCATTTTATAATTTGAGCTACACAGATGATTTGGCTAGCAGTGATTTCATCCGATACAAAAATTTGTCAGGAGAATTTATAACACTGGTAAGAAACAATGTCGTTATATGGTTTTTATCAATTTCTAACATAATATAAAAAATGTCAAAACATTTCTCTCTTTCTCCCATAAACAAAATTATGACTGTCCACCTTGTCACACATTTATTATTCCACAGGAAAAGTAAAGCTCAAGATAATTGGATGAGATAGTAATTTTATCGAGGTTACTACTGGCTTAGTGAGAGGAGGTGTGACACTCGCTATATAAATAGATATGGAGATGTCCCATAAAATCTGGTCTTGGGTTCAAATTTTTCAATCAAACATATAGATATGAGTTCTTTTTTAGTGTCTGACATAGGGTAAAATAATTCTGGCCGATTTTGAAGTGTCTTTTTACTAGGCAACTTGAGGTCAGATACCAAACGGGTACAATAAAGTGGTATAAAATCTCTACGATAACAACCCTAGTGAACCTTTGCCAATGTCCATAATGAATGACCACTCAATGGCGACTACTTCGAATAGGCTTTGGGAGTTCCGGTTGACTGCCTTATATAATAATTCAACTTGTTTAGTCTGTGTGTACACGTGTGTGTTTGTGTGTGTTGGTGTGTGTGTGTGTGTGTGTGTGTGTGTGTGATTTGGATTTTTTAACACAGCTTTAACAATTTTCAGTCATATCGCTACGACGTCTACAGTGTAGCAGTTTATAGTGATGTCTAGCACTGGGGTATCATGCCGCAGACATGTAGTATGATGTCCCACCTAATCGCATTATACTGACACAAGGCATCCAGTCCTAACACTAACCTCTTAATGCTGAGCGAGGTAGCAGTTATTATTATTTTTATAAATCTGCTGTCATCCGTCTGCCGTAACGTTAGGATGAACCTTTCGAATATCATATGGCAACCGTACCGTGTATATATATATATATATATATATATATATATATATATATATATATATATATATATATATATATATATATATATATATATTGTGTGTGTGTTAGTTTTGAATTCTTTTTTAAAAATTTTATTCTTATCTTATTACATTTAAATGTAATGATAATTTGACGGGATTCTATATTTTTTCAAGTAGTTTCTTTTCATTTAGAAATTTAGAACACAAAACGTGTTACATTAACATTATTTTTAGCTCACTCTGGTTCAAATAGTTTGTAAACATCGATTGATCAGGATTGGCTATTTCCAAGGATATTTCGGCTTATGTGTTACCCATGTGTAAACAATGTTTATTTGTTATTGGTTCTTCATTGGGGCTACATTGGCGTATGTGGTATATATCTTGTAGTAACCTATTGCGTGATCTAAAATTGTGTTTTAGACTAAAGTTTTTTTTATAGCGATTTTGATATAGTCATAAAAGTATATTCAAGAGCTCAGAAGTATTTGCTGTTGTTGCCATATTTTGAGTTATTTGCTATTTAAGAATAATTTATATTCTCTGCAAAAAACTGCTTTTTCATCAAAGTTTCGGACGAAGACATTCAGTGGAAATTATTCACCTGAATATTCTTTTGTGATTTATAATATTTAACATGGAATTTTTGACAATTTTTTAGTGATTCACAAATCCAAAGTGGAACCGTTGATACATGAATACTGCTTTCATCTGACGTCATCGTCAGCCATCTTTGAAACTATATCGAGATTCGAACCCGGATTCAATTAGAACTGTTTAGTGACATGACAGGAAATAATAGCATGTATTTTGATGCAATCGCACTATTCTCTATAATTACTAAGTTATTCGAACAATGCATTGCTCGACACTCGGCAGTATAATCAAAATGTTCAAATTCAAAAGCAAAATTTTTTGTACTATCTTTAACACTTATGCTCTGTACCGGAACTGTGTAATGAATGCTTCTGAAAGACATACCTACAGACAGTAGAGAATCTACCTGTCGTTTTGATAAGGGACCTTATTTTCGGATGGTGTAGTGCCATATTACATCCATTGGTGATCAGCAAGGATAATCGTACTTGTGTATCCTCCTTCGTTGTAATTTTTATTGTCCCTAAATATCAGCTTGGTACAACACTAAAAGCTATATCTTCAGTATTGTATTACTTTGATATCGGATTGTTTGTGTTCGTCATCCCGATATTTTAAATATATTAGGGCAGTATGATGAAAATCATAACAAATTCCATGAATGCAACACTAGAGAAAGCAAATTACTGCAATGGTTTTCTTAAGATACCTCTTCTTTTAAAGCTGCAAACGAATGTATCATATCATTCTTCAGTGAAAAGAAACGTTACATACATGTAGTTGAAATTTCAGTGTCATCATAAACTTTTTGTTACACAAAAGATACAACCTTGATTAAAAAAATGAACTTTTCAAAAAAGGGAAATTTTAGCCTTAAATCTGGAGTACTTTTAACTTTTTTTTAGCATAATTAGTAAAGAATTTTATTTTATTGTTTTGAATTGTAAACAGGTAGATGGACGTTTGAAGAACAGTAGTCTTGCAGACTATTACGCGCGTTCAGAGGTGGACGGATTTGAGTGAGTATTTTAAACACTAAAATGAATGCCATGATATTAATACCGAGTTCCTTGTTAAACTTTATTAACAACATGGTCAAGTTGGAATTATTTTTTAAATTTATTTATCACTCCGACTTTTCTCGATATAACTACCAATTTATTACAAAACATTTAGGATAAACTGAAAAAAATCCCCAACCTAATAATAAAGAAGCCGAACAATTAGCACACAAAAAATTGTTTTCAGCCTTGGTAACAACTCAGTTACATAATATACATTTCAAAGAAAAATGATTAATTATTATATTATGTACATATACAATAACTATGATTGTGTGCAGTTTTCAGGATCTCTTTTAATCTACCGTATATACTCGCTAAAAGGACGAGTCCAATAGCAAACACTTTGATCTCTTTTCCTTGTTCTATTGATTACTCCTTACAGTTTATAAAGACCCAGATCTGTCAGGGCATTATGCATCGGAAGATCTGGAACTGTGCATTTTGTTGCTAGACTCAACTTGTACGCTAGGATATACGGTATATCCTCTAAACCGATACGTAGAGTGATCTATGGTCTTGGAGAGGTAAAATTGTTCGTAACCATCTTTTTACGTCTGGAACAACCTTGTGTAATGATCATTTTTCGGTCTGGTACAACCTTCTGTATCCATCTCTTTTCAGTCTAATACAACCGTCCGTAACCATCTTTCTCTTACGTCTGGTACAGCTGCTATAATTATCTTTTTCATTCTTGTACAGCCTTCTGTGAACCATCTTTTTTTCGTCCGGTACAACCTTCGTGACAATCTTGTTCTGTGTTTTATATAATCTTCTATAACCATCTTTTGGATATGGGCACGCCCTTGTTCGTATTGGTTTTGGTTTCCATTGGAATTTATCGAAACACAAAATCTATATATTTCTAAACAATGCAAGTTTGTCTTCACATCTCCATATTCTCCAGAATCAATATTGTTGTCTGTATTGAATTTATATTGTTTGCATAATTTTTGCACTTGCTTGTAAATTATACAATTGACATTGACACATTGTAACATATTGTTTATGTAGCATTCAAGTTCAACGCCAGTCTTATTTACAAGTAGACTACGTTTTCATTTGGAGTGCTTCACATCGTATTATAAGTCAAGTGAAAATGTGTATAAATAGAGATTTGATACACATATAATTAATTCCTATTTTAGATCAGTCTTTTGGAATTTGTTTGTGATTATAGTCTACAACTGTGTTGTTGAAATCAGACAGTTCAAGACGAATTATTAATTTAAAATATTTTTAATTTGAAATAATAACTGGAATTTTTGAATTGATAATTGACTTGTGAATAATTGCATTAATTTTGATGTTTTGTGTGTTCATGTTTGATTGCATTATTTTTTTTTTCTGGACATACAAGACTATTGGAATTCATACAGACCATTCTCTTTTTTGAACTTGTGATAAGACATTTATGATAATTTGGAATTTAATTCACAATATTGTGTCTTTTAAATTTTGTGTCGTAGGGAAATAAACGCTTATTGGTATAAAATTGTTGGATTCACTTCTTTAGATTACATATTTTAAGAGGCAGAGTCGTAAGTACATTATTTATTTATTGTATCTTTTTAATTTGGCTACAACTGTTATATTTATATGTGTATCTTTGTTTTCTTATTTTAAAGGAATGGAAGTGTCATTATTAAGTTTACCTCGACATTCAAACAGAAAAACAGAATGCTTCCATTGATGAATCGTATAGATTACGTTCTCAAAAACGACATATTTCCAGATAAATTCAACATAAATTTGGAGAACACCGCTTTTGTTGAAAAATCGAAACCAGAAATAATCTCATATGAATTGGTGAGAGAAACATTACCAGCAATTATGACACCATCTACACCAACCTCATCAGATATGACATTGACTGCTTCATCAGCAGAATATATGACGGACACAACAACAACGAAGTCAACAACTGCAAGAACAACGTTTATATCCGGGTTGATTTCATCTGCTTCAATTACTATATCTGAGACGACTTCATCGGCTTCTATTGCTATTTCGTTAGTTTCGTCAACAAATTCAGCGACGACGACGACGACAACTGCATCAACAACATCTGTATCCAAAACTACTTCATCTGCTACTATTACACCTGTATCGACAAATTCAACAACCGTATAGACAAATGACCATAATTAAATATTTTAAAAAAGGCAAATTTAAAAATATTGTTTTCTTAAATTGTCTTTAATACTTTGATATTCTTCAGTTTGACAGGGCGCCATGATATGCAATTTTTCGCCTATGCTTCCCAAAGACTGCACATGCAAGATCACATGTTAGCTATCCGGTTTTCTTCTCTACCTTGTGTTTCCTTCACTTTGAAATCCATTTTAAACTACCATGTGTGTCGTCGAGATTTTGTAGTATTATTTCGTTAGGACGTAATAGTTATCGATAAATTTTGATTTAGATGGCTTCTTCAACACACTATTAGGCAATCTGTTTGACTTAAAGTTTTATGTTTCGCATTTATTTTGTGTACAAATTTTAATAAAATATTTGTTTTTAAAAAAATGTTACCTTTGGCAGTTTTTCTCAATGCTGATATGGAATGGTTGAACTGATCTATAAGACTGTCAGTTAAATGATCAATCTGCGCCTGAAAATGAGTATGTATTGTCAGAACCAGAACCAATGCAAAACCGAAAGTGAAATTACGACACACGCATCAGAGTGCCTGTTGTAGCTTCCACTGTAATTTTATTCATGGACGGTTGGAACGTTATTAGATGGAGTGCATATATCCTTATGCAGAGATTTGCAAATTTTACGAAAGTCAACTTGCCCAGGGCAAGCTGAATGGAAAATTAAACTTGCCTTTGGTAAATTTTAGCATCCTCGAAATATAATATCTCAAAATGAATAATTTAATAAGACAAAATATGGTATATTTTATATTTTAATGAAATCGCATCATTTTTATTGAAATTTTTTCCTTGGTATATCTGTTGGTACCTTACAACCATATGTTGATAGTTAATGCTCTCTCTCTCTCTCTCTCTCTCTCTCTCTCTCTCTCTCTCTCTCTATATATATATATATATATATATATATATATATATATATATATATATATATATATATATATATATATATATATATATATATATATATATATATATATATATATATATATATATATATATATATATATATATACATATATATATATACATATATATATATATATATATATATATATATATATATATATATATATATATATATATATATATATATATATATATATATATATATATATATATATATATATATATATATATATATATACATACACATATATACACACATATATATAATAATAACTCTGAGTGATTATGTGCTAACCATGAAATCTCCTACAGCTAAACACACTAGACATTGATGACTTGAGGCAATTAATAAATATCTCCCTATCCATGATTTTGTCGAGCAACAATTGCAACAGCGTCAGGAAGCTCGAGTATAATTTGCCGAAGATACAGCAGAATTATTTAAACCAGTTACAAAGTCCAATGATAAGCTCTTGCTTGCATTAATAGATATCGCTAGATCCACGATAAAAACCGCAAGACGAACCAAAGAAACAAAAAAGAGAAAGATTCTCCCGGAGATGGCTGCTCAACCACAGGAAGTAATGGATAGTCTCTCCAACACTGAGGTGGACATTGATGTACTTAAGGATAGTATTCAAGCATTGAATATAGAAGAAGAGTAGGTAACATTTAAAGTTGGTCTAGTAGAAAAAGTTACTGAGGAGGATCTTGTAGCTATCAAGTCAGGGACAAAGAACAATTACTTGATATTGTTCATTTGGCTTTCACGACAAAAAATATATGTCAAAACTGAGTATGTTAAGGAATCGTGCCAATTTTCCTATATATATATATATATATATATATATATATATATATATATATATATATATATATATATATATATATATATGTATCGCATTATTTTCAATGTTCTGCAAGACAGACACGATGATGAGAATTTAAACACTTTTAGTCGAGCGGTAGATGAACACATTAAAAAATTAATACTAGCAGAGAAACAAAAGACAAGCAGAACGGAATCGGAACCTTGACGAAGTGGCACAAAAGGGAAACAAAGACAAGCAGAACTGGATCGGCAATGTGAATATCGAGATTACGAGAGGAAAAAATGCAGGAAGACAGCGAAGCGACGGAACTAAGAGGGAGGAAACTTTCACCTTAATAGACCCAGAAGTTGCTCAGACAAAAAATTGGTGGAGGGAAACAAAGCCTCAGGAGAGGAGGAAGAAGAAGCAACTGAAAAATGGTCTTGTCACTCCTGGTACAGGTATCAGGTGAAGTAGTCTCACTTGCCCATGCTTCAATAACTTCTTGCCGATGTCGATAGATTAGAAATTCTACTTGGTGGAAGACGAGCCGGTAATAATTTCCCTCCCCAATCATCAATAAAGCAGCTGATATTTGTCAGAAATTATTCACAAGTAGTATCATGGACATTCATGTTTATCGGTTCCTCATTGTTGGAATCGTTGATGATTACCACAGAGATTGAGAGTATGCAATTAGATCAGTGACAAGAAAATAATATGATCATACATAATATTCAACGTGGACCTGTAATGGTCAGGATGACAAATTCACGATTACCAACATATAAAACGATCTACGGAATGTTGCTTGAAGGTACTTGTGGGTAATTGAGTCATTGATGTCCCAGCCAAAAATATCTAACTGGATCTCTTGCGATCCCGAGTGCAAAGCATTTTATCGCTAGCGAATTAAAAAGCCCATGATATTATCATGTCATATCATCACGTTAATGTTATTCTGAATCCTTGTCAGATTAGAAACCTACAATAAGCATAAAAAATCCTCGAACAAAAATATCGCTGAAATACAAAGCATTGGAAGGCCCCCAAAAATCACTGACAGAATTTAAACTCAGACACTTCAATTACGCCAAGCGATCAAAGACCTGTGTTAGACTTGATCTTTCCGCGGGTGCCATGAAGGGCAGAGTTGGTGTAGTTCCACTTCTTGCAGCTATACCAGTGTTAATAGACGCTGAAGCCCCAGCTGTTGCAAAAGCAGCTGCACTTGATGCTGTTGGAACTGCTGCAGAAATGGCGCTAACAAACTACATGAGATCAATTGCCAAAACTACCAAATATTCAACGAAACGGAATCGATAATCTCGTTAGAAGTTCCGGTCCTACTACGAAAGGTGGTATTTGCACTCACTAGATTGCGTATAAGGCTGATCCACGTAGATTAGTTTATTATGATTCGTATTTACTGGTACCATCGAGATAATTTTAAAAAAAATCAACAGCTGAATTCATAGCACTCAAATCTGGTATTCAACATTACCAACATAGATATTAACAGATCCGCCAATATGCGGTCCAGAAATGCTTGCTGTACTCAACGCTGTGTCAAGGTCATTATTAACCACTGACGGTAATCTTCCGCGTCGCATAAAATCGTGTATAAAGACATAAGTGTTTTTTAAACAGTTAAATGGTTTATGATAGTAGATATTTACTGAAGATCTGCTGAGTCTAACGTTGCTACTGACATAATTGTATATCATGCATCCGCCTTAGTTACTGATATAGCAATTAGAATTGGAACATTATCAGCCACATACATAATAATAGTACCAGTAATAGGAATTGGTGTTGTAGTTATAACTAGTGTTGCTGATATTCTTATTATCATCGCAAAAAAGATCTCCATGTGCGAGGCTGATAAACTACAATACAACGTTGCTATCAGCGGAAACATGAGCACACGCAAAGTTATCCACGCTGATATCATCAGGTCTCAACGATAGAGATATGTCAGATCAGGAATTCGCAGAAATGATTAAGGTTTACTATGAAAAAACTGGAAACCAAACAGAGTCAGAATCTCCCCTTATCTCCGACAAAGACAAACAATGTCATGAATTCAGATTCCACATTTAAATCAGGAAGTAAATAATATTGCAAACTGATCGATCCCTGACATTAATTTGTTAGAAAAACCGTGTCAAAGGACAAAGAGGACAAAGACAACGCGCTTATCGATGCTACTACGAATGACCACCGGGCAAGAACATTTACTAATTATGTTGATCCGAGTGAACGAAGATACATTTTTAGAATAAAATTTACTATTGCAGTCACTAGTTTATCGTCAGTCAAGAATAACGTAACCTGGGTTATCCTTGATAAAAGTGACCCTGTTCTCGTTGCACACCGAACTCGAGGTATTGCTGTGTTGGACAGAAATTCTAATCTAGACAGATTAACCGGATTTGACAGATCATACTACGAACGAGCGTATCCCACGACAGCATTTGTTTATGGAATTTATTCACTCAATTAGCCTAATATTAATAATCTTCAACCGATGAAACGTGAGGTTATCTTAAAGTGAGTTTCCCAGAGAATTACAAAACACTTTACAAATGCATTGCGAGGTAAGGGTCTTACAGATCTACTACGTGATACAATAAATCAATGTGAGATTAAAGTGCGATCAAGCGGAGCCACGATTAGCAACATTACAGAATTGGAAAAGGTATTAATATTTGCAATAACGGTTAAAACAATAAAATGCGCTAATACCTGAAAAATGGAGCTAAAATAACAATAATTAACCATAACGGACATGCATGGACGTCAAGCACAAAAAAAATAGTCCCATTCTGTGCAGGCGATGATATATTTGAATGTATTCATAAGATCAGTAAAACCGAATCAGTGTCCGTGTGGTTGCTTCACAGTGACGATGAAAAACGAATATGTGACTACTTTGTGCTATCTTTATCGTACATATTCTCTTCAAGCACAGATGACAAGACTGCACTGAAATATACTGACGAACAGAGAGAGAGAGAGAGAGAGAGAGAGAGAGAGAGAGAGAGAGAGAGAGAGAGAGAGAGAGAGAGAGAGAGAGAGAGAGAGAGAGAGAGAGAGAGAGAGAGAGAGAGAGAAAGAGAACGATTACTGAGTAATTGTTTTACTGTTCCGTCTGTTGTTGCTCATTTTGCCCAGAAGACAAATTCAATGAGACAATCCCCATACGAATTTCTCAAAGATATTCAACGATCACGTGTCGAGCATGGGAAAGGTGGATTGTGGAATACTGTATACGACTACAAAGAAGTTTTCTCAATTGACATGGCTGCGTGTTACCATAAATTTTTTTTGGTATGTGTGAGTTTGCACCCAATATTAAGCGATTTATACATCCTACACATGAGATGACTAAGGTATCGAGAAATGGTCCCCCCTCCGATTTTGACTTTACAGGATTTGCATGTGTTGAGTGATTCGATTATTTTTTAGGAGTGTTCATCCTGTTATTGTTTGGCCGACATTTTAATCAACTTAATTCAGCGATAAATCCCGTGGACTGCTGTGCGAACAATGAACGTGGCTGGGTTCTAATAGCATTGTCACGATATATGCTTGATGTAAAGATACTAAAGTCAATAAGCATGAGTGAGGCAATAATCTCGTATCAACAAAACAAACCTTCAAAAATAAAAAATTCAGTTTCGATGTAAAAGGTATTGGACGAAAAATAATAATTTACACAAAGAGCATCTTCACATCTTCAGCGTCTTTGTAGAAGATTATTTATCGACGATGCTGAACTTGATTTCATAGCCAATGATACAACCAACAAGGATACGCTTGCGTATACAGAGCGTGCAATACTGAAAGATGGAATCAAGCTGTGTACTATTGTATGTTATTATGATGGCAATTCACTGTAATATACTCATTCGATGCAAGCGTATATTTCCATAAACCTATTGTCGATGATAAACAGATTTCCTAATACTGCAGTTAGGGTAGCCACGGATTCATTTTATATCGATAAAACAAAAATAGGATTGTTAGATGGATGTGATATTTCTAACACTGAAATTGTTGTCCTATAGGGCATGTGGCGAGTCAACAATGAAAAGATACTCAATTTCCGAATCTGATACTAAAATTTAGATTATCGATGATCGTAACGAATTTTCAAATTTAGAATACTTAGCAGTCTCTAGAGTCCGAGGAATGTCTCAACTACGGAGGGTTATTCCTGAATTTATAAGGACAAGGAAGTCAACGCATCATTGTTAGCGAAGGAATTAGCTGATTATCGACGAAGGGACCAAAAAAAAGTGCGAGTTTGATCTTGATGTAGATGTAATCTTAACACTACGACAACAATTAAACAATCATTGCGCTTCCTTTAATATCGTAATGTTGTGGCAATATTCGAAGAATATTCCAAGACAGTTTACCGTGGATAGAATTAACAAAAGTCTCGGACAAAATGTGATATTGACCTGTCTTGTGTGTGATCGGCGTATAGGAACTAGTTAACGAATCATCCTTCACTTTCGCAAATTCGGTGGTAACTGAGTGTCTTCAGAAATTATTTGTAATTGTTCAAGGAGAGATCGAAGATGATAGACAGTTGAATTTAATATGTAGATTGCAGGTCTGCCCGTGGATCTTACCACACTAGAAATCGTATGTGCAGTTACACTCCAGATTATGATCAGTATTTCATTTTTACCGCCTTTAAGTTTGCCAGGCTCACGTAAATATCTCACAGTCATATTACCGAGTACTGGTTGTTTGAGAAACAGGCACGTCATTGTAATAATATACGCGTTTTCGCGATTGCACTAATTGGTTTCATTGAAATTTCAAGTATAATTTCGTTGTTTAACACAGCTATCACATTTGGTAGTCATGCAACCCGTTCACGACATCTTGTTTTTGTGGAAATTTCTTGAACTTATTGATATCCAAATAATTGCTCAGCAAGTGTTCGATTAAATCGTTCAGCGATTGCGAATCCCCATGAAACGTAATGTGTTCTCGTATGGTTTGGATGTTATGTTTTTTCATCATCGATGTTGCTGACCAAAAAATTCCTTGCCAGGATCAACCTGAGGTAGTTGTGGTCATCGCAAGCGCCCTTGTAGAAAACATTCGTTCAAACGCAGATATAACTTCAATTGCTGTTTAAGTTGATAATGGTTCTGTTTCTTTGTATCTACTTGCAACGCTGACGACAGTCAGTGCATATTTGTACACACGCGATTGACGTCTACGTGTTTTAACAGTGCCATGCAGAAAATTAAATGTCTGCCTGATGAACTTCACTGGGGTACTGACATTAAAATGTCCGTATTTAATTTGTTTAGGAGGAGATAGAAAAAATTTCCATATTGCCTGTCGTTGTAACCAATCTGCAGCAACAGCCCGTGTAACCTTTGCAGCGTCAGAAAGTTTAACGATTGCAAATCTACCACCCCAGTATCCTCTCGAGCTATACAAAAATCGACTCGATATAAAAGTTATATGTGATTAATTACCGGCCCCTAGCACTAGCTTACCTTTCATCGCAGATCTTATCAACCAGTTGGCAAGTGATTCTTTTACAGATATATATTTTGCACAGACTTTAGTGCTTATATCAACTTCACGTTTGCAATATGTCGCTATATGTAGATCTGAACTTTTATACGCGACATAATGAACGTTTCGCCCTCGATAAATCACATTCACTGGAGACTCACTAGATTGCGGTTTATCTTTGTTCTTTATGTTGGATATCAAGTCTGGTTTCCTAGTACCATATTAATTATATCCTGGAAGATGTTTCCCCCTTGAGTATAAGCCCATGGGGTTCCTGGTAATAATTTCATTGAAGCAGCAATGTGACCACCATGTTTTGTTCACATCGTTAGCAATGAGGAGACAAATTTTTATATTTTGGTGCCACACTTTCCACACTTGCCTGTAGGTGCACCTGTTTTATTCCTCATCGTTATTGTGTTTAATCCACTGGCCCCACCGATGGTGGGGGTGGGGGTGAGGTGGGTGGGATGAGTGTTCTGCATCGAACACAATATAAATCCATATATTTATTATATTTCTTCAACACGAATGTCATTGACTTCTCAGCGACACGAGAGCAAAAACAGTCACGCAACATCTATCGCTACCAAATTCTATCAGAGCAAATATCATAGGTTCATCTGGGTCTGGTAAAACTCAATTGTTACTTAACCTGATTAGTTGCATTTAGTGGGGCCATCTGCAGATGATCAGCTATGCTACGAAGTGTTTAATGATTTTAAGGAAAATGCAAAGTTGTTGGGCGAGGACGGCAATGATATTATTGATTTTATGTCCGACATCAACGATACACCATTGGTAGATGATCTCAATGGAAAAATCAACAATCTAGTAGTATACGATGATGTGGTTTTAAACAAACAATCAAATCGAGATCGAATATTTTCCCGAAGCAGACACAAAAACACTGATGTTATATATGTTACTCAACGATATGTGCAAATATATAAAGTGATCAGCGATAACTACACTCTTCTTGTTGTCTATAATGATGTTGACACCAACACACTAAAAAATATCCATTAGAGTTTGTGTTCCGGGGAAACGGATATAACCAAATTTAAAAAGTTTTTCTCACATGCGTATTCCTCATGGATTTATCACGATAAATTTACATGGCCCCAGATCGAGGTATGACACAAGTCTTTATCAAATTTTTGGTTGAGATACCTATCAACTGACCGCTACTTTTTGTACACTCACAGCAGCGGGGTGATGGCGGGAGAGACGACAACATATATCTCGTTTTGGTGAACGCGAAAATTTTGCAATGCTTTTTCACGTTTAGCAGCAGCTTCCGAGGCGAACGGTCCACCAGATGAGATGAAGCTTCCTTCGGTTTTGTTAGAGGGCTTGATTCACAAAACAGAGGGCCTTAAAATGTGATAGGTTACGCCTCCTTCCTTCTGTTGGTGTTGTGCTTTTAACAATTAATGTCTACTCTTTGAAGATTTCTAAAAATCTGCTAGAGGCGAACTTAGAACCTGAAGGTCAGCGAATCACTGCTACGTACAGAAATTATGATTTCGATGTAAATGGTAAGTTAAAATACAAATATATATATATATATATATTAATATTAGAATATTGAATCTTTGTTCAATAAATTTCTATATAAAAAGACCATTTTGACCAAAAATCGTTCATAACCCTGAATCATGATGACCACTATGATGACTGCAAGTTGCTATTACTACAAATAATAATAATGACAACAGCAACAACATCAATAATAAGAATAATAAAAGAATGACTACTTAAGGATCAAATCTTTGCTGGTCTTTGTTTAAATATTTGTTAAATCGTTAATTATTAACAGAAAATACGCTTTGTTATTCTTTTTAACAATACGGCATACCCTCATGTTAATATTGAGATATTTTTCAGAACTTATCTGTTCATTTTTATTTTTAACATATCTATTTTCCAATATTTATAAAGAACAGGATGTATTACGACTTTTTGTAGTAAACTAAGTAACAAAAAAAACCCCATAAACTTTGTTTAGTAAAAAAATAGTCTAAAAGTAAAGTTTTCCCAATCATTTTCACATCTGGAATGTGATGATGTACTATTCAATCTTGACATCGCTAATATATCAATATTTTTGATGTATTACAATAATATAATCTAGTATGTCTTTGAATGAATTCACAACAATGTACTGGGCCAATTTCAACGCTTTGGCATGGAACCCTTTTGATTCCTGTAACTTGTTAATGACGTAAATAACCCTTGAATGTTGTCTGCGCCTGTAAAATGACTTAATATTCTATTGGGTTTTGTTTTGTTTCACTATGAGAACTGTACATCTAAACAAACTCGAAAATGTGAAGCATCCAATTGATTTTTTGAAGAATATTTCATATCATTAAACTGAATTTTAATGCGAACTCCTAACGCACTAGTGGAAGATTAGTTACCAAGTCTAAAACTTGCTTTTGAGAAAACCTAGTGACTCTTCCATTTTCAGTCAAATTCAATTACAAGTATCATAGAGAATATCGTTTGATGAATACAACACTATTAAAAAGGATGATTCAACACTACCTAGGACAAAACCTGATGGTACAGGACACCTATTATGTGGCTGCGTCATAAAGTGGCCAGATTAAACAGTTTCTGTTGTAAATTTCAGAGTCTGCAGAAAATAAAAGATTGTTGTTCAAATTATACTCTAATATCAATGAATTTGAAGAAATTTTGAAGAAAAAGTATTATTATTGATTTTACATATTTAAGCTAAATACATGATAAGACTGCTTAAAACTAAAGTTTAGTAGTGGCGCAAGGTTTGAACTTGTGGACAATATTAAATACAAGAACCAAAGGTTATTCTTGCTGTGCTCTTATTTTGGACCTTGAAATTACATGAATCAATACGGATATTGGTCTTTTTTTGGTTTAACGCATCTTCACTAGCCAACCAGTACCGGATTAAGGCATAAGCTAAACAAGCTACAGCTTAGGGCTCCAAAGTCTGAAAGGCCTTCTCAAATTTATTTTATACGAAATATGGCCTCTATATCTTCCCATAGCTTAGGGTCTCTCTTTGTTTAAATCCGGTACTGATTCCAATATGATAATCATATCTACAATATGGCAGATCAAACATATATTGTAGTGCTTTGTCCTAGCGACATCTGTTGTATTTCACGAGTTGCCTCCCTTCAGCCGAAAACTGTGGAGACAATCGACTTAAAAAATGATACTTTGTAACTTTAAAATCAGAAGTATGACTAGGTACCAGAAAGAAGCAATTACTTGAGTGCAAGGTATGTGTACAAACACGAACCGGCTGCGAATATTTACTTATTGATCAGTCTATTCTGGATGAGTGCTCCCGTTGACTCGATCATGTAAAATATTGCTAAAATCTGAATAACTTAATTTTGATTGGATGTGGTGGCTCGCCGAGGCATCCAATGAAATTCAGAGACCATAAGCACTAAAATATCTGCTCGATACGTTAAGGTGTAGATATGGTTATCATATGGGTATTCCGAGTTTCCTCTGACCCTTGCAACCACATTTATGATATTTGGACATTTATGTTGATTTGTAGGGTCAGATTCCACTGCCTATAGAAAAGTTGGAATTCACTTTCATTTATATGTTCGATTTGTTTTCCACCAGCAACATTAGAAATGGTAAATTGTTGATATCACGTGACTATGTGGACTAGGAAGTCATTGACATGTGGGTCGTTAGATTTGTGTAGTCATGTGACTCGAAATGAAAATGACGAGTCCTATGTCGAATTTCATCAACTCTATAGTTTCATCTCGTCTGTCACCGATTAAAGATATAACGGATATTACACTCGCTATTTCTGAGAAAATAAATCGTATTCCCATCGATTTCATGCAGGTGTATCTCGATGAAAGGTCCTTAAAGGTTGCTAGGCTGGCTAGTAAACGACTACTCTATGTCGACACCATTTGGTTTCGGCGAATTCCAACTTTTCGATATTCAATGGACTCTGACCCTACACCCCAACATAAATGTCCAAATATCAAAAATGTGGTGCCATGGGTCAGAAGAAACTCGGACTATTATACGAGAACCTTGGCTACGTAAGATGGGTTTAACGGTGCTTTTAATACATGTTGACTATATCACGCCGAGGAAATAAGACCTAACTGGCTTGACCACGGATAAATCCAGGCAGTCAACCCAAACTGTCTAGAGCGAGTATTGATCTCGCGACTCTGGATTATAAGTCTGGGTTTGATCCTCTGAATCGGGCTTCAAAAGTGAACCATGATGACGAAGCTCTTACATGCGCACGCACCTCACACAAAAAAATACTGGTAAAGAAAACATTCATTAGGTGCTGCACATAATGCCTTCATTGTATAACCGATCTACAAGTCAATAGCTCAACAGTGTTTGCACTGCACATTTTTATTTTATAAGTCAACATCTGTACAGTGAATGGGCATCGCATACTTGTTTCACGAGTCAGCAGCTGTACGGTGTTCGAACTGCATACTTGTTCTACAAGACAGCAACTGTATATTATTTCCACTTTATACTTGTCCTGCTAAGTTAACGACTGTACACAATATTTCCATTATAATATTCCATAAGTTAACAACTGCTCAATGTTTGCATTGTATACTTGTTGTACATTGTATACCTGTTCTAAATTTAAAAAATAAATATGTTTGGGCTGCACTCTTGTTGTATAAGTCAACAACATTACTTTATACTTATTTACATGTCAACAGCTGAATACCATGTTCACTTGCATGTTTGCTCTACACGAGAAATTAAGCATACATGCTTAGTATTTAATGACAGTGTACAGATGGCTGAGCATACTTGCACGAACAGATCTGGATAAAAGTATGTGAAGTCCCTTTTATGCTATTCTGCCAACATCGAAAAGCTCGGGAAAAAATATATTTGGTAGTTCGAACTATACACTCAGTTCTCAAGCCTCGAAGACTGAAGAAGAACAACCTTGTTAATTTCGCTCTAATGTACAAGTCTTAATCTCTTAAACCAGCTCTTTTTTGAACTTTATAAAAACGAGGAGACCATAATGTACGACGAAAGGGCTATGCTTTATTCCAGATTCATTGACAACAAGATTTAGATCGTTTCCAGAGCAGATTTTAAGAAGAGAAACGGCTCCACTAATGTGATGAAACGCAGAAATATGGTTACTTTGTCAGGAATGACATATTTAAACAAGAATAATTGATTGGTGCATAAGGAAATATCGATACACGAGTAGTTATATCGTGCTGTGGCAACTAGTGTCAACAGTTTTGTTCAGAGACACACCACGGTGGCCAATACGGTTTAGCATAGGCAGGAACCCGCACACTTCTGGCTACGATTCCAGAACGCTAACAACTAAGCCACAACAAATTATAACATCTAAACATCTTCAACATGTCAGCATTTATTATCTGCGACCATCCAGATTTCGGAGATCCAAGATTAGTGTTTATGTCTGTGTATTTGCTAAGCAAATCATATCATCAACTTGTGGACTCGTTCAAAAGACCACAGGCTTAATGGTGTTTATTCTAGACCAATCACTTAACCATATAGCAGACTGTGAATACTATATTCTGTTAACTTGTCTAAAGGGCTTTACAATCTGTGTGTACATTTTATATAAAAAAAACTACGTTGATACCAACTATCATTCACTTCGTGACATTTTAAACATCACGAAAATTCTTTCACAGAGAAGCTACAAATGAAAACCGCAGGACTGTCAGTTCACACAATTTATTTGCAATAATAAAGGTAGAAGAAAGCTTGAAAAAGTTTAGACGAAAGATAAATCAATAATACTGATTACACGACTTTGAAAAGCAGGAGAAATAACATGTAAATACATTGTGCTATATATTAATGATGTAAAAAAGCAAATAACAGATGTTATTTAACATAGATGTGTCCCATAGGTACCTATTGACAGAACATTGCCTATTAAAGGTACTGGAGTATCTGAAAACGTTCAAACATGGTCACTTATTATGCCAATGAAGTGCCATTGATCGATATTCAAATAAGACGTATTTGCTTTTACATACAAATTGATTTGCTCTGAACTCGTAACTGAGGTCAAGTTTGTTTATCCATAATAGACAAGGATTGTAATACATCCCAGCCGTTTCTTTCCAATAAATACTTTTTTAATTGTACAAAAATACTCTGAAAATATATGATAGTTCTATAAATATTAAAATTGCAAGGGTACTTTAACTCTTCCAGAAAGATTTCACATTTTCATTATGTTAATTTTCCATTTGTTTTAATAAAAAAGCTTCTTAATTACTTAATTATTTAATATCAACAAGGAGAAGGAGAATAAATCATTTCAGTTCTAATACAGTTGTAAGATATCACTGTTAAGTTTCAATGTCTTTTCTTTAATAGGAGCCCGAAATTTTATTCCAGTTTTGGTATGTTTCGAGCTTTCGAGGGTTGCAACCAGGGCAAGGCTTATACCGGGACGACACAACATATTCGAGCGATGCCAAGTATTGGAGGGATTACAATGCTCGTTCGAATGATGCCGATATTTCAAGGGATTATACAGCATATTCGAGTGATGCCGCGTATTCGAGGGATTACACAGCATGATCGAGAGATGTCAGCATTCAAGGGATCAATGTTTTTGAGTTATGGAGATATTTCTGTGCGTTCAGTCACATTACGAAAGCTGACTGCAAAAGGATCAAACAAGATGAGTAACAAATACATGAGCCAAACATAAAGAAAGAATATAGCCAGGTGATTGGTATTGATAGAGACCGACTACGTATTTGACAGTCATACTTTTTTCGAACCAGAGCCAAATGTCTGAAAGATCAAACTTGATTTAATTTTACCATATTTGTAGGAGATAAACTAGTACTAAATACGATCGTAATTAATATAATCAAATACCTAACAATACGAGCATCGTTTGCTAATGTATTCTTGTGACTATAATTTCTTATTTATCAGTTGGTTATGGTGCTTGTTACCTTATTACTTCATTAGCACTCAATATGTTTTAACCTATATCCAACAAGTCATTAAGCTGTTAGTGGCATCTATAAATTAAGAAAGAATCGATGTATTTTGCATTGACACGAAATTGTTGACAGTAGGAACTGTTTGAAATGACCATGACGTCCCAGCACTGTATCAATCAATGATATTAGCCAGCAAATGATTCATTTGATTGTACACTTTGAGCATTTGTGAAGACATGTATAGGCCAGCAAATGATATATTTGATTGACATTTTTTGCGCATTTGCGAAGACATTTATAGACTAAGGGTACACGTCTCCCTGGGAAACAATTATAATGAAGCACCAGAGCATTCATTCTCCTAGTCTGAGACTGACGTCACTGTGCTGAACGAATTGGCATGAGGATAAATAGTTAAGCTGCAACACACGCACACACACACACACACACACCTACCTCTGGAAGACACACACTGATAAACACCTCTGCAAGACACACTGACAAACACTTCTCCCCTGGAAAATAAATATATTGAAGCACCAGAGCATTCATTCTCCTAGTCTGAGACTGACGTCACTGTGCTGAACGAATTGGCATGAGGATAAATAGTGAAGTTGCAACACACACACACACACACACACACACACACACACACACACACACACCTCTACCTCTGGAAGACACACACTGATAAACACCTCTGCAAGACACACTGACAAACACTTCTCCCTGGAAAATAAATATATTGAAGCACCAGAGCATTCATTCTCCTAGTCAGAGACTGACGTCATTGTGCTGAACGAATTGGCATGAGGATAAATAGTTAAGCTGAACACCTCTGCAACACACACACACACACACACACACACACACACACACACACACACACACCTACCTCTGTAAGACACACACTGATAAACACCTGTGCAAGACACAGACAAACACCTCTGTAAGACACACTTACACTGACAAACACCTTTGCAATACACACACTTGCGCTGATAAAAACCTCTGTAAGGCTCGCATTTACACTGACAAACATCATCCCTTTCTGTAGGCAGCCAGATGTTTGGACTTTTGAATAGACATCCGGCTGTGACGTCACCTAACGGAACTTCAGATACCACACTACCTTTTTCTATTGCTAAGCTATTTCCTCAAGAAAAAATGTATCCAAGAACCGTTTTGGCTCACAACTTTTAAGACAACTGGTTGACAAACTTCTGGCAAAAATTGTAGGGGCAGGGAGGGGCAGTTAACTAACACTAGATCAGTATTTGACTGGAGAAGAGACTCCATACTAGTTGGTCTCGCCTAGCAGAATCACGAAACAACAGTAGAGATTCGGATGTTGTCTACTTTGTGTGTTGTTTTTTTTTTCAGGGGTGAGACGCGAGGGGTACAGCTAGGGGAAAACTACAGTCGGTATAAAATCAACTCTCCAGAAGATTATTCAGGAAAATCATTCAGTCCACTTCTTTTTCAGTCAACTGATAGCACTATCAGTTGATACTATCGTGGTATCAAAAGAGAAAGGGATTTTCCCTATTGTTAGCTGACAAATTATCAACATGATGACGAACATGATTGTACACAGTCAGCTAGACTATTTTCTGGGAAGAACAACGGGGGGTCTTGTGAATTGCCTGGCCGACGATCTAGGAGGTGGCGGTGGTGGTTCCTCCTCGATGGTTTCAATCTGTGAACGCCGCAGCTGTTGTCCAAGAGAAATTCTCTGTAAAATCAGACGATTATTATAGATTCTTCCATAACTGTTTTACAAATTCAAACAGCCTGAACACATTTTAATGCCCACCATACAAGTATGTGAAAAATAACTGCAATTGAAGTTGTTTCATGCTTTATATACTTTTATATTGTTTGAATTTTCATATGACATCTTTGGCATTTTCAGATGGGAAACTTGTTCGGTTCTGTATGAAATATTATAGTTCTAATGATAAAATTAACTTGTTTTTGTGTTTTTAATCAATGAGCAGCTGTTTTATCAGTTCAAAATATGTAAATATAAGAAATGGCATCTCTAACAAGAAGACAAACAACAACAACAACAACAACAACTACTACTACTAGTACTACTATACAGAAATAGTATATAAATTTAGTAAAATGGAAAATTACGCTCCAATCCACCGATCTTAAGATTTTTTTGCAGGAGGGGATTCTCGCTATTTTCATCAGAATCACCAATCTCCGATCTTAAAAGCCAGGCCAATACGGCGTTAGCCGGGTGCTGGTCAATCATGCATTTGAAGATAGTATATTGATTTTCTGAAAAATCTGTAAGAATCTGATCAGCTTAAAAAGTTCTACATGTCACACATTTTGAGCTAGTAGTAGACATTTTCACTGCAAAGGGAAAATCAGCATCAGAGATTACTGTCAGGTCAACGAAGCTATGAAAGATAACAGTTAGGTGCTGGAGTAATCATCCTGTATTATCTTAATTACGTACCTAAGAAACAGAAAAAACAAGTGTCCTTTGAGCGAAAGACTTTAAATTAGGTGATTAGATGTTTATTTAACATACATTTTTTTAAAGGATATCGGAAATCAGAAAAGCGTGTAGACACAAATTTCCGTTCATTAAACCAATACTTCTTAATATACATAACAGAGAAAAGAATACTTACTGAGCCGGCCCTATGGATCACAGGTTCATCGTAACTCTAAAGAAAAATATAGATGATAATTGTTTTTAAAAATATGATTAAAGAGACCTTATATTAAGAATAAAAACAATTATTTTTACGTACTAAAGCGGGCAAGGGGGTGTACTTGAAAACAATCCGACATAAAGTTTGTCTTTTTACATTTTTTTTCTACCTCGCTCTTTTATAACTGGTGTAATTAAGGTTATATAAACGAGTGACAACAACGAAAAGAAAACTCAGATTAATAAATTAGTATCAACGCAATATACAACTATTTAGACACTGGACTGCACATCCATACAGCCCCAAAATAATATACAACGATTTTGACACAGGCCTTTAGAGCCATCAAGCCCCGACATATAATTCAACTATATAGACACACGATTTTACAGTCTTCTAGCCACAACGTAATATCCAACTGTTTAGACAACATGACGTCACATTTATCTAGAAACAACGTAATGTACTACTGTTTAGGCACATGACTTCACATCAAACTCCAACACATGACTTCACATTCATCAAGTTCAAACGTAATAATCAAAACTGTTTAGACACAGGACTTCACATCAATGTATAAGTACTTCACACAAACTTTATATATATATATATATATATATATATATATATATATATATATATATATATATATATATATATATATATATATATATATTCAACAGATGGTTAAGTTTTTAAGACTGAACAATAAACTGTGGTTCTTGAACAGAAGCGTAACAAGACTTATAGTTTTTGAGACAAAAAGATAAACCTATCAATTTATGCCAGTAGTGAATTTTTAGAAAATGTACATTCGTATATGTTTTTGCTATTGGGATTAACGCCATTTCTCAACACAAGATAAGCTGCACATGGCGGCCAGTATAAATGATGGAGAAAAAAGCCGGGGAAAACCCGGAAAGAACCATCTACCCGCGAGAAGCTAGTGGCAAGCTTTCTCACGTACCCACACTGGCCGAGCCCAAGACTTAAACCCGCGCAGACAGAGGTCAGAAGGTAGTGACCCGGAACAGTGAGTGCTTTAGACCACTCAGCCACTCTGGTCTCCGGTTGTACTTAATCAAAATGGTTCATGGCTACGAAAGCATATATACCCAGTTGTTCCAAAGAACGTATCTCTTTAATTTACACAAATATCTGAATACATTATTCTACCGGTAAGTGACAAATGTAAACTGTTTGATACTCTCGTTGCCTCAGTGTTGAATTACAGAGCAGAGGTATGGGGGGACATTCTACACAGGAAAATACGTTAGGCAAATCTATACATAACTTTGCAGTCGATAATTAGGGGTGAACAATATATACAAATCGGGCTGTTCCCTATGATGAGCTAGGAAGATGCTAAATGCAGGGAATTAGAAAAATACGCCTTTACAAATGTGGGATTGAATATTGGTAAATAGAGGACCTTAATACTATGCTAAACATGCGACCTGATACTGGTACATTTTATAATGAGATAACTGGGCATTTCAAGTTTTATCTCTGTAAGGTGATATAGGATTTGATAACATTTAGACTACTATATTTGATAGGTGATTTGAGTTACTGAGATAAGAAATAGAGTTTTAGATAATATTCAACAAAATCGGATATCCTCTGTGAGATAATTAAACAAGCTGGAGTATTATTCAATGTACATAGAATATTTATCATTTGAAGAGTGCACGAAAGTGATAAATAAAACTGACTTTTATACCAAATAGCTTTAGAGCAGTATCGCATAACTGGGTGGTTGTCAAATAATACTAAGGGACTATTTTTCCATTTTATAGAGAATTGAAAACAAAATATTTGTCACAGTATTATTGTCCACGGTCGAATATAGACACATGAAAAGCCTTTATGTTTCCAAATTGTAAAAAAAACCTCATTGCATTGTCAACATTTATATACTTCACCACATAAAGGTCGGAAAATAAGTAATTGAGTGTAAAAAATAATGATCATATTGCATTCTAAGAACGATTTATTTATAAAGATGTATTTACATTTTATGTTGATTTTATGTTAATTTTATTTTTATGAGTTTTGTTCCCAATGAATGAAATCAACAATAAAATTTATATTAATTAGAAGTAAATTACAGTACGACATAGTTGCATTTTAACGCATGTATAAATAAATTACTTTTGCAATATAATGCTAAATAAAGTGATATATATATATATATATATATATATATATATATGTATATATATATATATATATATATATATATATATATATATATATATATAAGAGCAGCCTAAATGCTTATTATTATTATTATTATTATTATTATTATTATTATTATTATTATTATTATTATTATTATTATTATTATTATTATTATTAGGTATAATATTCAATCAAACAGAATCGTAATTACCTCCTCATCGTCTGATATTTCGGGGCAACTCACAGCACTGTCCCGTGTTCCTGAGCTGGATGAACTAGACGAGCCTTTAATATCAAAATAAATGGACAGTTTAAACTATCAGGAATATCAATGCATTAGAACTGTGTAACTTTAAACTATCGGGTATATCAATGCATTAGACAGGTGTAACATTTTGGACTTTAATGTTCAATTTACGTATGTAATTTGCGTACCTAAGAAGAATGAGGTCGCAAACAGAAATAATGAATTAAATAAATTAGATTATATGGTCTCCCCCTCCAGCCATGCCTTCACGGCAAAATTAGAATAAACACGCATTTGGAATCTTATTCCTGATGACCATGATGTTTACCTCTTGATAACCATAAATCACGATATATGCCTGGAACATGCGCGAACCTGCTTCAGTTGGAAGCGTGGAGGTATACAACTGACTTTTGTCTATAGTTTGTTATGGAGTTGGGTTCCTGGTGTTTAAATGCAGACATGTGTCGTATGTGTAAAACATTATGTGTTGTAAAATCGAGCACACGAAAATTGTGTAACTACTCCTTTAAGAAGTACTGTAAATGCCAACATGTATAATAGTATGGTCAATTGTATCGAGTAATTACTTTGAAATAAGATATATTTAGCAGTGAATAGTTTGCTGATCTGAATATATTTCATTTGCAATTAGGCTTTGAAACATATACCAACAATTTTACTGAGCTATGAAGGAGTATAATAAATTTCCTAGTAGATGAACAGTCTTAATTTCAAGAATAAAAATAAAACAAAATTGAAAAATTAATACAATTTAAATGCATAATAGGTAAAAATAGCCATCAGTATGGGGGTAAATAAAGTCAGTGTAAGGAAACATTATCATATAGTGTTTTTTCATACCAATTTTTATTTTTACAAATTTAGAAAATGTACATAAAATCCACCAAAATAATTCCAAAACTTGAGTCCATATTTAAACAAAAATAAATTAAGGTACAATATATAGTCCTAGAGTATAAGGGTATCAACATATATGTGTCTCATATCGACATCAGCATGTGACGTACGTTTGAATATAAAAGAACGGCTGCCACACATCAGCAGCGATGTTTTTTCTTATCTTCTCCTTTATTTAAGTGAGTGAAAAATATTAGATACAGGTATAGGAGATTTTGAAAAGAACTGTAACTGTCATGAAGGTGGTAAAATAAATTTAGAAAGTTAGAAACTATGAAGATATTATTGACGCACTTCTGCATTACCAAAGATTGAGTTGCAATGGATTTCATATGTTCTTACTTGTTGTACTGGTGGTGCTTAATCGCTGTTGTAGACTGACGTCGGAAGGTCTTATGTTGGGTTTTGGCAATGTTCCATAAGGGTTGGTGGAAGGAATGTGCTGAAAAGAGTATATAATTTGACGTCACATGAAACATAAAGGTGTTCTCAAAGAGGATGGTCTTTTAAATCTAATGCCGAAGTTAAAATGTTGCGGACAATCAACTCCTACTCCTGTCAAAATAACGAAGCTCCGGCAGGTAATGAACATACGGGTATTCGCAAGGTGCTGTTCCGGTTATGCATTTAAAGCTTTTGAAAATAGGTCCCGAGGCTACAAATAAATTATTACAATCGATCTCAGCCTCAACTCAGAAGGTTGATATCCGATTTGTAAGTGATTTGATACTAGCCAATTAGATGTCAAAATTCTGATTTTTGACTAACCTAAAAGTGAACATTTAAAGTAATATCTGGGCCAGGTAAGTGGTGTCCATGACAGCCTTTGATATTATAGCTGTGTCAGATATTACGTGTTTTCGTCATTTAGACGTAAAATTTAAGAAAAATATACATTTCATTGACGTAACAAAATACACGTTTTGATCTGTGTCGGCGGAATGTACGAGTTCGTTTTAGCGTAGGGATATGCCGGAGCCTTTCAACTCTGCCGTATTCATCCGCTAAATCAACAGACCTTTTCCCTTAACTCAGAAGCACGAACGCGTGTTATACGTAATATATACCTTTTCTATATAAAAAAAAAAAACAATCGTTTCGGTGCATCTTAGAATATCGAGTTGCGGATATCAATGCATAGTTCCAATTTGTGTGAGCAATACGGAAATGCAGTTGGAACTTTCTAATCGAAACCGGATCACCCATATAGTATCAACTGCATTTGTAATAAGTGAGATACATATGTTTGGAACGTCAAGTTGGTATCGTTTCTCTGTGAACATAGAATGCACAACAAAAGCAAAAAATAAAAATGCTAATTTCAGGACTAACGTACACTGTCTCTGACCAAGCAGAGAATCGGGATGATGACTTACACCATTGACAAAATATTGATGTTTGAAAAATTGTTTCTATTGAATAGTTACAACGTTGAATGAACTCGAAGTCTTTTAACTTGTACTGTGCAATTGACCACCTATTACATTTTTACTTGTATCAAATTATGACAGTAATCGCATTAAGAGTAAATTGTATCCTAATTGATATGAAACGCTACAATTAGGACACGTATCAAGAGCTAAGTATACAAATTAAAACTGTCGAAGGGAAATGATAAATCAAATTAAGAATAAAATGTTTTCCTATAGTTTTCGAAATCATCGAATAATGACAGAATAAACAAACAGAAGCTTAGTTACGACATGGGCTTGATGTTGGAATATAAATATGTTTTGACAATAAGGACTGACAATCAATTCAAAGGCTAAATAATCGCAAAAAATGAATATGTATTTTATTAAAGCATGACAATTAAAGAAATAGACGTAACGTAACATTCATTCCATTTAATCATATACATCAAATCTATCATTTCAGTGTCGTAAATTTCAGTTTAGTTTCTTGCAGCTTTAGGGTTAAGTAGTCACATACCTAACAATTTTGCCCTTATGAGTCGACTTTCGAACCAGTCTACTAACATACGGGAAAATGCAACAATTACAGTCTGTGTACTGACAGTGACTGACCAATCAAATGTCACCTCTTGTAAGTAAGCAGCTTCTCTGTATTAAAGATCAGCCATTGTAGCGAAAGGCAAATTTTGGCTCGATTGTTTATTACAGAGTCTTGATGTTAAGTACATTTGTAACCGTTTGATGCCTTTAATCTCAGTGATTATTTGCTCTATGAAATGCTGCAATTCAGTGTCGAATTGCATGATCATGGAATATTAAGTTCGAAATTATTTTCTGCCGAAGCAGCACAATGAGACAAGTAGTCTCCCTCTTTTCTCCCCTCCCCACGGAACCATAAAGATAGCGATCACTTGTCACTTTTGAGAGATGGACGCAATGCTGATAAATTAAATATATGTTTAGCATGCTTGGTGGCACTGGAAACAGTCGCTTAAAGTTAGGGGTCGCTTGATAGAGGTAGTCCTATGGAGAGGATGCCCAGTATATCTAACACCGTACAATTAATAATTCGAATACATTCTATAGCGAGTCAAGATTCCGTATAATTTACAACGCACTTACCTCAATCTTTAAGAGCTCCCCCTCTTCTCGTTTACTTCCTTTTGATCGCGTCTTTTTGAACAGTCCGATCTGGGACTGCTTTTTTCCTTTTGTAGCCTTCCTCAGTAAATCACCATGTTTTTGTCTGAGCTCTTGTAGCTGTTTCTGAAAATGGTGAAAATACTGCCATATAATAAGTACATGTATAATGATGATTTGAGACCACGCCTAGTCTAGGCTCGTACAAAAGTAACCCCAAAAAAGAGTGAAAAAAAGCTTTATAAAATTTAACAAATAATTTATTTCCCTAGGAAAAAAAACAAGTTAAAAGCGAGAATAAGGACTTACGGTTTATGAATCAAGTCCAAAATTAATCCAAGAATTAAAAAATATAAATCCTATCAGTAAAAATTCTAAGCGAATTACAGTTCTTCTCAAGAAAACGATACAGTAAATTAAGACGCAAAAGAAATTCCCGTATGAGGGTCACGAGATCATCTCTTAGCAGAACAACGTAAAACATTACATGCCTAAAATCACGTAGTCTAGCATAGCCCAAGCTAAAATCAATGATTCTTACGCTAGAAATTAATAATAAAAAAGTTGTTTACTCCAAACCTGACAATGGTTCAGAATCTAAGTCTGCAAAAGGTACAATGTTTCAACTATTGGTTGTTTATCAAGTCAAACAAAACTGAATTGAATTTCTAAAACAATCAAATCCAGTAGACAAAAAATGTTATAATAACATGTAATGGAATAAAATAAAAAAGTTTCAAACTAACAAACAAATAATTTAATTACATATACATAACAAACACCACTGTGGAGGACAACAATAAAAAGTGAAAATCCGTCATGTTTTAAACACCTAGCCTGCAATGTCATTGAGCACGCTTACATGTACGCAGTGTAAAAACCAATATGTTATAACATGATGTATATACCGGTGAAATACAACTTTATAGCATATCATTGGCTTACAATGGCGATTAAAGAAGTATGTGTGCTAAAATATATTTATAACTATTGTCAAATTCACAAACTCGAATTTTACCATAAATATTTTTACAGCAAAGTGGATGCGCTTGGTCAAATCGAGTTCATTTTAAATCAGAGAATATTAATATATATATATATATATATATATATATATATATATATATATATATATATATATATATATATATATATATATATATATATATATATATATATATATTTGAAGTATGTCAGGAATGAATGATTTTCGTGATTAGGCTAGAGTTCACTAGATAAAGATTCCAAAACGAGCCAGAAAGCAAGACTTACAGATATTGTTAGGCGTTAGTAATTAACAGCCACGACAAACAATTAAATCACTTCAGGGGACATCTGCACGGCTAAATCTCGAGGTTGATCCAAAGGCCAAACGAGATAAACTTATCCAGGTAATCGAAGAACATCACCAACGAAAAAACGGCTGAAATGACTGCATCTGCAGCAGCGTCACATGCTCGTAAGAGTTTGAAAACACTTGCTTTTATACCAAAATAGCACCCTAGTAATTGTTTAAATTATGAAGCTGCCATTCCGAACAAAGTATGAACCGCGCCTCGATAATACTAAATTGTAATTCCGGACGAGTATGAACCGCACCTAGTTGCTACTAAGCTGTCATTCCGGACGTGTAGGGAGCGTGTGCAGATGCTACTAAATTCCGGACGCTTATGAACCGTGCAGAGATATTATTAGGGTCCTATCAGCGATGAAATCGAGAAAATAATAGTACAACATCATGCTGAAATAAATCTCGGTGTAAAGGTCAATATATTCTCATGACAGATTTTATTTAGCCAGAATGAAGAGGAATCGTAACATATTTTCAAGTAACACCCATGTGGTATCGGACGAAATGAGATAGAAAACGAAATACTGGGATAATGCAACAGTTCTAAGAGTATACCATAGACAGATCAGGACGGACGTTAATCGCGTGTGTTAAGCTTTATAGGCATTCCTCTATGCCAAACATTTTGTGAATCAAGTTATATTCAAACATTTATATGTATTCATCCACTGGCTGTCATCAACGTGATAAATATACAACGACAGATGCTTCGCATGGACAGTTTATCGGCGCTACATACCGCTGATGAGCACACTTACCAAATCAGAAAATATCAACAACATATGGACAAACATAGTTTTCGTCAAGTTCAAATTCCGGTTCGCGTTCCGGCGTTGAAAAGTTTGAGATGCTAAATCCGGGCATTGCAGTAGACTTATTTAAATGGTACTCTGGACTTCAACAGATTTGAACCAAAAAGGAGCAATGCTATTGTTGAACGCCTGAGACAAATATTACGTTTGGATCAAAGCATTTCTAAAGATGGTCTGAAGAATTAACGAACGTTAAAAAATTTCCCATGCATGCATTTAGTAGTATGCAGTTACTGGATGACCAAAATTTCTATTGTGCAGGTATCTTTCATTAATTTCATTATTTAGCGTCAGTACATCGATTGAAGCTGATAAACAGACTGGAGAGATCGATAATGACTTTTTAGGTCATTCGCGTATTGATACCCAAATAATCGTTTTGCAGCTGTATAGTTAAATCAGTCAACAATGACCTGATAATGATGAACGTCGACATGTCCACGACAAATCTGTACTTGATGTTTCATTTATGATTTTAATCTCAAACATTGCTCGTGTCATTCTTTTGCGTTGGTAAATATATATGCCACAACGCTTGTTGTTTTTTTTTCTTTTAAGCGTAATGCTATAGCTGACATGAGCTGCGTTTCTTATCTTTTCCGTAACTGTGATACATTTTCAATAACCAAGTGGCGGATAAAGACAACATAGCACGTTTTGGCCTATCAACTATTGTTCGGACTTTTCGTCCAAGGATTGCTAGCGTTCGGAACATCTATCGTTTATTGTATATTTCCGCTTATTTTATATTTCAGTGGTACCTTTCTTTTTAATAATGACGTATTAGATACGCATCACACCGATGTTTCTACTACGCACCTGTCGAGAATATTTCCCACCAAGGGCTATTTTTTTATACCGCTTTAGACGATGCAGTATGCAAAACGTTCATTCACGACTCGTCATGGATCAAATTTAGACCGTGAATCAAACTGACAATTTGCCTTTGTTGTGGACATGCTGAATTGGTAGTCAGCAGTATCAACTCATTTGACAAGTTCTACTGCAGGTTTTGACCGGCCGTTCGTATATCTAGTTTGTGCAGCAAATGCATATTTCATAATTCCACCGAGATGAATCGAACACCACCATTGCCTAGTCCAGCAAAACACATCAAATACATCAAGATCACCACGAGACAAACCGCACATCTGTCGATGAAACCCGCAAGGAAATCCAAGACGTAGCTGGGTCACTTGCGATAATGGAAGCTGCATGAACAGGGGCGTAAAAATTTGCGTGAACGCTGTAAAATATCTGTCAGATGTACCCGCAAACTGGAGAGACTTTATATTGTATCGCAAAATAGTGACCCAAGTCAATTTTATGGGAAAAATATCATTGCGCAAGAGCATAAGGTGCTGATTATGGTCGATTTATGTGTAATGTCGAATTTTATTTCAGTCAATAACACTGGTCTATGGCCAAAATGCTATGTGAATTATAAAGGAAAGAGATCTCAATTTAGACCAGAAATGACTAAACATACATATTTGACTGCATCTATTAATAAATATATGACTCGGTTTGGACATTAATTGCTTTGTGGGCAAAACAGTGAATGATATAATCTGAAGTTGGTATTGCGTCATATATGATATGAATTTCATCATGGATTATGCAATCATAACTAAGCTTACATCACTCTGCTGAACAAATTGTCCTACATCAGCTCTAGAAATCAGTGTCATGCTCTCTTTTTTGTCATTGTATAATTTCGCAAAAGGACACATTTCAGTTTAGCCAAAATGAGCAGAGATGTCTTGTATTTGTGTGAACAATGCAGATAACTTCTGCTATGTTTGTGGCGAAGTGATGTTTACATCACCAAAGCGCAGTATAAACACTATGGTTAAAAATTTTTATCACCTTTATTTTTGTTTCAAAATTGAAGATTTGAAGATCAGGACAAGACGTGGGAACCACAAATACGCTGAAACATACGTGCAACAAAGTTTTGCCAATGGTTTAACAGGAAAAGGAAATCTCTGCCATTTGCAGTGCTGATGATTTGTAGAGAGCCAACAAATTTTATTAGCAATTGCTACTTCTGCTTAGTGCCTCCAGATGGGATAGGTAGGTGTGTCAAAGAAGAAAAAAAGGAATTCGCATTATTCAAACATTCCATCAGCTATACGCCCAGTACCCCACAGAGAAAGACTGCCGGTTCATGATGCACCAGAATCATTCTCAACCGAATCAGACGATTAAGAGGATAAAACTTCTAGTCATGAACCATCAATTTCACATGACCAATATTTTCTCCCACCCTCATCCTCTGAAGCACACCTCAAACACAAGGTGAACTAAATAACCTTGTCAGGGACTTGCAACTATCCAAGAGTAAAGCAGAGTTGATGGGCTCCAGACTAAAGCAATGGAATCTCCTGTCAGGTGATTTTAGGTTTTCCATGTTCTGTGATCTTATAAAGGATCTTGTTACAGTCTTCTTCATAGAAGGTGATCTTGTAGCCTGCAACATCGATGGTGTGATGGCAGCCCTCAAAATCATTCATGATCCATATGAGTGGAAAATGTTCACTGACTAAGATGAGTCTTAAATCTGTTTTGCTGCATAATGGCAATGCTTTGCCATCAATTCCAGTTGGTCATGAGGTCCATATGAAGGAAACATATGAAACATGAAACAATTTGAGGTGCATAAACTATGATCAACATCAGATGGCATGAAATCCATCCAGTCAGTAGCAACAAATTTTTCTCCGAACCAACAAGGCAGACAACTACTGAAAGTGAGTGAAAGCCTCCTCAAAGCCTACAAAAGCCTTGGTTGAAAATGTTACTAAAGATACATATTTTGCACTCTCATGTAGATTTTGTCCACCGTACTGCGGATCAGTGAGCAACGAGCAAGGCAGCGTTTTCACCAATACATTGCAACAATGGAGAAACACTATCAGGGCAAATGGATCCCATCAATGCTTGAAGAATATTGCTGGACAGTGACAAGAGATGCTCCATTTAATGAATACAAGAGACAAGCCAAGAATCGCCGAGCAGCATTGAATAAAGATTAAACAATGTATTTATATATAAAAAAATAGTATTTTGGCCTTTTGTTTCATCATAAAATTTATTTATATAACCGTTGTACTCTTTTTAAAATGTTACATTAACAGGACATGCGAAAAATATTATCATGTAAAGCATCCATGCACGTATGAAAAGTCAAAGGTTAACAATTCATGATTAAAACACTTGTTTACACAATATACATAGACGTAAAATGTAATAACTTTAATATCTTAGACACAGTATCCAATTAGTAGTTTTAATTGTTATATTTGAATTTAGCATATCAAAATGCAAAATAAACAGCACATTTTATCTCTGAAGCAGACGACTTAAAAAAAACTGCAGACATGTTATAACATCTCGACGTACAAATAACTTCAGAAGAGATAAAGAACAACAGGTAGGTGAAATTGGATCACGTGCCGGTAAAAAATGTTTTCATCGCTGCGTAATAGTTTAGCTCGATTAGTTCAGAGGGTCTTGCTGTTCAACAACGCTGCTCACAAGCAATTCTCAAAAACACGGGCGTGACCATGTCGATGTAAGAATTGAACAGATACAGTGATGTCCACAGAGGCGATTTGCTTCTGATGCTGACTACATATTTTGACGAACACGGATCACCTGCAAGCGCGATGGATAATCGTATTATTTCTTCGGATAAATTAATGATGGTGCTGTTTCAACTAAATAAATTTTAAACATCTTCGTGATGAAATAGGTAATAGGGAATCATATACAAAATATTAATGAGTGAAAATTCAGGTAAAATACACGTGTTCAATGGAACGCTAAGCGCTAGATTTGTATTTTTCATAAATATATATTTGTTTTAGCATGTTCATCTAAAAAGGTTTTTCTTCAAGAGGCTCTGACGTGACCAAATTAAACTAAACATAGACGCAGTAAGGTAATCATGATTCAATACCGAATTAAAACTTTGCTACAATGTCAGCCAGTTGAGATCGTCATTACAACGACGTGCACCCCGTGAATGAATATCTTTTTGACGGACAAGTTTGTTGTACGCTATTTTATTCACAACGATTGTTTTTCTTTCTCCATGTAAACTATCACTTACTAGCTGTCGCTGTATTTAGCACGTTCGTGATTATTACATCGTCGATTAAATTTTTCAACAATATCTCAACGAATTTCATTCAAACATTATTGTTACTTTACCTAGTTTTCCTAAAGGAACACTATCTTCAATATTCACCAATATTGATTGTAATTCCTTTAATATTCCATACTCGGACTATAAGGTATATTTACTTTTGGCGTGTTTTTGTTTGATTATATTAAATCTTACATCAGCAACTTCAATTGTCAATTCCAAATTTATGAACTATTTTCTGCATATCAACATTGTTCATTTCTCGTTCTTATTCATTTCTTGTACAACCAAATCTAAATATGTTTACTAAAATAAACCATATTAGCCACAATTTCAAAATTCATTCGTTGTTAATCTTTGACTAAATATCAGCGGTGCAGCGGTGCTCGCGGCCTTACCAACACTACGTTTAACCTGAGGACTTAGTCCTCTGCCTTGTATATGGTGTTGCAAAATATCGTCTTGAAACTTGATGTATTCAAGCTGTTTTTTAAATTTAAACCAATTTCTGCTTTTATAATTTCCCTGATTGTCGCAGTTTCATGAAACATTGTTTTCATTTTTGCAAATTTCTTTCTATCATTTCACTGAGGATAATTTCAAGTACAGTTTATGTCGTCTTTTCTTTACTCATGGAAATCACTCATCTCATCTCAGATCTTATGCAACCCGACAGTTCCTATACCATATCATTTCGTATGTTTCTAAGGTCTCAGTCCCACGTAACGAACGTATTTGCAGACTGATAAGATTGTATTCTTATTTCTCATCGTAGTTTTTCTAGAGGAAAGGTTATCTTTCGTCACATAAAAATCAATTCTCCAAACAAAAAAGAAATAACCCATACATTAAACACTAACCTTTATTAGAAAGTTATGTTAAGTTTAAAAATACGTATATTCATTTATAAATCAACGGAATTCACAAGAAATATTTTAATTTTTTTAGTGATAATTTCAAACGAACTGCTGGAGGGAAATGCAGCCTTGACAGTTAGGTATGGCAGATCATTTTATTCTTACTCATTTAGCAAAAAGCAAGCAATTGGATTAGGTTTTATCTCAAATCTGTAACATCCACCACTTAATAAAACATAATCTAGTTTCATTAATGAGAAAATACAAGCTGGAGTGCTAACGATGGGTTGTCTAGGTCAGTCATTTTCTCTATACGTACGAACTGAAATAAGTTGTAACGATCTTAATTTTAAAACTTTCTCAACACCTGTTTGACTCACTTTAAATAAAGCTGCTGAAAAGAAAAACAGCCTATTCACACAATGGCATATACCTGTACGGTTGTGGCATTATTTATAAAACACTTGCGACTCCTCTTTCGTTTGTGATTTATAATTAAGACTATGATGGACATAAACGACAATCTTTCTTCGGTACTCAGGTATAAACTAAAAATATGCAAACCTGTCGCTCCTTCATGGAGCTGGATCCTTCCCTATTCCGATCTTTCCAGGCAGCATATAGTTGTTGTACTTGATCCAGAGTGAAGTCTCCTCTCTTAAATCCCTCTTGAATGTCTTTTAGCTCATCCAGCGTCTGGCCTAATGGAGACGCGGGAAACTCTGAGAATAAAATAAAATCATAATAAAATAAACTACTCTGAACGTCCTATTTGAAATAAACAACAATCGTTCCAAATATAAAAGTTGTTTTTTTATAATCTGTTCAGTCACCTTTCTTTCTGTTCTCCTGAGAATAATCTGTCAAGTAAATTAATTATGATTCGAAGGTATTGGTTCCTATTCATATTTTAAAAGATTTAATTAAAACATGTTCAATTATAGTCATGCTAGACATGGTGTTCATTAAGGCTAGATTATAATTTATTTCCGCTAGATATGGTGTTTCTTAAGGCCAGATATTAATTTATTATTGCAAGACAATGTGTACCTTAAAGCCAGATTATTTTTTATTATTGCATGACAGTGTGTACCTTAATGCCAGATAATATTTTATTATTGCAAGACAATATGTATCTTAAAGCCAGATTGTAATTTATTCCTGCTAGACAAGGTGTATCTTAATGCCAGATCATTGCAAGACAATGTGTGCCTTAAGAGGCCAGATTATATTTTATTATTGCAAGACAATGTGTTTTTTAAGGCCAAATTATATTTTAAAGGTCAAATATGACAAAAAATGACACTAGTATGTATTTTTTGATGAATTTTGGGTACAAATATATTTAAATAAAATGAGATCGTCTGTCTCAATTGGTTCCTATCCAATTGCTAAAATTTATCTGCAAAATTAGTACTGAGTGCCCTAATGCAAAATTACAAACAGCATTACTGCTATAACCAAAGGTTCTATTTACTGTTATGAGGGAATACGGCAGAATTCTCCTCAATGTAGAAGTGTTTTGATGAAAGGATAACTAATTAAGAAAAAAGGCTGTAATGTGCACCATCCAGTAAGCACGTGGCGAGTAAGAAGGGAACAAAACCCTTCTCTACCAAAGTAATGGTATAGTACGAGGAAATAAAACAAACCCTAGATTCCTCGGAACAGTGAAATTTTAGAACTGGATCTCATCCCATACTACCGCGTGAGAAATTAAATACGATCGAGTCCAAAAACCTGTCCTTTTAAAAAAAATTGTTGAATCCTGAAAACACCCTTAAAAAAAGGAAAATATATACATTCATACATACATTCATACGTTGTGCTACTGAAATCTTACCGTAACAATAAATGGAGCTGATCACTTCAACGCATACTATCGTGCTATCAAAACATTTCTGCTACAATAAATAGTTCATAAAATGCGAAATTTGTAGTAATGCAAATTTACCAGACGATATAGAACGACGAAATAACTGATACCAATATGGGAAAGAGGGTTACTGATTATTTGAGAAAGGATGTAAAAAGCGTATTTTACAGTTCGCAGAAAAGAGCAATTACACATTTATGTGTTTATTTGGTAGATCCATTAAATACAGAAATTTCCACTGGCACTCGAAACAAGACTGCACTGAAAGTAATAACTGGGAAATGAAGGACACGTTCAAAACAGGATCGAAGGAATGATAGCAGAAAATCGAAAGAAATGCTGTTTAGATGTCAACCAATCAAAACTAACAAAGGCATCAGATACAGACAGCAGATGTGCCATAGTCTATCAGCTGACTAATCTAAGCGAATGATGACCAAGTTACTCATTAAAAATAACAATAAGAACAAAACATCCAGTTCAACTGTCGAAAACAGTCAAATTTAACAAAATGTTGCAAATGTAAAAACTGGTTGTAACATTTTTAACATTTATATGTAACGTATTTATCATTTTTAACATTTGGCTGTAAAATATACAACATTTGGCTGTAAAATATATAACATTTATCTGTAAAATATATAACATTTGCCTGCAAGATTTGTAACATCTGGATGTCGCATTAGGTTGCCATATTTTCCCACAAACAAATGCCAAAAAACAATGCCCATATTGTTCACATATATCGTGAAACGTGGGGTTTGTCAACACAAATACCTGAAGACATTAGATGAATTCAGCAAGAACGCCAAATTAGCAATATAAATACAACTATTTGATCGGAAACAATACAGGAAAGCATAGCAGAAGCAGATAAAAAAAAAAAAAAAAAAAAAACCCCGCCCCCTCAGTTCCGGATAGCCATCTGTGGAACTTGTGTGCATTTAGCAACCTCAAGCGATTGGGTTCATATTCTCTCTAAAGATGAATTGGGAAGATTGTTGCCTTGGTTTTCTTAAGTGGATCGCTTTATTTGCGCTATAATTTATGGCACCAAACCTGATGTAAAATTAACCTCAATTCTGGAGCAAGCTACAAAATCTATTGTAATATTTGTATAGACGTTTTCTTACGGTGAATTGAATGGATGGATATCTTGGTTCTTGGGTCAAAGCTACCAATCTAAATTACTTAAAGTTGTAGTTGTTGTGTCGTGTTTTAACAGCAGCTGGCAACAATTTCAGGTCGCAATTCATCAGCTCAGGACCAGCAACCCAGCTGACTATCATACTTGGACCACATATGAACATTAGTATGGTGAATTGGGAGAGCTGTTACCTTCGTGGGTTTTTTTTTTTTTTTTTTTTTTTTTTTTACATCGCATCAGTCTGGATGTAGTCTAATAACATTTAATGCCAAGTACAAGAAACCCACAACATTGACACCATTATGATGCTCAAGACCAGTAAGAGGAATCCACTGTCATACCTAAACATCTGCATGAACCCATGTGCGCGACAACTTAATTCATTCTGCACTTTTTATGTGGAAGCAAATATTGAACAGCTGATCTTTCTTTTAGATATCCAACATGTATAAACGTATAACAACTGTTCATGACACTATCGTAATATTTGTGTTGGAATGATATATATATATATATATATATATATATATATATATATATATATATATATATATATATATATATATATATATATATATATATATGGTTCTAAGGTATCTATTAAAAGAAAGTTCTAGTAAATATAAACGAAAAGAAGTGTATAAAGTTTAACGAAGATAAACTTTTCCAGATAGATGTTAACTTGAAGTACAAGATACAATAAAAACGGTAAAGATGTTCAATATCCAACTGGAATAATAATATTGGGGATTTAAAATTCAGCATGGTATATGGCTGTGAGACACATTATATCATCTCACCTAACTGTAGTTCCGGCGCTTCTTCGTCTCTGAATTTATTGAAGACACTCGGGTCTGTGGGTGTGGCTATTCCCATAACCTCCTCTGGGCTGGGGCTAAATGTAGGAAGGGATGCAGTGGGTTTTGGTCTCACAAGATGGGTTGAGATTTGTTTTACTTGCTCTCTGGATGGTGAAGGTAGCATGGGTTTCTTTCCGGGAGTTGGTGGTTCTGATTAGGAAGTAGTTGAAATAAAAAATAGTAATAGCACCTTTCTACGCAAGCGCACAATAGAATGATCACAATCATTACAAAGAAGGCTGCAGAATTTACCACGTCGCGTTGTCAGCACTAGATCGGCTAAATATTACTGTTATAATGGTATTGTGTACAATAGTAAGCATGCGACATTAGCTGTTATATTAGAAATGTGTACACAAATAAACAGACGATAAGAGCTGTCATGTCATCAGCCATAATATTAGAATTGTGTACGTTAGTATGAATGCGACATTAGCTGTAATATCAGAATTGTGTACTCTAGTAAGCAGGCGACGTTAGCTGTAATATTAGAATTGTGTACTCTAGTAAGCAGGCGACGTTAGCTGTAATATTAGAATTGTGTACTCTAGTAAGCAGGCGATATGAGCTGTAATATTAGAATTGTGTACACTAATAAGCAGGCGACGTTAGCAGTTTTATTTGAATTGAGCACGCTCGTAAGCAGACATTAGTTTTTATATTGAAAATGTGTACTTTAGCAGGCATTCAGTATTAGCTGGTTTTATAGTAAGGTAGCGTTTGTCTTTCAAAATTTTAACTGTTCAAAGGTTAGACCCACTAAGCAATCCGAACAAACCTCGCTAAGTCTTAACGAATGGCACAGTATCTACTTAATTCAGAAGGCAGTTGTATAGTTTGGCAAATGCTAACAAAATCAACTTTGCAATTTACCAAACTCCTATTTGTAATTATACAAATCTGCAAATTATCTGCATCACCGACTAAATCTTAACATTGTGAAATATAAACTATTATTTCATACCAAAATTGTATATTGTTCTATATCTGAGAATGTAATATGTTAAAGTAATTTACTGGAAGAACAATATAAGCAGATATAGCACCAATTATATATGTAGCCAACGCTAATATCGGTGAAAGAGTTACACTTAATCAACAGTTTTAGATACATACTTTGTCTTATATCTCGTGGAGGAGGTAAGTCAGAAGTTTCCGTGATTCTGCCCTGTGAGTACTGCGATTTGTCCCTTCCAATAGTGGATGCTATTCCTCCCGTCACATAACCTCCTTCAGGAATGGGCTCCATATATTCGGGGGATTCTTGATAAACAACATAATGGTTTTGAATATGCTTTATCAGACCTATATATGCTTGCACTAATTGTTTCCCCATTTAACTTCACTGAAGTATGAAATTTAAGCTGGTGAAAATGCTGTTCACTTTTAAAAAGACAATACAGAAGCATACAGATCTAATAAAAATTTATTAACAGGTACTGGAAAGTTTCGAGAACTCAAGGTTTCTGCTGTGCGCAATCTAGTTTACATTTTGGAAACAAAATTTGTGTTGGCACTACACAGTTACTTGCGTACTGATGTGCCGCAAAAGACTACCTACCTACCTACCTACCTACCTACCTGCCTACCTACCTACCTACCTACCTACCTACCTACATGCATACATACATACATACATACATACATACATACATACATACATACATACATACATACATACATACATACATACATAACATACATGCATACATGCATGCATGCATGCATGCATGCATGCATACATACATACATACATACATACATACATACATACATACATACATACATACATACATACATACATACATACATACATACATACATACATACATACATACATACATACACTATTAATGTTTTATGCACGTTAATAGCACATCTCTTGTAAAGAATATGCTTTTATCGGCATTTAATTCCCATAACACTCCGTAAATTCTCTACATCTCCGTTTTTCAATGCAAATGCATGTCCCATCTTTCTGTTCGATCAATTATTGTGTACATGTGAATAAAGCATCTTAATTATTCAACTAAAATGGAAATGTCAGAAAGATAAATGTTATATTACAATCGTCCCGAATGATAGACAAAGAAAAGAAGCTTACTCACGTTTATTTTTTTCGTTGTAATATAGCGAGTGCCCAATCATTTGTTCATACACTTCTCCCATATCACTGATAGCAGCTTCTGTTTCCTGTGGATAAATGAAATCATCAAGATTTAATAACCTAATAACGTTATAAAAGATCAATGTCATTTTTTTAAAGCAAATTCGTGTTTGATATTGTTTCTAGGTGAGTAATTACCAATCTTTTGTAAAGTCAGATTTTGTTCAGGACTTATAATTATTTTTTTTAACACTTACCATGAACATTTCGAGGAAGTCTGCAAGTTCCTGATGGCCAGAATCGGCAGCCAGTTCTGCCGGATTTTTCCCATCTTTGTTATATGTTACAAAGGCCGAAAAGGACCCAGGAAAATCGAGAAGACAGCTGCATAGATCTGGCAATCCATGATATGCGGCAAAGTGGAGCAACGTTGGAAAACGTACAGGAATTTTCACTGAAAATGAAGCAAAAGCAATACTTCATATGTATTGGAGAAAATTTAAAGACAAAAAATAACATAAGTCTTTTTTAAAAAATAATTTAAAATATAGTTTTTTCCTTAAAATACAAAGTGAAAAAGTAAAAAAAACTTACAGATTGATGAACCAAATTCTAAACATTCCTAAATGTTCTATCAAGTCCAAAATCATCAAGTAATCCGAATGAGTTCCATGGGTATTTCAAATGATGGTCTTATTGTACTAATATATGAACAGTACAAACGGACCACTATGCTACAATCAAAATAGTCATTAAAAGGATTCACCGTAATTCCATATAGTTATGATACCGATTAATCTAAATATTTCCAGCACTCTAATTACAACAAATGATTAAATAAAATAAATGAATTACACAAATATAACTGAATAACTTCTTAGACTGGTACTACTACTAAGAATGCCTGCCTAATTCGACGTAATGAGTTTCTTATATAGATAACCAATACGCAGTTACTAAAACAAAGACGGTTCAATTATTTATTCTCATTGCTTGTCGAATTAGAAAATAAGGTTAGCTTCTTATCACTAGTTAATCATAAATGAGGTCTTCTTGGCCTTTGGAAAAACTCAGTTAACTGCAGTCAAATCGGTAATGTTTACCAAGATAACTCTACGCTGAAACTTATGAATGGATCTGCGAACAATCCCATTCATTTACAAAACGAGTACTTAATCTTATCAGCCAAATAACCCTAGCAAACCGCAGTAATTAATGAAAATATACATAATAAAGATATACATAATAGAGATATACATAATAAAGATATACAGAATAAAGATATACATAATAGTATATACGAAAATTCCGAATTTTCTGACACTGGTCACTGTCAATGTGCACGTACAGTAACCTGATCTGGATGCTTTTAACGCATCGAGTTTGATAGCAGACGCATTCGAACCAACTAAGCTATTTCTGAATAGCAAAACAACGCCTCCGATATAAGTCGGCTTGGTAATTTATAGAAAACTATACATTTAGTTTTCAAGATATTTGTACGCAAATTTCAACAGCAAACTATTCGGATCACCTTGATTATTTTTCCGATTGCATTGACTATAAGATCGACTGAGAAGTTACAAATGAAAACAAACATGCTGTATGTATTCTCTCTGTCAATGCTTGTTTCGTAAATAGGCGGGATGGTCCTAATGGCAGCTATCCGCATTATTCGAGGTAAGAGGCGTATAATTGGCTTCGAAGTTGCGAATCTAGCGGAAGGATATCGGATCTCGCTATTAAACGAGGCCGAAATACAAGCACCCAGATCAAATTAATGTACTGATCATAAGCTTATTATATGTCCTAAGTAATTCCTTCGTAACAAAACGGCAACTTGTTATGTTGTTTTTCTTTTGCTATGATTCCATCCATCTGTTTACATGGTATATATCGTTGACATATAGCGTAATTGTTGTAGTTCCTTCATGCGACCACTGTTAATTGACGTCAACCTTGACTGAGAAGAATCTAAACCTGAACAGATGGGCACAAAATACAAGGGTTTCATTCATCCTTGGGGAAAGTGAGCCTTTCATCTTGTTTTGTGTCATGATGGCAGTAATGGTCTTAGGAAGCACGGGTCCCGATTTGGGGTCACACGGATATACGCGCGGGGAACCCTATGAGCACGGTATTTGGAAATAAGTTTTTCCATGATGTAAATATAAAGTCAAAACTTACTTTGAACGCTACCCATCTTTGAAGGTGTCAAGAACTTTGCAAGTTCCTCGCCTCCGGGTGTACTTTCTTCGAACAATGTGGTCAACCTAGCATCTATTTTGCTTCTGTCTTCTGGGTCAATGTCGAGACACTGAGCCAAAAATTCAAAGCTTTCGTATGATGCCAAAGAGGGTGATGTGAAATGCAATCTCCACTCTGCCAGTAAGGTGTCGTCTTCGTAGATGTACAGCTTGCACCTACCAATCTTCGTCCTCTCTGCAAAGGATATATTTTATGAGTACATTTTTTTGCATCTGTTAGTTCACTTTCAAAAACCAACTTTTTCCAAAATAGATGTCGTTGTCTAAGTATATAACTTTTTTATGATAACTGCTGGTATGGTTCGATTCTCAGTGGTGCATTAGAAATAACAATAGCCGGAAATTCTCATTTTTATTTTCAGAGAAAATCTACGGTGGTTTTCAGCGATCTAACGATTTTAAGGAATGTGACGTGGTTGTCAATGAAGTTGTTTACACTGTTGAAATATATATATATATATATATATATATATATATATATATATATATATATATATATATATATATATATATATATATATATATATAAATGTTTAAATTTCACGCCCGATATAACTGTGGCAATCTTAATACAAAGCGATTATATGGCAGAAAAGTTCGTGGAAAAAGCCATTTTTCCGTAATCGTATAAATAATTCAAACAAGATCAAGTACTTTATGTTTACAATTGATATACAAATGAAACACGCGAAATTATTTTGCATGGAAATAAAGATTGTGTTTTATGACATAAAATAATGCAGCCAATTTTATACCACATCACAAATAAGGATGAATGTAAATAAAACCCATTAAATGGAAACTTTACTACTATGACGATCACCAAAATTTCTAAAGGTGTAGATTTGTTAATGATACAGCATAACCTTAAATCGAATGCGATCCTTTGGAAGAGGAGAATCATGAAACATGAATGAAGTGTCAACAATAATAATATAAACGTGCACAGCAACATTTCTATTAATCAGCCAGAAATGGGATTGGATTAGAATTGGCTCTTTTGGGAATATGTCTAAAAAAGGTGGTAAAATATAGCCATGATTGCAGAAGTATGACCAGAGCGACTGTGCGACAAAGACTTTCCATATTATGTTTCTTCTTTTATTAGAGGTCACCTTTTAAGGGATCTGAATACTGGCAAGGACACGGTTTGTGTTTCTTTCTATGTTCCTTGGATGGCCTTCTGATGATACAGACATTCTACATCAACGAGATTTCTGTCATATCACTTATGAGACGTCATATATTCACATATTTATGTGCTACAATTTTGTTCATATTTCAGATCAATCAATCAATCAATCAATCAATCAATCAATCAATCAATCAATCAATCAATCAATCAATCAATCAATCAATCAATCAACCAATAGATCCATTATATGACTGTTATGTTGACGATTTCTAATCAGACAAACAACAATGACTTTGCAATAAGTCACTTTTTGCGCACATTACATTTATTTCCCTTTCGGCAAGGTCATATTTTCTACGTTCAGTAAATTTTACAAGCGGCAATCATTGTCTGTATGATTATGAAGTTAAATAAACATTAACTGCATGGTTCGCAAGCTTGATGTATTGAGATTTTCGAGTATATTTTACCCAGGGCTTTTTATAAATTGGATGAAAAATGTCATCCCTATTTATTCAAGTCCCTCGTGACAATTTTGTCTGCATTCCGCTTTAATTGTAATCACTTAATGTTGAAATTTCATGCAAGATTCCTAAAACAGCTTTAATATTGATTGATTTTAAGTATACCCGCCCAAATCGTTTATTCTTGAGAAAATAAACCCCCACTGTACATTAGCATTTGTTGTTCTGTCGCCAGGTATGATATCAAAACACCGATTAGTATACATGCAGACATTTATATTGGCACAAGATTTGTTTATACATTTTTCATACTTTAATATATTATATTCACTGTCCCTATGCAGTCTGGGATATGTGGGTGTCTATTAGGTTGATCTGAGATACTTGTTCAATTAATTGTGTGACCATTGTTTTAATGTACAACGACTGCAGTTTTTGATGAACAACATTGTACAGTGGGTGCGTGATATGTACACAAAGCATACAAAAAGATGTGTTGATAAAATAACTTGTTTAGGCAACATAAAGCATTCACATGAGTACATACGGATAACGATACACCCGTTGATCATAGTGCATTAACATGTGTATATAAAAATGACATGATACTCCCCTGATCGTAGTGCATTCGCATAAGTATATGCGAAAGACGTAATACGCCCCTGATCACAGTGCATTCACATGAGTATATACGAATGACGTGATACGCCCCAGTTCATAGTGCCTTAAAATGAATATATAAGAATGCCATGATACGACCCTGATCATAGTGCATTAACATGAATATATACGAATGACATGATACGCCCTTGATCATAGTGCATTCACTTAAGAGTATATACGGGGATGACATGAAGTACCCCTAAAATATAGCATAGTCTTTAAACTCCGTACTTAGCAACATGTACTTTTCGTATTTTATCTATAGTGCAATGGTGATGTATTTATTTTTAAAATGTAATTTATTACACTGATACATTCAGCCTGTGTGATACAATTTTATTCTTAATATATACATTTCACGAGAGCGAAATTTAATATTGAAAATGGTTTCAATACGAACCTGGTGCATTGAACCTTGCGCAGTACGGATTCATCTTTTTTGTGTCAGTGCGTTCCCCGTTCTTCTCAAATGACACTTGGACTGTTCCTTTTATTTCTCTCTTGAAAACTATAATAATCTTTTCATCTTTCTGATAATAGATTATACATACAAAAAAGATTTAAAAATATATGGACACGGGAAAAGTCTAAAAAATTGCTTGAATTTAAGTTGTACTACACTATTTTGTTATTATATAAAAACTGAAAGTGACAACTCAAAGAATTACAAAATTTACAGATTAAATTACAATAATACAATAATATACAGACTATAATACAATAATAAAGTAAGGTCAATGTTTGGTGATAAGCCTCAGGCGGGGTGCACATATGTTACGACAGCAAAGGCGGAGAGATTGTTCTGATAGTGTCTTTGTCTCCTTCCGCAGCCATATTGTTCATGTAAACGAAAGTAGTTCAGAATATATTGACGACGAATTACATTCTAGGATTCTTTCTTCACCTGACAGAAAAGGACGAGGGCATTCCTATTGATAACATCAATGACCAATATGACTGATTAAGCTAAATATTATGGTATGAATTCATCTGTGCATTTCAACTTGGTCATTTTTTGGTGAAATGTAAGAAGCGTACAAAAATTAAATTACTTATTAGGTTGGCAGTTAATTAAATATATTTGCCTAGTTGCAATTTTAATACCGTAATAAAAGGTACTCATATCACTTGAAACAATCTACGGTATGCAGTTTTTGCAGTGCTAATTTGAAGTCATATTGCCAAACATAATATTTAAAGTCATATGGCCAAAATACACCGTGTAATGACGGGGGGGGGGGGCATGGAATGAGATAATGGTGAAACAAAGGATATCGACTGACTCATTCTTGTCTTGTTTTAACCGCTATGATTGAATCTCGGCGCAATAATTTTGGTAAGAAACTGCACCCTCAACACGTGATCCGATTACACTGATGTAATGGAAAATCAATTTAAAAGTATATTAGAAATGATTTATATCTTGTAGTATACTCGTAGGTCAAAGTAGTGCTTACTACATGCACTTTTTAAATTTTATACATATAGATCTAACAATAATTCGACAAAGAGGCCTGTCCCATTATAAACCTAGTTATAAATGGCATACAATTTTTCTAAGCATACACTTACTTAACGCTTGGCCCGACTAAGAATACTAGTGTATTACCAGTCATTGAAATATATCTCAGAATAGGACAGGTAAACTTTAGAGAACACGAATAATAAAACTTTTCTGCAGGAAGAAAACAAAACAAACAACAAATACCCCCCCCCAAACCAACAAAAAAACAAACAAACAAAAAACAAACGTGCAAATTTGTAAGCAATATAATTAATAGCTAAAATAGATCAATATGTCTTTCAGATACCAAGCATTATTAAAGTATTGATGTAAAATTAACTGGAAATTTCTGCAATAGAACTAACTATAATCTAAGGATTAACAAAGCGCTATGAATAATATATGCCATTTCCTTTACTTGAATATACATCTTCAGTTTGCGATTTCTTTACGGCATAATAATCATGTATTTTAAATAGTGTACTATTTATAGTAGTTAATTTTGCAATGGGAGATAAACCAACATGAAATTACCCTTGTTATATAATCCGGGCATACTGTCGTTATTGGCAACTTTCTTGCGCCTGGAAGAACAATGGATTTTTCCTGGACGGAACTGAGAATATCTAAAATTTTTGCAACCATTTCTCTGTTCTTTTCCTTAGTGTTTTCAGTATTGAAAAATGTAAACGAATCTAGAAAAGGGAAGTCTTTTTTTAGATTTTTTTCGACATCCTTCTTAGACGTGTGACATAGAATCGTCACCACGTGACCGTGTTTTTCCAACACTGGTTTCACCTTCGCAGCATTTAATGCAAGATCTTCGAGCATCGAAGGAGACATTAGGATCGCAAGAACAAGACACTTTTCACACATCTGTACAACCTGATCTAAATTTTCCTGAATATTTACACTCCTGCATTTCACCTTTGCCATTGGGGTAATAAATTCCATAATATAGGAGTTCCACGCGTCTGCATCTGCGTCGTATAATAGAATTATGTCAGTCATTTTGGAATCATGCGTTCTCTGCGTACTGGTCTAAAAATGTTTTGGGTCAAAATTATTCAGGCAAAACAAATAGAATAGACACAAGAGTAGGTACAGTTAGCTTAGCTCATTCTCCGGGTTTCTAATAACCTACCTCGTTCAGAATAAGATGGTGACAAGTAGGACTATGTCCCTGTTTTGGTTCTACGGTACACAATATTCATTACCAAGTGAATGTAATTCCACCTAATTTCAATTTTCATGATCTGAAATATCCCATATCTGTTAACATGTAGAGTTGCTGTATTGGACGTTTTCTTTCTTTACGGAAATTAGTTAGAAAACCTGAAGCACCCAATGTACATCCTTTGAGAAAGAAACGGCAATTACATGTTACTCCTGATTACGATTTCCTTCATATTCGATTGGTCGTCTACTTCGTTGATCTGAAGTTATTTATCGCATTACATCTTTAAAGTAAAATCTCTGCAGTTCCTATAAAGAAAAGTGGGAAAAGGTCAGAGCTATTTAAGACAAGACAATACAACTATTTGCTTTCATTAGCCCAACTGGACTATGATAATGCAAACAATGCATATAAACAGTCTAAATGGACTGTTAAGGCAAAGCATGGTAAATAAGTACCCAATTTGACTATGAGGATACAAACTATATACAAAAGTAGCAGATAGCGCAATACATGAACATAGTTACGATGATGTACATCCATAGTACAGAAATCTTCGGATGCGAAAACCGTATATGTATCAAATTAGTGACAATAATACATAAGCGATACATTCATTCACACATATACACAACCACACTTTGCCGTCCGCCCCCCCCCACTGGTATTATGTAAAACTTCTGGAGGACAAGTTAACATACTATGCATTGATGGGAAGGTCGACAGAGCGACACACGACGATTGTATGGCCTTATACTTCACTCACTTGCCCTTTGGCAAGCTAACAAATAAGTGATGAAATCAAGGAAGCAGAAAAATGAAATAAAAAATATGAAAACCTTGATCAACTGTATATAATATAATTCCACACAGAATATCGATATTTATGACTTATCCTATCTTCTTTCCAAGTCCATTTTCACATTTAACAAGATTTTATTGTTTATATTTAACACAAAAATACGCCGAAATAACAGATCTTGTATTCAGCACAAAGAATGCGATTAAATAACTTATTGCGAACAATCGCAAAGTCGTAAACAGCCTTGACTTGCACATTTTATACTTCCTCTTTATTCCGTGGCGTTAGAGTTAATCGAACAATATTTCAGTATAACACCAGCATTAGACTATATTACTGAATAAGTGAGCGAATGTGCAAAGTAGAACATAGTATCCAAATTAAAGAAACAGTCTTTACAACACCCCATTTTGTCTAAAATTTAAATATTTTCATCTTGCACACTCAAAAAAGTAACTTAAGATCAAGTCGATCTGAAGGGTTGTACAAATTGCAGGAAAACTTACATGTTAGTACCATATATCTTACTGTTGGAAAGATAAAGGCATCTACTTATGTTATTGAAATCAAACTCAAAGTTTAGGTAACATATGACATGAACAAGAACAAGGTTTTATTTTATATTTCAAATATATAAAAGACAATGAATGTCGCCCGTATGTCAACTCAACTCATGGTTCATTCAAATGAAGCAAAAACCCCATCCCCAGTCCACCCTCCACCTTCATAGCAAAACACAAACCGACAGAAAAATAATTTTTAAAAATCACCATTTTTCTCACATTTTTAAAAAGATAAACATGCTCTTGTTCAATACTTACTTTTGTTTTTAGAGTGAAAGTAGTCTATTTTTTACAACACTTCCAAGACAAAGTGATTTTTTTTCTCTCCAATTAATGATATCTATTTTGATAAAAGGTTTTCAGCTTCGTAATAATAAATGGCATACAAAGATGAGAAAAATCTCTTAATAAATACGCCATGAAACGTGAGTTGGACAATTAAAAATAAAAAAAAAAAATAGCATGAGTTTGGTGTTCCGCCCTGTATGACGATATCAGCTATTGGATTATTCATATCCGTATCTTTGCAAATAAATCATAAATGAAGGAAGCCGACAACGGCATAGAAGGAACATTTAATGACAAGGAGTGGTCCCTTACAACCATCTTGTCTGACTAATGGATAAATTTCTTCCTAGTCATTTTCTCATATATTTAGCAGCATATGTTTTATTTACTTTACAATTATTAAGAAATGATAACATAAAAAGAGAGGTATCATTTTTAATATATAAATGTATATTCACAATCTTGCAGTGATAAAAAATGCCGGTATGCTAGCCAGAAGGGATATAAAAATATTAAACGCTGAAAACAGATATCCATGTTTTGACCTGATATTTTTTTACAGATTGAAGGTTGCTGACCTAGTGCAAAAGAAATCTAGCGTCTCGCTCAAGTATCGGGCGTACACTCCTGTGATGACCGAAGGTTACTTTTCGTGACACGCATTTCCTAAACAGGTATCTATTACGGAAGATAATATTTTATTATATAATTCATGTATCAGTCGACGAAAAATTACATTGCCTCTTTACCACTTTTATCGTCACAGCAACTATATCACTTCTGGAAATATATCTGCCGATTATGTATGTTATTCACACTTAACAAATCTTCTTCTTCTTCTTCTTCTTCTTCTTCTTCTTCTTCTTCTTCTTCTTCTTCTTCTTCTTCTTCTTCTTCTTCTCTCTCACCCACCCCGATCTCTACATAAAATTGAACAGGTCTTAAAATATGCAAAGACTATACATTTATGTAAAGCAATGTGGAGGTGTCATTAGAAAATGTATAAAAATAAACTACCTACAAGGAAAGGTAGGTTTCAAGTTTTAGCTTATTTCAAAATAGTTTTCCACATTAATCATGTAAATTGTCCGTTATTGCTCTCATGTGAGCCGTTTCTGTTTGATATTCAGTGTCACCCATTTAATAGCCGTTGTACTCTGCGCCAAACTATAGAAACCAGTCTGCTGGTACACATTTAATTTTCACTGTGGTGAAGATAGTTGGAGAAATATTAATTTCTATATAAATTGTGTCACAACCACAGACTGAGACTATATAATAGGTCAAAATACTCAAGAGATTGAAATAACTTCCGCAATTAGCAGTGGGTGCGAATAGAAAATGTGGTATACATGTATTTCCGTTATGGTGCACACAGACCAAAGCTTCCTGAACAGTCACGATGCATAGGCAGTAAACTCACAATAAATCCTAGAAGGCAAAATAAAATAATAAAAAAAAAATAAAAATGCTAACCAAAAATAAAGACTCGTCCCCTCGGTAAAAAAAACCCCAAAACAAAACAATGAAGAAAAAAAAATCCCCATAAAAAATAGAAAATAACAAAATAAAGAAAAACAACAAAAATCAAAGTTCATCGTGTTATTGGCGAACGAAACCAAGTTGACGCAATCACTATGTTTGTGTAATACACAGAGTAGAAATTACGATCTAAGTGCGTACATGAATATTTGCCGTAAAAAATGTCTTCTATTTGGCGTGGTCAGTGTTATAACGCCAGAGGTTATTTTTTCTTTTCGCCCTTAAATAAAATATTTGTCGCTGTCTGATATTATATGTTATATATATATATATATATATATATATATATATATATATATATATATATATATATATATATATATATATATATATATTTACTCGAGGAAGTTTTATTTAAAAAGTACTCTAAATTATGTAGTGATCCTTTTGTCTGTAGTTTGCTTTTTCCTTTGTGCATTTTTTTTAGCGAAAAAAGCATATTAAAGGGATAGTTAACTTGAACAATGTCAATAAGCATATAACTACAGACAAAATGGTATTAATTGTAACCTTCAATTCTTATGCATTTTTTCTTTATTGGTAATTTATTCAACATTTAATTCCTAAATATAGAAATGAATGAATTGTGCGAATTTGGTTACCTTTAATGAAACAAAGTTTTCTCCTATATTATATGTGTAAGCTGATTTGTGGAAATTTTTCTATACCAAGTTTTCTTTAATTTTAAAAAAGAATTGCTGCGTTGCAGACTTCAGATTCTGTCATCTTTTTCCAGTTCAGTAACTTTCCGCACACTAGTGACGTAATATCCACATCACAGAAATTACACAGCCCGTTAAAAGAAGGCAAGCATGATGTCACTCATTCTTTCTATCCGAAAAGTGTACCATTAATAAATTGGGCATGAAGAAAGGACTCTATTCGATAAACTGACAACAACAATGAGCAATACAAACCTTTAACAATTATATTTCGTAAAAGATTATTTCAGGAAGTGTATAAGTAAACACTGTTGGGTCTTTCTTCAGACGTTAAATTTTGGCTTTTCTAAAATTTCAGTGAACAAATCTCGTGTGGTCTATCACACTTAAATCTTTGAAGGGGTCTCTTGGATTTTGTGTAATAACCTTTCCAGGTTCTTTTTCAGAGCTGTTTTCTTTTAATTTTTGTGACTGCTTACTTTCATTTAACTTATATGAATATTTGGAAGGTTAGATCAATGAAAAATTGAATTAGTACAAGAATAATTTGTAAGCCAACCACCATGTTTGCCTTAAACAGTGGAAATAATTTGACATTTAATTGGGAAAATAAAAGAGATGGTCTTCTCACGAGACGAGCTACGATATGCCGTGGTATATCGTCTTGGAAAAGAAACTTGCTTACATATCTTATTTCAACATGTATAAAGTATAGACTTTGAATGTCATCTAATATTTACTAAGTTTTGGTGAATCGTAAATTTGCAATAGACACGTTATGACACATATACAAGTAAACGTAATCAGTAATTCGTACGTAGTAGCAAAATACTAATCGTCATTCTATCAATGTAAGACCTTGGCTGATATCCCTCAATGCTTCACAACCAAACATGCCAGTTTGACGCACGATATGTTCCATATATTTTTGAAGGTGGGAAAAACTGAGACTTGGGTCGAGACAACTGAGACATTCCCTTTCGCGCAGAATGAGATGAGAGACATTCTGGAGAAATCTGTCCCAAATCTGGAAAAAAAGTTGAATCTGTTGCTGAAGAACATCTATATGGAGCAGAACATGGTCGCCAGGAATCAGATGAAACAACTGAAGTGTTGTGAGGCCATTTTCTTTTAAAATGTCCGAATGAGTAATAAACTATTGGAGAGTGAATATCATGCTCTTCCAGAGTATTCACAGGCCGGCAGGTAGTGCCATTGCACTGTTGTACAAGGCCGGCATTACAAAAGTGATTTTAGCAAACTGCCTGATCACACAAAAGAACTGGCTGAAAGGAGACATTACACAAGAAACAAAATCCATAGCATATTAAACAGATGATAGAAAGGTCATGAATTTGGTGCCGGGATTCGTGAATTGGTAGATGAGAGATATGACACAGATCAATAATTCAGAAGAAAACACGACTAGTTGAATAAAAGCAATGTCATGTTATAGGCCACTAAATAGCAAGAATTTATTACCTTGGTTAACTGAAAAGACATGAAACTAATGACGTCTTAAACATGCATTGTAGGTATATTGACAAAAACACAAGCTGTCCTGATTATTGCTAGTGTATGAGACTTAAAACTATTTAATTTGCTTATTGGAGTTCTTGCTTAAATAGCAAAAAAATCTCATTAACATTTCAATCCGCTGAAATTGTAGAGTATATTGCTTGAAATAATTGCATTTACTTAATAACAAAATTAGTGTTTGGAGCTAGTTTACCGAGTACAAGTGATATAACACATACCGTGAACAGGAAATCGAAACAGAACAAAACAATAGAAAAAAGAAACATGAACAAGGTTGATTTTATATCCTGTGCGAGTAAATGGACTAAACAATTAAATATCGCTTTTGTCTGGCACGAAATATTACAAATAATAGATCCGAAGGAATTAGATAGAAGAGTAGATGCTAGTTTTTTCTCGAGAAGGTCTATCCTCAGATCTCTGTATGTAAATCAACTTCGTTTCTGTTACAAATACTTTTCCGTGTTTCTCAGAAAATATTTGCAATTTCCCTACACGACGCTTAATTTAAATTTTGGATGATACAAAATCATCCATGATTTCTCAGTAGACCTTTGTGGTACCCATTAAATTATTTTTGTTTCAATTAGCCGATAAGAAATAGAAAAAGTTGAGCTCCAACATAGCATATGGACAATTGGGTATTCTCTTTTACACAAGTCAGTATAGAACTGACATCATAAAGTGCGCCGGCAGATCTGCATAAGCATGTTGCTTGAAGCAATCGGTAAAACAATCATCTCCCCTTCCATACGTTGACTTGTTCTAGATAAAATTTTCCTTGCACGAGGAAACTGCACTATTTCTTATCTTTATGAAGATAACAAAATAATCTAAAAGCATTCTTGCAGTGTAGAACAAAGGGCACGGTAACCAGGATAAACTATCAAATGGAGCAGCCTGAACTAGTCACCTGATATGTAATCAGTCTATACTATTATTTTGTTCTTTTTTGTCAACGATGAGAATGGTATATAAACAGAAGATAAGTATATGCCTGTCTGTAATCTGCATAATAGAAATACAACTTACACATTAAGACATATTGAACGGCATCACTTAGTCAATCACATACCATCTAAATGTGACAATATCAAGTTGACATGAGCATCCATAAAGTATCGTATCATAGGATGGTGTATCGTGAATCATACCGCTACGTGGTATTGGTTCATCTTTTCACCCCCTACTATGTATTTAAAGGTGCAAAGGGTGTGAATTGACATATTTTGTCTGTCTGTCTAACTGTTTGTGTATTTTTAACGTGTTTTTGCCGTGGTTCCTGATCGATGTAATACAAAATTTAAATTTTGATTTTACAATGCATAGTATTACGACTCTATGGATTTAAACTGAGTAACAGAAAAGGGCGAAAACCAACAAATTTGGCAAGATTCAACTAATTATTTGTTTTTCTATAATACAAAGTGAAAATTTAAAAAGAACTTAAAATAGTGCGAATGAATTCCCAAACAGTCCAAAAAAGTTCTATTTCCAGTCTTAAGTAATAAAGTTCTAATTAAATTCCAATGTTGTTTGAAATAAGATCCCGCGCTGAAGGTGACGATGTCTTGAATATACTAAAGTACCAGTGGCATGAAGTGCGATGAATGGCTAACAGACTTCCAAATTAATAACAATTATATAATCCAAAATGGCCTTGTCTGAATTCACTATCTCTCCAATTAAATGTTCCAGTCCAAGAATATTATTCAAGAGTACTTCGTATCTCCAGTGAGTAAACAATTCCACCTAAATCAAGTACTGAACACAACAATAAAAATGATTCTGCTAAAGATAGTAAGGCAAGAATAAATAAATTTTCAAGTAAACAAGATTATATAAAAAGAAGACACTAAAGTAAAGCTAGGTTGTAAATCCAAAGTTCTTTTCTAGAAAATTCTAAGTTGTAAACAGATAAAATTTATTACTAAAATTAGAATAAGAATGTGGTAAACATCAGATACAATAGGCTATTCTTTAGGCGGATTCTAATTGCCCTGACTCAGACTGTAATAAACATGTTTACACCAATCATAATCTGAATACTTAATCCACAATCATAGAAAACTATTAGCCATTTATTCTGTTGTTCACAAAACAGATGTTTATGGTCATGTACAATAGGAACTAGATTTTGGACAAGGTCAAGTCCAAAAATACAATTACGCATAACATATATATGGAGGAAAAACTAACAAACGTTACAAATTAAATATACATAACAATATAAACTGCCTCAAATAATTTAATCTAAAGATGAAATGAAGGTCAAATTGAAAATTACAGCACAATATTATACTCATGTATTCCTTGCATAATAAAATTAAACATTTTCATTACGTCATTACTACCTTACGACAGTATGCTGTACTAAAGTTTTAAAAAGGCGCCCAACGATGCGTGTTCAGTGACATACTATCTTGTTTGTTTATTTTCAGACATTTAAAAAGCAAAATATCTTTTGCAAAATTGTAGCATATTTAAGGTAGTCATGGTTTCCGATTTAATGCGTGGCATAGGCTCCAGTGATTGTTTTCATGCTGTGCAAGTGATTATGGCAATGACTAATTTGTAAATAACACATGATACCAAAAAATAGCAAAGTCTGATATTGATGGTATCCCTAAGAAAACCTTTTCTTCTTTTGGTTATTCCGTTTGCTCTGCCTTTACCGCGTCTATTTTTGCATTTACTTTTGTTGCTCGATATACAAAATCTGCTTACGTCTGTTCTATCTCTCAAAAGTATTCCTTTTGCAAGTATAATTCTTTTGCCAGTAGCCTGTAAGTATATTCTGCTATTTTGTTGTCTGACCTAGTTTGTATTCTAGCTAACGTTGTTTATGTACTCAAAGCCGTTTTTCGTCTGATTGTTGAATCCATGTCGCCACTTGCAATGTCGTTGGTAAGTTGCTCGGTACTTGCAGTATGTTAAATTCGCCCATCTCATTAGGACGTTTCCACTTAACAGATTGCCTTAAAAAAATTCCTCATCTTCCACGCTAAGCGTGGACAACGGAAAGATTATTCAGACACACCTATTTGGTCAATAAATAATTAAATGTTACTAAATGTTATAAAACCCATTAAATAATTGGTGTTCAACGTTGCTCACTTTTTTTAAAGGTCGCCGCTGTTTTTTTTTTTCATAGACGGTTCATGTAGTTGGCTAAGATCAGATAGCAGTGGATAAATTTGTCTGCTTTTATGTTGGCTATGTCATTTTTAGTTCCATTTTGATCGCCTTTTCTTCCTATTTTAATTTAATAGACTATAATACAACAATATGTATATTGTGCCAAGTCTCAAGTTTTAATGCATAATCCTTAACTTCAAAATGATAAGATAATGGAAGCGGCATTGTAATCGTCCGCTCTTTCCTTCCTATCTGTTGCTGCCTACGGGTAGTGTAACAACTACGACCACGACGAGGCTAGGGTCTACCTAGTCATTACACAACTAGGTTTTAATTAATTAGTATTTTGTCACAATTTAAAATAAGTAGCCAGGCAATGAACTTGCGTTTAGACACAACAAATTTATTGTTTATTAGAATCGTGAGATTATAACATACGAAATATGACTATCGGTCACTAAAGAGGTCGTTACGAGATAATCCAGCACAAAAATCGGATTACCATTCACTATCCAACCCGTCATCCTCTTACCTAATAAAGAATCTCTCTCTCTCTCTCTCTCTCTCTCTCTCTCTCTCTCTCTCTCTCTCTCTCTCTCTCTCTCTCTCTCTCTCTCTCTCTCTCTCTCTCATGTACTGTACTTATATAATGCAAGTTCAAAATGTTACATATGAGTAAATTAAGAATTAGTTGTATTAAGAAATTCATTAAATCAACAAGTTTGTTGTTAATTTCTATGGGCCGGAAAAAATTCATATGTATAATAGGTTTGTAAAAGCAGGAAATAAAAACTTAGAAGCGGAATGAATGAATTCTTGTTTCAATCTTGAAATAAAATGAATTTAATATCTCAACAACAATTTCTAACAAAGAATTTTTAAGTTTAATATGTAGGTGTAACAAATTCAAACCGGTGATGCCGATTTCAAGAACGAAATCATTAAGGATCTGTCCATAAAACGCGTAAAGATGAAAAAAAAACCAGGAATGCAGAAATAATGAACAAAGGGGAGTAGGAAAAATAGAAAGAATAAAGGAAGGATTCAGTATGTGGAAAGAAAGGAGAGGAAGTAAAATTACAGGAAGCAGTAGCTAATTAATTGAAATGAAATTACACAAACTTAAGGCTTCGTTGATTTATAATTTAGATTGATGATTGCATATTTGAAAAATGAGGTTATATTATAGGTCGATAGGATTCAATAAAAAAAAAAAACGAGCAGGCTGTTTACATTCGGTCATCCGGTAATGACTTGGGGTTTCCTATAAATGATAATTATATAGATAGTTGTTATTAGGTCTGTGGATGACGATGACGATGGCAGCGATGATGAAGATGATAATGAAGGCTATGATTATGACGACTATGGTGATGATGACAACGGTGATGGCGATAACGCCGACGACAATGAAATTGATGTTCCGCACAAACACTATCAATAATAATGAAAAAGATGGTTATGTGATCATATCAATGATGAAGGTGACAACGATAACGATTTTGTGCTTTTTAAACATTGTTTTGAACAATTTCAGTGTGGTTGGGTCACAATATATTCCAACCTACATCGGCCTTCACCTAGATTTGAGACAGTATGACGGGTGTTAGAAAAGTTCTCTTTGTTAGTATAAATATGTTGTTTCCTTGAACCCGTCAGTGAATTTAGCGCCGTGTGAATCACGCCAGATAACGGAAGATATACGTGTGACGTACCACATAAACGAGAGTAATCTACAAATGGCAGAGAAGGAGGCCAATTCTGCGACCTTGCAAATAAAAATACTATTAAATCCATGCACCTTTAGGGTATTCCCCAATTTATATCAGAGCCATCATCGACAAAGGTTACATATGTAATTCCCTGTCATATTGTACAATTTTGAGATGGTTTCGTTGTTCGTCTGGAAGACGATGGTGAATCTATGGGAGGATGACCCACTTTGTAGAAGAACGTTGTCTGTGACTGGTAAGCGGCAAACGGCTGCTATCAAGGGAGCAATTGATGAAGATGTTCAATGGACACTACCAGATATTTCTATCATCACGGGCATTAATTCGTCAGCTAATATACTGGAGAATCATTTGGAATTCAGAAAGGTTTAATGCAAGACGGATCCCTAACAGATTGACGACTGATCAAAAAAGGACTTCGGTTGATATTGAGAAAGAATTATTTGCGAAATATGAAAACAATAACCATAGACGATTTAATGATATTGTTGCAGACGAAGAAACATGAATTTACTTTTGTTTTTGAACTAGTCTCTAAGGAAAATAACACAGTTTGGATCAGTGGAAACGAGCAGAGACCATAAATAGTTCCGCGCAGTGGTACTGTTATGAGAGCTTTATACGTATTAATTTTAGATGCTAACGTCCGGCTCATTCAGGTGCCTACATTCCTGACTTTGCTAGTGTCACTGGCAGTGCCAGATTTAGGACAATTGAGGTACCGTGCTAGTTACGTTATGAAGCCACTTATAATGAAAGATTCATCGTAAACATTTTTTTTGCCAAGAAGATGGGATCCCTGGCCAACAGGGACCCTGTTCTTAAAGAACACCTAAGCACAATGGTAAATCCGGTACTGGTCACTGGTCATAGTCATGCCTCCCAAATGTTGTCAAAAGTTGTGTAACATTATCGCACTCACTAATAAAAACTTTGATTATTTAGCATACTAATATTGAGAACTTATTAAATACCTCTTGCAAACAAGATGTGAAGGCCAACCAGTTTTTGTTACCCTGTTGGTAAGATCAATGCCTGATGGTGCAGCAGATTGCAGATATCACATTTTGTAAATCCATCTATAGAAACGTTGAATGAAATCAAATTATTTATCATACTGTAAATCTTTAGCAACTCTTGAAGGGAAATAAGTCTCTTGAGTAGTTAGGTGTAAGTCTACGTATTCTTTTTAAAATGTTTTTGTTCTCGTCCACGTTGCTAATAGAGTATCCGTCGGTTTTCTTAAAGCAGCTTTTTCAATTCCCACGTTTACAGGTAGTTAATCTCTTTGTCATTCGTGATGCTTCATTTTGAATTCTTTCTAATCAAGGAGTTTGACCACCATTATATCATCCCATAATACATCACCATATTCCAAGACGGGTTTTATCAAGGATATGTACAAGCTATTTAAACATCTTCTGGAAACTGAGGACTTACGGTTACATATTTATAACATTTTTTAAAAATCTTGATATGAGATTATCAACGTGGTGATCCCCTTTTCCATCACAGCAGAAAGGAAGACCTTGGCAAGAATATTGGTTTTATATATATATATATATATATATATATATATATATATATATATATATATATATATATATATATATATATATATATATATATATATATATATATATATATATATAAAACAATGCTCCAGATGACATGGAATCTTATGTCTTGTAAGTACTGTTGAGGATTCTTTCATGTCTGCGTATTTGTTTTTACTATCGTCTAATTAAACGAGAACCAGTTTATAAATGATGACCTTAAGAAACCGAAAGTATTATTGTTAGTAACACAAACAAAATAAAAACATGGCTCTTAATTTTTTCCTGTTTTTTTTAAGGTCATTATACAAATTCAGGATGTCGACTGTCAAAAGCAAATGGTTTAAAATTTTGATAAATCGATAAATCCATATAGCGAAACAAACCAAAAGGGCATCATATAAAATCGACGCCCTCCAAGGACAAAATTTCAAATAAGACAGAAATACAACAGTAAAGAGATTATTTTGCCTTAATTAGAACTGTTTTAGAATACGTTAGAGAGAATACAAGTTCAGGCAGGGCATATTTTTGGTGTTGCCGCAAGATTTGCTTCCGTTGAAAAATAAATCCCGAAAGAAACTGAATATGAATCTCTTCATGCCAGACGCAAAAAACATAAAAATTTTAACTTTCATCAAGAAAGTTAGCACTTTTATTTATCTCATCTGATCCCCTTATCTCAGTTCCTAATAGCATAAACCAAATAAAAAAAATCCGGATTCATTAAATTGTATATAGACATGACGACGATGGCTGTTGTCCTCCGTTCAAGGTTAGCTTCTAATGGCTTGCAATGAGACCGAAGCAATGAACATAGTAGCCATATCAGCAATCGCACGATTACTAATATTCGACCCAAGGAGTCGCTATTATTCTTTTGGCACCAATTATAGATTTTATTGATGCATCTAAAGATGATGAAAATAGATAAGAATAAGGAATCTAAATTTTTTTCACTGGCATCAGCTTGCAATGGCGGATCCGGAAATGGGTAACTGGGCTGGCGCGAACCTTCTGCCTACCATTATAAAAAATGAGCGTGAAATAACTTGAACGAATTTACAAATTTACCAAGACATTCACTAGCACAGTGACTAAAGAAAAACTAAACATACATGGTCCAAACAAAACGTGCAAAACATAGAATGTGATTTATCTCATCACATGTAAGATCTGTGGCCTTCAGTACGTGGGAGAAACTGAAAAGCTACACATAAGGATAAACCTTCATAGATCTGATTGGATGACAAAAAAGCTGTACAGAAGCCCGGTCGCAGAACACTTCTCCTCCCCTGGCCACACTTTCAGTGATATAATACTTATCGCTATTGCTAACAACCACAGCTGGAGTTCCGAAACCAGGAAGGAAAAGGAATCATACTGGATACGTCGCCTTAGAACATTGAAACCAAGCGGTCTAAACCAAGAAGACTAGAAAATGAAAACTATGCACTAGTAGAATTTAACATTTTCTAAATCTTCTTATTATCCTTCAATTTTTACTATAAGAATAACCGGTATAGAATCAAATATCCGGGATATAATCTGCGTTACATATGTACACAAAGTAAAAATAGATGTCGCTTTGGCTTGTAGACTTTTAGGGAATTATACAAGGTTTTCAGTTTCCGCAACTAGTCTATACAAGCTGGTTGTATTTATAGTTTTAGCACATGTGAATACAGAAATGTAGAGGTTTACAAACACAACGTTTTTGTGTTTATTTGTTTGTCGTAACTGTTTTGTATTTGCCTTTGAAAAAGACTCATTAAGAGTCGAAAGCGCTTAGGCTAGTTAGTTACTAGTTTCGTACTGTTCGTCGTCAGTTTATTGCATCTATTTTAATTAATCCCTGACAAACGTGAACCCTTGGTGGATCCAGTACGCTTGAGAGGGTTGTTATTCGCCATATGATTTGTATTCTTTATATATATATATATATATATATATATATATATATATATATATATATATATATATATATATATATATATATACACACGTAATACTACCACATCTGTTCCAAAATGAGTCAGCTATTCTGCAGAGGAAGTGGAAGATAGATTTCTTAGTAGTTGTGTTGAAATACACACTGTTGCTAGAGGAGCCATACCGGAAATAATTTTGTTAAAGCATATCATAAGAAATATTCATAGTCTAACATGCGTTTCTGAATCAGTTGCTTATGAGGCCGCACCTTTGCCATGGGAGTCACCGTGGATGCAATTTCGACAAAGCAGGTTGTAAGAAATATTCCTACCAAACATTATCAATATTGACTGGGCCGTTTTTGAGAAACGTCGAAAATAGATTTAGCATATGGCTGCAATTGATACTACCGCGTTGCTTGAGAGAAGTCTGCTATTCAATTAGTCACTGTTATTGCTACTATTCGTTATTTTCCCGTTTGGAATACAGAGAATGTCATTTTATTGCAGCCGAATTTTTTAATGTACCTTTGTCAACCATACGAGATAGCACTACTATTATTTACAGAAAAAATAATGACATTCAGAGACCCCCATGGCAGGATAACCAAAATCACAACATTTGAGATTTTCGAAGAATTTTTTTTCTTCAATATTATACCAATGCTGTTAGTATAACAGCCATTGTGTATAAAAGACAAAGTACCATGACTATAAACCGAGTCACCATCTCAGTTTGAGTTTATCTGACATGGAAATGAAATCGCAAAAGACACGGTTCAAAATCTACTTGATATAACAGAGGCATATTTCACAGTCTAAGATCAAATCCAAAACCAATGATACATAAAGGCACAAAATATAATCACAAAATGGAAACGCGTGATTACTTACAAAAATTTAGATGCTTCGTCCACAAAAGGAGAAATATTAATTTTTCGCATCCTTGCAAACTCTATCAAGAATGCAACGAATCAGCTCCATTCATAGCACCCTATTTTATGACATAAGGAAGTAGGTAACCTTCAGGTAAGTGGATTGTTTACTGCAGAGATAACTGGAGTAATGCACCTTACTTACCACGGCTGTCGATTGGCATTGACAATATAATTTGTCCACGCCAACAGTTTTCTGTATTGTAGCCGAGCTTTGCGCATACTGTTGCGTTGCCAAAAAGGTCGGATTTAATAGAACTGTTGCACATGCCGCCGCCAACCATGTGACATAAGATTACATCCCACCTACCGCCACTCCACCTCGACACATGATGGCAGGATAATCAAAATCACAATATTTGAGATTTGAGAGGAAATTTCAAAGTGATGCCGGTGTAAATGGCATGGTGATCACTGCTAATACAAGAGATGAGAAACTATTTCTTACTGAACATCTCGGCTTCAGTTTGGCTGACAAGAAAATGAAACAGTGAAAAATCATTAGAACTGTCACTTGAACGGATAGAGGGACACACTTTTAAAATCTAGAATGCATTTAGTAACTGAAACTAAATAATATCTACATGAAAGCCCATCCCCATATATGTTCAAATGACGACCGCGTATATGGTTACTTACATAACATTACATTCATTATAAAATGAAAATGATTACAAGTATTTAAGCCATCTTGACAACATTACTTGTAAAGTAAACATTACGTGACGACATTCTAAATTAAGGCTGAATGGAATTTGTTCATTGATAATTTACTATGGGCAGGAGAGTTTAAAGTCGTTGGAGAACGAGGAGAAAGTTTAATTTTTAACTTAAACATTTTGTTTCACTTTCTATTTCAATGACAAGTTCACATAAATATATGTTTATATCTTGATATGGTTGTAAGAATAAGAAAAGAGGTTATTAAATTATTACAGAATACATATTCTCACGGGTTTATTATTTTGGCTGACCGAATCGAAGATTGTTTACGTATTTAATTATTTATGAGATTTTTATATCAAGCATTCAATTTGTCCATACAAGCTTTCAGTTGCAACCAAAGCGCAATCTAATCTGTCCAATGTCAAATCCTCTACAAAATGATCACCAGGTTGCGCTCTAGCATATCTCTGCACGCCATGCTACTATCAGAACAAGTTGATTTCCGTGAGAATCTTTCAGAGATGCATATTCGTTATTTTAAACCCCACATCTCAAATTATTAAACAAATTATACAGTATAAATACCTGAGCTAAAATTAGTAGATCTAGTACTGTTTTTATCAGTTTAGCAGCTTTTCTCGTCAAAATTCATAACAGAAATGACTGCAATGATAATTTAAAACAAGGTTAACCCAAGGCAGAACCAAACCGTGAATAAATATAGAATCTATGTTGGGGTTTGGACCGAGACAAGGAAATACCAGTTAAGGAGTTATATTATTTGTCTAACCACGAGGACTGTCTCGTGGTTAGACATATAATGTAACCCCGCGACTGAGATTTCCTTGACTCGGTCCAACGTAGATTCTTTTTCTTTCCAAATATTATCATTTAAAGTAAGACAAAATACAGTTACTTGTGCAGTATAGTTCACGCGCAAATGTTTGCATGCAGTGCATTAATACAGAATATATTAATGAGGACTGTTGCGTGACGTGTCACCCGAAGTACTTAGTCTTCATGCATAAGCCAAAAAAAAATATAAAAAAAATTAAAACGTTGCATAGTTTTAGGTAATATCACATTCAATATATGGATGTTGTATGAAATTAACCATAAATAATGAATATTTATTCCAAAAATCTTTCATCAGTTCCCATTTTGAAAAGTTGTATTGTAAATAATGAAACGATGCTGGGTATTCAGCTCTACTGTAGTACAAACTGTAACGAAGAGCAACATGTTTTCTGTCTTGGAAATATGGCAAGTGCTACAGTAAAATTTGCTTATGGATTAATGTGTTGACGGATAAATGATTCCTTCTGGATGGTAAGTGCATTATTTGTCATTAAATGTTGTAAATATATTTTTTATTCAACTGGGGCACAATAGAAATACTAAACAAAATTAGAATAAAGCATGTTTGACATCTCTGGCTGTTAATTAATTTTCTGCAGTTATTAAGAGAGTCGGCAGGCTATGAAGTGTATAGGTCTGCAGTCTATGTGGATAGATCACTGTTTCATGTCATATTTTATTTCACACAACATTGAGAATTTTATCCAATCTCAAGCACAGTCAATTTTAGGTCAGCGTCATTAAATGTAGCTGATAGTATATAATTTGTTTCACATGAAGAATTTAAAACTAGTTAGGTAGCTTTAGCAATATTTAATGATGCTGACCTGAAAATGTACTGAGTTAGGCATGCATATAGAAAACAATTGACCATGCTGTGTGGAACAAACTAGCAAAATACAAAAAAGCTCGACATCTTGTGCATGTGTCTTTGTCTCTCTCGAAATGGTTTTGTAAGGTATGTTTTCAAAGATGGATTTACCTTAAGGTACTGTGTTTTTGTTATATATTTGTTTTTGTTGTTGTTGTTTGATATTAGAACAACTACGTCAGGAACTGCAGAAGATATCCCGGTTAACATTTTTAAAAGTAGTTCTGAGTGCGTGGACATCTTGACTGAGACGACTGGTCTGAGATGACTAGACTAAGACAATAAAAGTACGGTTAGCAAAATCGCTATATTTCTCCGTCGCATGGGTGAGAAAGTGGCGTCATATTTCCAAGTCACCTTGGGTTTTAGAGCCATTCACATTTCTGTGTTCCTGTTGTAAGTAAGCAGACGTATTTTATGTTGTACTTAGTTATTATTCGAGAGTAAAAACATTAGTTTCATTGCAAACAGAAAGTGCACATTACTTGGACTATGATATTATTCTGGAACTGTTATAACTTATTTGAATGAATGCAGGACAACGCCATCTTGACATTGTCGTGGTTCTTCGAGGATCAGTACATTTCCGGTTTTGAAATTAATACACAACTTTTCATTCATTTTTCACTTTCACAGAATTTTGTTAGGATTAGTTTGGATTCACTTCATAATACTATAAGTTCCTCTCAAGTGTTTCATTCATAACTTTGATAATTAAATTGTTTGTTAAGTTTAGCAAAACTTTTTGGTTTCACTTTTTCTGTTATTTGATTTATGACCATAAATTTGTAACAGCTTAAATGCCATGAATACACCATAGCACCTGCCCTCTTGTTTTGTCGTTTCATCAGATATATCAACTATTGCCATGACGGGGGGGGGGACAGTGTGTAGATTTGACTATGTTATGTGGAGTATTTTGCTTTTTGGTTCATATCTAAGCAATACATATATAAAATTTATACCATCTCACTTTGGTTCATATCTAAGCAATACATATATAAAATTTATACAATCTACCATCTATAGAATTATTATAGTAAGCAATATAATATTTCATGGGTGTTTTTTGAAACAATGCTTCAGATATGATCACTTCGGTCTCTTCCACCATGCCTAATGGAGATGACCTCTCATGACTTTGCACCCCACTAATTTCTTCAGTGAATGTTTTGAAACTTTATATTGCGCATTTTAATGGACTTATGTCTACCTTACTTTAGTTTTAAATTATATGCCTTCTGGGAGGAATTTTTGGTACATTTTTGTCATTTAAATCTCTTTGCTGTAATAATACATGTACATATCGATGGTCACTTGACCTTTGACTCATTAGTTGCACAATATGACAGGGCTGGTAATATATTTCAGTATTAAATTGAAGAAAGATAAATGGTGATATTAAAAAGATGAATCTTTTTGGATAGCTTTTTTATATTTTTTTCTTATTATCTTAAACAAAGCTCAAATATATAAATGTTGCCTGAAAAACACTATTGTTCTTTAGGTTAATATAATCTTGCAATATAATTTAATATTCACTAATGTAATCTCTGACAAGCAGAACTATGCACATTGTGTACCTATGTATTGAATGACTATCCGTATGGCTGTCAGGAAAATCAAGGGCGGATATAGGACACACGATACTAATTGTATTGAAAAATGGGAACCAGCCTGGAAATGGATGAGCATAAAATACAGTATATATGGGTTTGGGTGGCCAGGATTGGCTAATAATGTAAGTTATGTTTTGGGAACAAGAATCTTTTGAGAGCTTTTCCTAGTTGTAAGTGAAAAAAAATACAGACTTTGTTTTATTAATTTCAGTCCTTTAACAGTGTTGAGTCTGGAACACTCATTGCTAAAATTAGTACACGAATCTTTGGTGCAGAACTGAAAGCACATGTTTCAAAAATATGCAGGTCCAGAAAATGCCTCAGCTCATATCCTTTTCCTCTACACAGAAGCTGACTTCCAGGTTTCATCTATACTGATAAATATAGGTTTGATCATGAGCATTTAGAAATTCTAAGTTACTGAATTTTTAATATCATGGTTTTTGCTATGGAACTGAATTAACACCGTTACTCCTGCAAGTTGTTACTTTGCGAATATATTTTTTCCATGACACTAATAAAATAGCATATGACAACGGGTATCGCAGAAAAAAGCGGTATTTGGAAGATTTGAGGTTAACTATAGATGTGTCAATTAATAATAATAATAATAATAATAATAATAATAATAATAATAATAATAATAATAATAATAATAATAATAATAATAACAGTAACAATAATAATCTAAACATAAGACAAAATGATTTAAATTAAATTTTAAAATTTACAAAAGAAAAAATGAGTAGTTAAGAACCAGTGATGTACAGCGCTTTATGTTAATAATTTGTTTCTTTTATAATAACGGGTGTGGAGAAAAATGACAACTAAAAATAATTTTGAAAGAAAGCACATTGACATTTCCAGTGAGTAAATGTGTTTGGAAAAACGGAAAACTTTAGCGATAAAATAACACAGAATAAGAGTAAAACTTTAAAAAGAACAAAAAAAACCCAATTCTGATTTATTTTACGCATCTTAATTATTATCACAATAATACGTATTAAAAAGGTCAATGTCGAAAGTCATACAGTGTGCTTGGAGGTACAATTGCTTTAAGAATTTGATGAAAGGTTTTTGTAGCCAACATAGTAAAATATGTAAATAAACTTACAACTTAAACACATTCTGTAGCAAAACGGGATGTTCCAAACATAAATCGCCAACATGGTTTAAGTAGCACCTAAAAATCAAGGATGGTAAATGAGAGATGTGATCTGGGCGAACATTCGCTTTAGCACGTTATTACATGCCAACTTCAAGCAATGCACACGTTAAAATCACAAGTTTCACTTGCGTACTACATACATTGTGACGTAACACACTGGTTAAAATCATACGATAATTTCGCAGTCCAATCTCTTTTGCATAACAAAGAAATTGGTACAATGCTAAGAATTCCTGAGATGATTTCGCCCCATCTTTTTACGTCACAGTGCACATAAACACTAGTACAATGCACAGCACACAGAAACAATGGTACAATGCACAAGGTACAAATCAAGGCAGACTTAACCATCCGACTATCCATTCAGGAGGAAAATCCGAGAATGATGTCTCTGAATATATCGAACTTGTGGAAAATGGATAATGCATTGAATATTATTTATTAGCATTTTACAACTCAAATATAAATAAGAAAAGCAATGGTACATGTTGGATGTTTGACACGATTGAAAATTGCATATTTTCTATAGAGAGGTATAAATAATTCAGAGGAAGTTGATTCCTTGATTTTCTTGAGTAGGTTAAAAACAAAACATAATAGCTTATCTTACTGTCAAAAGGAATAATATATATATATTCCTTTTTTAAACTGTGAAATTAATTTTAAATACTCCAGAAAAGACCATAAGATGTCACCAGAAATAAATGCTTGATAGATACAAATGTTTATGAAATATTGAGAGAGAGAGAGAGAGAGAGAGAGAGAGAGAGAGAGAGAGAGAGAGAGAGAGAGAGAGAGAGAGAGAGAGAGAGAGAGAGAGAGAGAGAGAGAGAGTACTTGTTAGAGCAATTGGAATTAATAAACAAATAAAGGTTGACGAGCTAATCATATTGACGGTCCGAAGGCCTACAAATATGAAGAGTATCTGGGAGTAACTTGTAATCAACAATATGATGTTTCTTCCGATCAGCTCAAGGTACTTCAAGGACACAACACCCAATGAAAAGACAATTCATGAATAATCAAAACAGCAAAAAGACTCCATCAGGGTTTTGTCTGTACCTTAAATCAACCGACAAGAGAGACAAACCATTAGATAACCGAGACACATGTTGCATTGAAGTATTTTACGACGTTTTTGGGTAAAGTTCTACAATTAGTATATGGGGAATGACAACCAAAATATGAAGAAATTGCTGTGTTCACAGAGGAAGAGAAGCTGCTTTTTAATTCAAGAAACATATGATACATATATGTGAGAGAAATATTCGAAAACAATGACAGAGATCATGGTCATTTAACAGGTTGATATATGGGTAAAAATATTACAACTACAATTTCTATTTTATATATCCAAAATGCACGCCATTGTTAATCTATAATAACCATTAGTTCACCAGGCAATACGTAAGTCTTGTGCAGATGAATCAGTAAAAACCTGGTACCTCACAGTGATGACATATTTCATTGATATTTTAGTTAATAGCTTCAAGACAAAAGAGAAAGAAATACTAATTAGAAAGACACTCAAGTTTGTAGACAGCTTTAAGTTCATCAGACAATATAAAGAACAGCTGGCAAACAATTAATTAATCCAAAAGTTAGACACCAAAACGTTTTATCAATGAATCTAATTGCTTATATGGATGCTAGCTTCCTCATTTCAATTTGATAAAAAGGAATATATCCATATGAATATGTATGTAGCACTGACATATATAATTATACAGTTAAACCAGGAAGAGAACAATAAAAATGTACTCAACGTAGACCGATTTAAATAAATCAAATGAAGACTACCAATATTTACATGATGTCAAGGAGTACCAATATATACATATCAAGTAATACTGATATCTACATGATGTCAAGGAAATGATGGGTAATAAAATATGTAAATGATATCAAAGAGTACTAATATGTACATGATATCAAGATTACCAATATCTACAGGATGTCAAATAGTACCAAATAGTACCAATACGTATAGGATTTCAAGGAGTACTAATATCTACATGGTGACAAGCAGTATCAATATGTACATGATGTTAATGAGTACCAATGTGTACACGATGTCAAGAGGTACAGATATTTACATAATATACAAATATCTACCTGCTGTCAAGGAGTACCAATACGTACATGATATCAAGGAAATAATAAGTACCAATAACAAATATGTCAAGGAGTACCAAAATGTACACGGTGTCAAAGAATACATTTATCTACATATAGTCGATGAAATGATGAGTACCAATATGTACATGATGTCAATGAGTACCAATACATCCATTATGTTAAGGAGTACCGACATTTACATGATGTCAATACAATGATAAGCATCAATATCAAAATAGGTTTACTATACTCTTGTATCAGGGATAATACAGTGATGTGCGACATTTGTTTATAGGAATTAGGAATGTTAAAAGAAACAAAAAACGATGCAGTACCTTTGCACTGGGATCAGATGACTCTCGACCGAGTTACTACTGTTCTAAAATTAACTCCAACTATGACATCAATATCCAGTATAAATTTTGTGCACTCGAAGGTTTACGGTTCGAATCATCGATTTTCCACAGTTCAAACATCAATATTACTGACGTTTTTGCTTCCATTCATATATTATCGTTTATCGTGAACAATCTCGCGATTACCTATTTTATAATGAAGAACAAGTGTAATATGAGTTTATGAACCTAAATAACACAGATGTAATATAATAAAAAAAACAAGTAAGTTTATGCATGAAGGATAAAGCTTTGAAAGAAATAAACCCGACATGATCTTTAAGCAGGGCTGAGGAAGTTAACACCTATCTAGACCTCTAAGCAAGGAAATAGGTTCAAGCATTTTTGAACACATTATTATTTTTCATGTTCTGATGAAAAAGACCATTCCTAATTGTTTCAGTTTCCTGTTGATAGCAAAGAACTCTTGTAATTAACAAGAATTGTTATTCTTGATGATGACGTCAATGAGAAAGCATTCTTGTAATTAACAGATATTCTGTATTGAATTTGAATTAATACACATCTGCAATTGAATAAGTAAATGTTACAAAAAATGTTTATAAAAATAAAAGAATTCATAATGTTTTGAAAGCAGCACATGCGTACTAAATTAAAATTTCACTTAGTAATACCAAAGGACTAGTATATATTAATAAAGAAACTTTAACGTCAAACAAAAGTTTACCTTGATGTACTTTATCGCTTATTGACATGTAAAACATGTCTGTTCATCATCTTCTGCTTCATAAAATATAATAACGAAGTGGCGAATGTCGAAAATTGAAATCTTCCGTGCAAAAATGGTGTGTGAGTGTGTGTGTGTGTGATTTCGATTTTAAGCGTAGCTTTCAACAATTTTTCCAGTCATATCGCTACGATGTCTGCAATGTGACAGTTTATAGTAATGTCTAGCACTGGGCCATCACACCGCAGGCATGTACATTTTACAACTCGTTAGAAGTAACAAATGTGATTTTTTTGTTGAAAAAAAAACTTTACTTGTCGTATTCCCATACGCGCGGTAAATTATGATAAAATCACTAAAAATCTCTTGCTCTTTACTACAATGCACGTGCCCAAATATGATATTCAGTTTTAAAAAGCTGTTATGCTTGTTATATTTCATACGCAACTTTTATGCAATTTGAATTTTATAGCTGGCCCTGTTGTGGCAAAGAATATGATTACGGGGATCGGACAAGCCCTCAATACAAAAATTAAGAAAACAGTGTTGTGTACATGAGTCACATTATTCCGAAATTGATTGGAAGGCAGGAACAAAATTTCATATTGTATAAAAACATTTGTTAGAGTTAAACACTGCATTAGAATAAAAAAACAGTTTGAGTTTTTCTCTGCATCTGGATGTACACACAAAACTCACATCTAGCCAGATTATGTGTTATTTCAAACTTTCAAGTAATATTTGCATTCTCTAATAGCATGTGGTATTGGCAATAATGACCTTAGCCTGTCGATTAAAGTTCTAAATGTGATCACTTAAACAAAGGACAATGAAGGGAAAAGATCATAATTGCTATTATATAAAACACAATGTACAATTTAATGTCACTGTCTTTAACAATGTGAGATATACTATATTTTACATTGATATTTGTATCAGTAACCGTTTCTATTTCAACGAAATCTGATCGGCTATTTTCGTGTTTTTCAGAAATCTATTTCCATCACTTTTGAAGTTTGATTTCTTTGTTAAACCATTTTAAACACGGAAATAAATCAGCTAACCACTAGGCCATCGGCGCAGTGTTCAGGTAATTTGTCAGGACTATATATGTTCTAAACAATTTCAGAAAGTACATAAAATAAGAGGTGCGGTCGGAGGAATGTTTTCAATAAAACAAATGAATTTATGGCAGCATATTAACTGGCCCTTGAAAAGTCAGTATTGTGTCACGAGCATCATAAAACAATTAAAAATCTGATTTACTTGAGTGTCCATGCTGTAAAACGTGCAGTAGAGTATCTCGAAACAATTATGCATGTTTTCACGAAATGCACAGGTAATACGTATTTATTTCATATTGTGAGACAGAAGGTTCAAGCATTCGGATCATCTCAATGTTGATGTTAATAATGAACTGGTTTCATGTATTTATCTGGTAGGATCGTGGACCGTACCGCAAATGAGCAAACCATAAATTGAGTGATTCAGAGAAAAAGACGGAGTATTGGAGGAAGAGAGTAAAACTTTTCTCACAATATGAAACAAATGCGTATTAACTGTGTAACACACCAAGCGAACAATATAACTATTAAGTTTACACATGTTTTATTTTATGCATTTGTAAGTGAAGATTACGAGAGGTCCAATCAAAAACGTAAAGAGTTAAAATGAAAGCCAATAGTTTACTCTGTTATACTTCTGTTATGATATAAAAATTGCATATATACACACACACGCACGTTTTAATACCCAGTGTGAAGAGACCGGGCCGGATCAGATCGAGTTTTGGCGGTGGGGGGTGGTGAGGGTTTCCAAAATTCAAATGGGTCTTGACTTTTTTACTCGAAAGGGCACCAGAAAAGGTTTTAGTGTCTATTTATTCAAAGCGTGCATAATACCCTGCAAACGTGCGCAAGAATAAAACCGAGGTCAGATTTCAAGTGACACGTAAATGTTTGTGTGTGTTTGCATGTGGATTTTTTAATAGCCTGGCGGAGGTTTCTGAAAACCCCGCACACACACACACACACACACACACACACACACACACACACACACACACACACATGCCCCTTCCTGTTTTGACCCTGCAGAGTCTATTGGTTAAACACTAGCATAAAGCCAATGCATATTAAGCAGGAAGATGAACAACGAGGGAGTATGTGAAATACGAGGATAAAGAAAAGAAAGAGGTGAAAAGGTGAAATTGTCAATTAAAATGTAAAAATTTGAGAAATTAGCGATAAATGGAATGGGATGGACAATTGTTTTAAAAAAGAATGAAAACGGGGTTGGTCGAATTAAATCTGAATAGTGTTTCCTTTAAAAGTGAAACGTTGTGAAGGCGATGGCGTTATTATTTCATAATTGCTTATGCCTCAAAAGTACAGAAATGGCTATAATTCTCCATAAACTTTACTTATGTGACCAGGACAGTGATATTTTGAAATTTACCTATTTTCCAGAACATTCCAGTTAGATTCAGAGCTGAGCAAACTTGGAGTAACTTCTAGAACTTTCCAGTAATATAAATAGTAAAATAAATACAGTTGACTTAAGCCCGCCAGTTCAATTTAGTTTCATCTAAGTGGATACATATGTGCATTTTTCTGAGATGGCACGAAGAGGCTGCATCCGGCAGGTACATTTTGCTATGTCTGCGGCCAATTTATCAAGACAAGATTGGTAAACTACTTCGTGGAAGCATCTGCTAAGATATGTGAGGCTTACAAGGTATATTTCGGCATGCCTGGGGGATGAAAACAAAACCTGGGCATCTCTTTTCACTTGCGAGCACTGCAAAAATGACTGGAAGGTAAGATGGACAATTGTTGTTTGGAATTTTGCGTTATAAAATGTGTCAAAAGTTTTAAAACTGTAAACGTTTTTATTTTTAAATGTATTACAATTTTCAATGTTATTAAAAAAAATATCATATATGAAAAAGTTTGCTAGAATCTCCTATACATTAGTCGTGGGTAAAATTAATGTATTTTTGTAGGATGGTACAGACAGGAAAAGAGAACCATAAAGTTCCCTATCCAAAGAATTTGGCGGGAACATACTAACCATTCAAGCAAATGCAACTTCTGCATGGTGGACCATTCCAAACGTCAGACTGGCAGGAATGCACCTGCTATCACGTATCTGGACCTTACTTCATCCATCGCCCCGGTGCCAGACTGCCCTGAGCTCCCCGTACCACTCCTCCGGAGAGAAATCAGCCGTCTTCAAAAGACAACAGCAAGTCAGAGAGCGAGGAAGACGTTGTAGACCCAGATAACAATTTCAGAGATGGAACTGAGAAGAGAAACCCATACTACCTCAACCAAAAAGACATCAACGACTTGATGAGAGCTCTCAACAAGTCCAGTGCCGAACTTTTGACGTCTATGGTCATGCAGTGGAACTTGTTGGATGAAAGTGTGTAAGTCGCAGATCAGAGGAAGCGTTACCAAGCGTTTTGCAACTTCTTCACCCGTCAAGAAGGGCCTTGCTTCCACCTCAATGTGACCAGTCCGTTCGAGGGAATCGAAATCGCCTGTAACCAGAATGAATGGCGCCTCTTCATTTACAGCTCATACAGGAGCCTCAAAGCCGTACTACTCCATAATGGGAACTAGTACTCGTCTCTTCCTCTAGCTCACTCGGTGCATTTCAAAGAAGATTACTACAGCATCAAGACCTTGCTGGACGAATTGAAGTATGTTGAATACAGCTGGGAAGTTACCGAAGACTTCCAAATGGTGGCATTCCTGCTGAATCTCCAAGGCGTTTTTATCAACTTTCCTGCTGCATTTGCATTTAGCACAACAGGAACACTAAGGCGCACTACTACAGCGTCAAGTGGGAGCCACTGGTATACCCTCGGAAGATGCTGATGCCACCAATGCCCATCAAATTGGGCCTTATGAAACAATTTATCAGAGCTCTAGATAAGGAATCGGCAGCCTTCAAATACCTTCGTCTTCGTCGGACCATATATCAAGAGGATCCTAAGTGCAATAAATTCGTCAAGAAGCTCACTAGTAAGGAGAAAGCGGTTTGGAAGCTTTGTAGCAGTGGTTCGGGGCTTCCTGGGCAATCGAAAGGCCTAAAACTATGGAGAACTGGTTGAGACTCCGGTAAAGAACTACGGCACAATGGGCTGTAAGATGTCCCTCAAAGTCCGTATCCTTGATGCTCATCTTCATAAATTCAAGGAGAACATGGAAGCGTACTCGAAGGAGCTAGGAGAGTCCTTCCGCCAGGATATACTGGACAGCGCTACCAAGGACAGTATAACGAGATCATGATGGGAGACTACATTTGGGGCTGATTCGTGAAAGTGACTTATTGTATAATCGTTAATTTAAAAAAAATACTCACTTCTAAATCTGTTGTGGGCATTGTTGTATTACTTTAGTATAAATATATGTTAATTGTGATTCATACCTTGTTTTTTTTTCTGACTACGCGAACGAAAAGACACAAAATCGCCCACTTCTCATTGGAAATAGGTCAATTTCAAAATATAACTGTTTTTGTCCCAAAAGCAAAGTTTGCGAGGAATAATAGCCGTTTTCTATATAGTTTAGACATAAGTAATTACGAAATAACACTTACTAACCAGGAATAAAAAAAATTGTGTAATTGCGTTATATTCTCTGTAAACAAATGTTGATCAGACGAATTGCAATTTGTTCTAAGTCTGTTATGAAAATTTCCTCCTACCCGAATAAAAGTGTATGGGAACATAGGTGTCACAAGTTATGTAATATGCTACTAAAGTTGTTAATTGGAGAGTTATTTGAAGAGTCGCAGATGGATAATATATTCCATTCCCGAATAATCGAAAGAAGAAACGAATTGTAATAAAGACCTTTTCTTGCTAGTACTAACAGGAAATTGTTTACATTAGTTTGTCGTAGAGAGTACTCTCAATAACTGCTGGTGAAATCAGAGGTGAGATGTGGTGGAGAGGAGGGCTTTAATCAGTTATATTATACAATGAGTTTAATTTTTGTATTATTGCTCTGGATTCAAGACTCTTCCCTCCTAATCATCGGTGTAACACTTCAATAGATACTAAATATGTTGCACCAGTCACACCAATCACTATTCTGGCTACTTCATTTTGTATTTTTTACAGGACTCTTTTCTCCTGTAATGTACAGGTGTCTCAAACACCATTTCTATATTCCCAAAGAATATGAAAGACATTAATATAATTTCTAAATATTTCCTGTCACGTTGCAATTTGAGTTTATGCGTTATATTAATTCTTGACCACGCCTTTTCCTTTATATTGTCTATTTGTTTCTACAATGATCAGTCATCCGAAAGCAGATTTTATATAAAAAAAAAATATTAGTGCATTGGTTAAGCATATACAGTGGTGGATGAAAGGGTTTATTAATTTCAATAGCAATTGTCAGGGATTCGGATTACGAACGGTTGAAAGACACAAGCCAATTATAGGACCACTAAGATTTTTTTTTTCAAAGTCAGTTTAGGATATAAGTGGTGAAGGTGAGATTATCTATAATTAGTCAGAGACTCGTATCAGCGGCAAATTAACTTATACTGAAACGTATGTCAAACACAGCATCATTTATGCATATCTAGAAACGTAAGGGACTTAAAATGGATCTTTGGGGGCACACTAGCTAAAATCCACATCCACTCTGAAAACATACTCATTGTCTTCTGCTTTTGAAAGAGCTAGAGAACCAATTTTATAAGGATTCCTGTAATATCCGAAGTTTTCAATTCTGGAACAAGTTCTTCATGGTACTCTCGGCCGAAAGCTTTATCTATATCGCAAAACACAACTCTAATTTTCTTACCGGAATATATTGCTTTGTAAAACGCATCATAGGGGTATGTTATTTGAGTAAATGTTGGAATCACCTAAAATAAAACCAGATTGGAAAGGTGTAAGAATGGTAATTTTACGGAAATAATTAAATTTTTGTTTTAAAATCAGTCAAGTAAAAAAGTTTGTCAAACAGTATTGAGAAGCGATATATGTATGGAATTAGATGCTACGGTAGGGTCGCTCTTTTTTAAAATTGGACAAGCATCTGCTTCTTTCCAAATTCATGGAATTTAAATGTATATATAAAAGACCAACATTTGCTCTATAAAATAATTGTTAGATAATTCTCCCTTGTTAGCTACATCGGTAATTTATCGAACAGATATGGTGAAGGTATAAAATAAAATGTGTAAAGTGAGGGCTGTTGATTATCTTAATGACTGACACCAGTCTTCGGATGATGTAGAGCTCGATTTCAGCTTTTGTATTAATTTGTCATTATGTAGCTGTCTGGCCTATTAAATCATAGAGATTTTTTATTTGCTGCGCAGGGAACGAAATTTTAGTTCAGTAAGATGATACGCTAGATTTCCTAACTTTTCGATCGGTTCTCTTACGTTTGCGTGTTGACCTTTTGCTTGCCTTTGTAATCTACGAAGGTTCTGACGGTTCAACTTCAACAGTTCTGTTTGGAATATATTGGCCAGATATTAAAAATTCGTGATCAGTGATAGTTTTGGCATACTTCTCAACATCGTCATATTTAAGCAATCACGGTCGGTATTGGATGATTTATATATCAAGACGTTAGTCGCCTTGGCTGTATATCCATAAATGCCTCGAAAACGTATTACGTTTCTGTTTTCTGCAGTTAAATGCTCCATGAATGCTATATATTATAGCAACGTAAGAAATGATAAACTTTCATTATTTAATGCAGGTAAAATGTCTATCAAAGTTAAAGAGTTTTCAGTGACATGAATAGGCTGATTAATACCTTGGTGAACGGAAAGCTCATCACATAGTGATTTCAGTTTTTGATCGGAGAGTGAATTTAAGTATATTTATGTTAAATTATTCTATTACAATTACGTCTCGAATTCCCGTATCAACAGCAACGCGTATTGAGTATTCTAACATTGAATACGCTTTGTTTGCTTTTTGAGGACTTTATGATAAATTGTCCAGAATTTGACTCGGTCTGTGTGAAAGTTCAGTCCATAAGCACTCTAAAGCTTTCAGTTCAAAAACCTGTCACCATTGAAAATGAATAGTTTCTTCAATATAGTATTACAACTAACGTAGTTAAACTAAATGAAAAGGTCATCTGAAAAAAATGAAGGCATTAAGCGAAGTTGATGTGAAGGCCAAAACATCACATTCCGACTGCATACAATGTATATAGTCTTGATAAAATACTCTGAACATTATAGTGCATAATGGAGAGGTGGTGTGAAAAGTCAGGTAGAAACTGACAAGCTTGATGTGTCTTATTAGGACCTAATTAAGAAGGCGGTGGAATATGGTCCCGGATAACGGTGAATGTCACCGGCTTTTACGACTAAGTTATTCAACCAGATGGTTAAAACTATTGTAAATATAACGCGCACAAGAAATGATGTAAAATTGATATTACTTAAAAAAGAATTGCTTGGCAAAGCAATTTCATCCTACATGAAATCGGTGAGGACTTGCGCAATTTTAATACAGCAGATGCACCACTATCTACGCATGTTTAAATCGCGAACAAAAACAAAATATGAAGCAGCAGTGTAAACTTGAGACTGGGACGATAGAAATTCATGATGGCTAGAAGTACGCTTGTAAGAGATTTTACGTAATTGTCATAAAAACTTATTAGGAAGCAAGCGAGTTGCCTTCACGAACACACTTCACTCTACATAAATATTTTTTTAGTAGTACCTATGTCATCACATATCAGCATGATATATTTTCATTACGACGAGTACTCAGTGAAGAACAAAGGTAGACAGACATGAAAAAAGAACCAAGGTCATGTCTTTAACCCGTAAGTTGTGTTTTTTTGTGTGATGATTTTAAATGTTTGGATCATTGTGTACGATAGTTTTGTTGTTTATCAATATGTCTTGATAAGTGTTGTGTTGCATGTCACAGCCTAATTGAAATAAAGTATGGCAACAAAGATGCGTGTAAAGAATTTCTTATGAAATACGAGATCAACATATATATATATATATATATATATATATATATATATATATATATATATATATATATATATATATATATATATATATACATATATATATATATATGTATATATATATATATATACATATATATATATATATATATATATATATATATATATATATATATATATATATATATATATATATATATATAACGTAAATTTAGTTATCGCGAGGACTTAAACTGTCAAGACTAACTAACGCCTTATGTCGTTTATGGAATGGATTATCTAATCTTGCTGCATATTCAATAGTTTTGGTGTTTATCTGAGTTTCATATACGCAGAGTAGAATCCTAATCTAGCGAAGAAAGAACACCCTGTCCAGCAAGGCCGCTTAAATGAAACCGTACAAACTGGATTTGCTCTGGTGAACCAGCAGCTTCTGAATGTTCCATTACTTCCGAAAGCAAAGTCAGTGAAACCATCATTATGGGCCTAATTAATATTAATCAGCAGTGCGTTAAAGTGTTATTAAATAAACTGCATCCTTTTATTTACTTTGTTACTGAATGAGGTGTCGCAATGCACTCATAATTAACAGTACTTTCGTCCATTTCATTACAGAAAATAGCAGTGAAATAAATAATTAAGGGCAGACAACTCTGCTGTTTGAAAAGCCATGCAGAAGGAAATCATGAAGGATGTTTGAATCCAGTATTACCTCCTGCCATCGTTACAACTAAATATAATTCGGGAAATGTACAATGATAGGAATAAGAACCTTTTTTGAAAAATAAGTCATGTACTTCTTCCAGACGACCCACGTGTAATTCTTAATTGCTTTTTTAGTAAATTCGTAAAAGTGATATTTATAAAATATCGTAAAAAATATTCAAATAGGTTGTGCCGTTGTGAGGCTTTTTTCATGGAAGGAAAAGGAGGGGGGTGACGGGGTCAAAGTCTGATGTAAAGAAGTTCATTTCGCTGAAATTTCTAAATTTATCCTGCTTTGTTTGTTGCTCTTCTCTTTAATTAAGCTCCATTTTATAAAGTCATATAAGGAAGTTGCAGTACCATGATTCATGCAAATTACAAATTACAAGCAAAAGGTGGATGACTGTCACAATTTACAGAGGTCATGTGTGTATTGTTTATGTCTCTTCTTGAATTTGTATGCACTAATTTTATTTCTTACATGAATAAAAGTCTAACTTCTTTTTGTTCTGCTTCCTCATAGTCTTTTTGTTAGTTTTATTAAACTGTGGATAGTTTTAAAAAATGAATAAAAAAGACTTAGTTATTTGTCCTGTAACTACATTTTGCATTTTTTTTATTACAATGTGCAACATAAAAATAATTACGGTCTAAAAAAAGAGTGACTGGACTTGTAAATAATCACTGTATTTACTCGAGTGACAATGAAATCTAATTACAAAAAAAAAACATATCCAGATATGGCGTAACAAAAAAAAAACAACGAAGAACAAGGTCTATGTTTATTTATATATTCTGATTATTTCTATCAAAATGCAAAGACCCCAATTGTAAATGTCATTGGTTAAAAAACAACCCACATGAAACCTTGTGAACCTCTTTGCATTACGAACACACTTGCAAAATATGTCTCTAATTTATGTTGTAATTCGATTAGTAAAATATAGACGACATACATACATACGTACGTACATGCATGCATGCATGCAAGCATACATACGTACGTACGTACATACGTACGTACGTATGTACGTACATACATACATACATACATACATACATACATACATACATACATACATACATACATATATATATATATATATATATATATATATATATATATATATATATATATATATATATATATATATATATATGAGATCATCCCTGATAACTTATAAAGACATTCATCTCAGCTGTAAATATCCAGTTGAGGTGAATGTGACGAGCGATATCGGGATCTGATGTTTCTGGCATAATAGTTATAAGTAATGGCAATTTTATTCGAATTTGAGACTATGCACATAAATATATTTTAGAATGCATACAATTACAAAAGATATACGAGCAATCTAATTTTACTTAAAATTATATATTTTAAAATGTTACACATGCCATTTCATCGTTACTAATGGTGATAAAAATGCTTGTCTCACTAACACATCTCCAAATGTAACAAAACATGAATAATAAAAACTCATAAATATAATGCTTATAAACCTCAAATGCTATGCACACAATTGAAAATAATAGATTTCTTACATATCTGTACTTCTATTTTCATAGTATATATGGTGTTTTTATTCTGATGTTGATAGTTCCTTTTGCATCTTGTAAATGAACTGACGGTTAAAGAATTGGCATACCTTCGTTCTTATCGACCGGTGCAAGTTCGTGCTACTCTTCTTTTTGGCAAGGGAATGCTTTCTCCCACCATCTTTTGAACATCTCTGTCAGATATTTGTTGTCGATATCCAGTTTAAAACCGGCATTTTAAAAACGAGTAATGTGAACGGCACATCATATGTAAGTCTTTTTTTTAGTATTCCTCAATGTAGGCACTCGCATGGCATGGTGGAGTCTAGAGATTATTGACCCATGGGTTTCAATGACCTTGACATTTGGCCAAGGTATGCAGTTTTGAACCAAGGGTAATGTTTATATATCATTAATTATTATTAGATTCGCCAAGTAGACCCCAGAATCTATAGTCATCCACAAAGTTTGGTCAAGGAACTAACTTGAACAAAATTTATCCTGCAAAATCTTATTTTTTCTTAAAGAACAATGAACTAGACCCTTGATCCAAAAATCAGCAGGCCGGTCGGGAATGTACATAGTCTAGGACTAAAAAGTGCTTTGCATAAAGTATGTTGTTTTTACTTTGAGTCATATTGACCTTGACCTTTGACCTTTAAACCCTCTATTTTCTCTCACTCACCCTATTCCAACTAAATGACCAATCCTTTCCCCAAGTGAAAGCTAACTGCAATGTTTGGTGACAAATCGAGATGTATAACTATGTTTAATGTATGAAAACCACTTTTCTTCTTGCAATAAGTGTCAGTGACCTTTTAATTTTTAAATCATAAATCGATGTGCTTCTGTCTTAGAAGTTCAATTTGCAAAAAGTCGCTGTCACAAAAATTATTTAAATTATTTTGAAGTTTCATTTATCGAAGTAATATTGCAGCCGTTAATCGCATTGGTACAAAATGAGAAAATGAATGTCTTAAAACGATACAATGACAAACGTCAGATTTTTATATTAGCTATAAGGAAATATTTCACTCGTCAGGTGGAAACACTGTATACAATATTATTTTTCACTTCAAGAGTAAAATGTTTCCTTATATCTACCAAACGTAGACATCACACACACACACACACACACACACACACACACACACACACACGAGCGATTTGATAAAATCATTTCCCACAAACTGATTCTATGAGTGTCTAATTTTAGATTTTTACCAGATAGATAAACTCGTGTCAGTTATGAGAAATTTTTATAGCATTTTGTGAAGTAGACGATATTTCCATTGTAACGGAGATCTGTGGCGTTTGCCATATATTTTTCTCTCTGTACCTATCTTTATCATCCAAATCAAAATATATGGTAACAAAATATTTTCATTTAAAAGTCAATAAGTGTTTCAACAAAACAATGAACTGTTGAAACACAATGTATACCATTTATGGGAGTCATTGTTTTTTCGCACTGGCTTTACAATCATTACACAGAATCGGAAGATAGTTTTTAAAATAGCTCCCATAGTAATAGTAACAAATAGGTACCTGACTTCTTATATACTCTTGAACAATGCCCGTAATGTGAAACCTACTATAACCTTTTTATGCCAGTTTCTTCATTGATACAGTTCTTGATTTGATCACTGGTCTGGGCTTATCGACTGACCTAATTCGATATTAGACTAAAATCCTGTATTACATTGCGGTGTCCAGGGGGGAGGGGGTCACGTCTTCTTATCTAATATTCTAATATTTGATGTCCTGTAGTTCTGTTTCAACCGCCTGGGGAAATGGAGGCCAACGCTTCAAGAATATATCACATAGCTGGCAGCCCATATTTAGATTGCAATACAGATTTTCTTTCATAAAACCAATATTTCTAATAAAGTTTGACCGAATGTGATTATAATAATCATTTCGTTAACGAAATTCTTTATATCTCGTGTTTCGTCGAATTTGTCATTTCTCGGCTTCCATCGCTCTTGAAGCAACCGATAAGGCGGTCAATAAATCTCGAAAAACGCAGCCATTTCATTGTGCTTGAATTTTCTTCGTTAAGTAAAGAGTCAACAGAGGAAGCACGGTACGATTTCAGTCGTGCAGCAGTGACGATATGGGTTACGAGCTGTACGAAATTTTCTTTAAACTGTAGCCACCGGCTCCCTTGGCGACGCAATGGCAACATATGTTAATGGCGTCACCTCATGTGGACTTCCTTTATACATATCAGGGTTGACATGTTAATTCTAGGATTAGGTCGGACTATCACACAGTCAGTGGCACCTGGTGACACCATCAGAGGGGGTGACACGAAAATGACTGTCCATAAAATATTTGAACTTTTGTGTAGGAAGGAGGTCCATGGGGGTGATATCGTAAATTACCGCACTGCGTGATACTAACTCTGTGACTCCACTGCACACAGCAGCACGTGAAAATTTCCAGGGTGTCTTCACGAGAAACATATGACTGATATAAGTATGGCTTCCAAGGCGGTGGGGAGGAGGCAGTCATCAGTCCTACCTTGATCCTTATTAATAATAATTTAGCTTGGATAGTTCTTTACAGTTATGATACAAAATGTAAGATTGTACTACCCTGCAGCACCCCTGTCTCGATTATATTACCTTTGCAATTGCTTGTTTACATAGGTGGAAAAGGATAACAGTAAATCAACGTTTTAACAATCAAACTTTGAAAAACTATTTATACAAGATTTATACAAGACATAACAGTTTACTGATGTGTTAGTTAAAAACGAGTTTCCTGCTGCGTTAATTAAACAGTTTGCTAATGTGTTAAGTAAAAAGGAACCATATTAAGTCTAGTACGATTACACAAGATAAAATGTGCAGTAGTCTCAATACGAGTTACCATCTGTACGAGATATTCTTGCAACTTTGGCCTTTATACAGTTGGCTTGCGCGATTCAGCCGTGAGGGGGTGAGTGGGATGGAGCAACTGGGTCATGCAGGAGTAAGATTTATTATTATTATTATTATTATTATTATTATTATTATTATTATTATTATTATTATTATTATTATTATTATCTTGTTCACTTGCATGTCTTTGTCAAAACTTGAAAGAGAAATGAATCCCAACTTGTAACTTAGTCCGGTAAATCGGACCCATAAAGTTTTATTTATACTAATGGACTATGTGTGGGTCTGACCAACAAATAGTCCATCAGAATCAACACAGATCGCGCGTGTGTAGGTGTGGGTGTGGGTGTGTGGGTGATTTATGGGACTAATCGTAACCCTGTTTTCAGAAGAAAATCGGGCTTACCGCCATTTAATATTTAGGTCATAATAAGGGCATTACAAGTAACCTTTGTTTATGTATTTGTTTTGTTTGGAGGAAAACAAAACAGATATTGGGGTTTTGTTTCAATTATCAACGTGCACATATATACCTGATACACATCAATTTAGTTTATATACAGCTCAAGCTAAACATATGAACTGTCAGCTTTATTGTGTATGGTTGTCGGGAGTTTCGTTGTACCAGATGTTGAAACTGTCCGTATCATGTATAACCTATATTCCTTGTACAGGTGTACAGTTGATGATTTACCCCATCTTCGTTCCTATATCAATATTTAATTTTCTTGATCCAAATGCAAAACAATGATGAAAGTTGCTAAGATTTCTGGAGTAGTCGCACAGAACTAAGTTTGATCATGTAAATCATAATAACCTTGACCAGAACTCGACACCTCCAAAAACTATATAGTCAATCCTTTTTCAAGGGAACACAAGTCATATAGCATGTTTCATCGCAATTAACGAACTATCCACATGTTTTGACATTTGCTCAAGTTTGCAGTTGGACATTATAATATTTGCCATGTATTTGTCATGATGTGATTTTCTTTTCATCGCCAAAATAAGAACAATATCTTTAAAAATTATTGCTGGCAAATACTGCCATTTACTCTGAGACATTTAATATTTTCAGATTTAGCCACACGATACTTTACATTGATAGGTCGTCTCTATGTACATTGACTTTCCAAACCCTACTTAATTATCGTTCAAGTAATCAGCGCATATCTGACCCCCAAATGTTATTAATGAGACAATGCTGAGATCACATCAACAAAATCAT